>OZ034808.1:49753156-50147970 GCA_964028335.1 Altica lythri | reverse complement strand
GTTAAAGATCGTTGATTATTGTAAAAAAAATCGTTGAAAATTGATGGAAAATCGTTGATTATTGTAAAAACCGATGAAAATTGATGAAAAATCATTAAAGATCGTCGATTATTGTAAAAATCGTTCAAAACTAATGAAAAATCGTTGAAAATCGTTAAAGATCGTTGATTATAGTAAAAATCGTTCAAAACTAATGAAAAATCGTTGAAAATAGTTAAAGATCGTCGATTATTGTAAAAACCGTTAAAAACTGATGAAAAATCGTTGAAAATCGTAAAAGATCGTCGATTATTGTAAAAACCATTAAAAACTTATGAAAAATCGTTGAAAATCGTAAAAGATCGTCGATTATTGTAAAAATCGTTCAAAACTGATGAAAAATCGTTGAAAATCGTTAAAGATCGTTGATTATTGTAAAAAAAATCGTTGAAAATTGATGGAAAATCGTTGATTATTGTAAAAACCGATGAAAATTGATGAAAAATCATTAAAGATCGTCGATTATTGTAAAAATCGTTCAAAACTAATGAAAAATCGTTGAAAATCGTTAAAGATCGTTGATTATAGTAAAAATCGTTCAAAACTAATGAAAAATCGTTGAAAATAGTTAAAGATCGTCGATTATTGTAAAAACCGTTAAAAACTGATGAAAAATCGTTGAAAATCGTAAAAGATCGTCGATTATTGTAAAAATCGTTCAAAACTGATAAAGAATCGTTGAAAATCGTTAAAGATCGTTGATTATTGTAAAAAAATCGTTGAAAATTGGTGGAAAATCGTTGATTATTGTAAAAACCGATGAAAATTGATGAAAAATCATTAAAGATCGTCGATTATTGTAAAAATCGTTCAAAACTAATGAAAAATCGTTAAAGATCGTCGATTGTTGTAAAAACCGTTAAAAACTGATAAAAAATCGTTGAAAATCGTTAAAGATCGTCGATTATTGTAAAAATCGTTCAAAACTAATGAAAAATCGTTGAAAATCGTTAAAGATCGTCGATTATTGTAAAAATCGTTCAAAATTAATAAAAAATCGTTAAAGATCGTCTATAATTGTAAAAACCGTTAAAAACTGATGGAAAATCGTTAAAAAATGTTAAAGATCGTCGATGATTGTAAAAATCGTTCAAAACTAATGAAAAATCGTTGAAAATCGTTAAAGATCGTCGATTATTGTAAAAATCGTTCAAAACTAATGAAAAATCGTTCAAAATCGTTAAAGATCGTCGATTATTGTAAAAACCGTTAAAAACTGATAAAAAATCGTTAAAAATCGTTTAAAGATCGTCGATTATTGTAAAAATCGTTGAAAATTGATAAAAAATCGTTGAAAATCATTAAAGATCGTTGATTAATGTAAAAAACCATTGAAAATTGATGAAAAATCGTTGAAAATTGTTAAAGATCATTGATTATTGTAAAAACCATTGAAAATTAATGAAAAATCGTTAAAGATCGTCGATTATTTGTAAAAACCGTTAAAAACTGATGAAAAATTGTTGAAAATCGTTGATTATTGTAAAAACCGTTTAAAATTGATGAAAAATCGTTGAAAATCGTTGATTATTCTAAAACCGTTGAAAATTAATAAAAAATCGTTGAAAATCGTTAAACATCGTTGATTATTGTAAAAACCGTTGAAAATTGATGAAAAATCGTTGAAAATCGTTAAAGATCGTCGATTATTGTAAAAATCGTTGAAAATTGATGAAAAATCGTTGATAATCGTTAAAAATCGATTATTATTGTAAAAAATGTTGAAAATTGATGAAAAATCGTTGAAAATCGTTAAAAATCGATGATTATTGTAAAAACCGTTGAAAATTGATGAAAAATCGTTGATTATTGCAAAACCCATTAAAAATTGATAAAAAATCGTTGAAAATCGTCGCCAAAGATTGTTGATTATTGTGAAAACCTTTGAAAATTAATGAAAAATCGTTGAAAATCGTTAGTTATTGTAAAAACCGTTAAAAATTGATGAAAAATCGTTGAAAATCGTTAAAGTTTGTTGATTCTTGTAAAATCCGATGAAAATTGATAAAAAAAATCGTTGAAAATCGTCGATTATTGTAAAATCCGTTGAAAGTTGATGAAAAATCGTTGAAAATCGTCGATTATTGTAAAAACGTTGAAAATTGATGAAAAATCGTTGAAAATCGTTAAAGATCGTTGATTCTTGTAAAATCCGATGAAAATTGATAAAAAATCATTGAAAATCGTCGATTATTGTGAAATCCGTTGAAAATTGATAAAAATTCGTTGAAAATCGTCGATTATTGTAAAAACCGTTAAAAATTGATAAAAAATCGTTGAAAATCGTTAAAGATCGTTGAGTATTGTAAAAACCGTTGAAAATTAATGAAAAATCGTTGAAAATCGTTAAAGATCGTTAAATATTGTAAAAACCGTTAAAAACTGATGAAAAATCGTTGAAAATCGTAAAAGATCGTCGATTATTGTAAAAATCGTTCAAAACTGCTGAAAAATCGTTGAAAAACGTTAAAGATCGTTGATTATTGTAAAAAAATCGTTGAAAATTAATGGAAAATCGTTGATTATTGTAAAAACCGATGAAAATTAATGAAAAATCATTAAAGATCGTCGATTATTGTAAAAATTGTTCAAAACTAATGAAAAATCGTTGAAAATCGTTAAAGATCGTTGATTATTGTAAAAATGGTTCAAAACTAATGAAAAATCGTTGAAAATAGTTAAAGATCGTCGATTATTGTAAAAACCATTAAAAACTTATGAAAAATCGTTGAAAATCGTAAAAGATCGTCGATTATTGTAAAAATCGTTCAAAACTGATGAAAAATCGTTGAAAATCGTTAAAGATCGTTGATTATTGTAAAAAAATCGTTGAAAATTGATGGAAAATCGTTGATTATTGTAAAAACCGATGAAAATTGATGAAAAATCATTAAAGATCGTCGATTATTGTAAAAATCGTTCAAAACTAATGAAAAATCGTTGAAAATCGTTAAAGATCGTTGATTATAGTAAAAATCGTTCAAAACTAATGAAAAATCGTTGAAAATAGTTAAAGATCGTCGATTATTGTAAAAACCGTTAAAAACTGATGAAAAATCGTTGAAAATCGTAAAAGATCGTCGATTATTGTAAAAATCGTTCAAAACTGATAAAAAATCGTTAAAAATCGTTAAAGATCGTTGATTATTGTAAAAAAATCGTTGAAAATTGGTGGAAAATCGTTGATTATTGTAAAAACCGATGAAAATTGATGAAAAATCATTAAAGATCGTCGATTATTGTAAAAATCGTTCAAAACTAATGAAAAATCGTTAAAGATCGTCGATTGTTGTAAAAACCGTTAAAAACTGATAAAAAATCGTTGAAAATCGTTAAAGATCGTCGATTATTGTAAAAATCGTTCAAAACTAATGAAAAATCGTTGAAAATCGTTAAAGATCGTTGATTATTGTAAAAGCCGTTGAAAATTGATGAAAAATCGTTAAAAATCGTTAAAGATCGTCGATTATTGTAAAAACCGTTAAAAACTGATAAAAAATCGTTGAAAATCGTTAAAGATCGTCGACTATTGTAAAAATCGTTTAAAACTAATTAAAAATCGTTGAAAATCGTTAAAGATCGTTGATTATTGTAAAAACCGTTAAAAATTGATGAAAAATCGTTGAAAATTGATAAAAAATCGTTGAAAATCGTTGATTATTGTAAAAACTGTTGAAAACTAATAAAAAATCGTTGAAAATCGTTAAAGATCGTCGATTATTGTAAAAATCGTGCAAAATTAATAAAAAATCGTTAAAGATCGTCTATTATTGTAAAAACCGTTAAAAACTGATGGAAAATCGTTGAAAAATGTTAAAGATCGTCGATTATTGTAAAAATCGTTCAAAACTAATGAAAAATCGTTGAAAATCGTTAAAGATCGTCGATTATTGTAAAAACCGTTAAAAACTGATGAAAAATCGTTAAAAATCGTTAAAGATCGTCGATTATTGTAAAAACCGTTAAAAACTGATAAAAAATCGTTGAAAATCGTTAAAGATCGTCGATTATTGTAAAAATCGTTCAAAACTAATGAAAAATCGTTAGAGATCGTTGAATATTGTAAAAACCGTTGAAAATTAATGAAAACTCGTTGAAAATCGTTAATTACTGTAAAAACCGTTAAAAATTAAAGAAAAATCGTTGAAAATCGTTAAAGATCGTTGAATATTGTAAAAACCGTTGAAAATTGATGAAAAATCGTTGAAAATCGTTAAAGATCGTTGATTATTGTAAAAATCGTTCAAAACTAATGAAAAATCGTTGAAAATCGTTAAAGATCGTTGATTATTGTAAAAGCCGTTGAAAATTGATGAAAAATCGTTAAAGATCGTCGATTATTGTAAAAACCGTTAAAAACTGATAAAAAATCGTTGAAAATCGTTAAAGATCGTCGACTATTGTAAAAATCGTTTAAAACTAATGAAAAATCGTTGAAAATCGTTAAAGATCGTTGATTATTGTAAAAACCGTTAAAAATTGATGAAAAATCGTTAAAAATTGATAAAAAATCGTTGAAAATCGTTGATTATTGTAAAAACTGTTGAAAACTAATAAAAAATCGTTGAAAATCGTTAAAGATCGTCGATTATTGTAAAAATCGTTCAAAATTAATAAAAAATCGTTAAAGATCGTCTATAATTGTAAAAACCGTTAAAAACTGATGGAAAATCGTTAAAAAATGTTAAAGATCGTCGATGATTGTAAAAATCGTTCAAAACTAATGAAAAATCGTTGAAAATCGTTAAAGATCGTCGATTATTGTAAAAATCGTTCAAAACTAATGAAAAATCGTTCAAAATCGTTAAAGATCGTCGATTATTGTAAAAACCGTTAAAAACTGATAAAAAATCGTTGAAAATCGTTAAAGATCGTCGATTATTGTAAAAATCGTTGAAAATTGATAAAAAATCGTTGAAAATCATTAAAGATCGTTGATTAATGTAAAAAACCATTGAAAATTGATGAAAAATCGTTGAAAATTGTTAAAGATCATTGATTATTGTAAAAACCATTGAAAATTAATGAAAAATCGTTAAAGATCGTTGATTATTGTAAAAAAATCGTTGAAAATTAATGGAAAATCGTTGATTATTGTAAAAACCGATGAAAATTAATGAAAAATCATTAAAGATCGTCGATTATTGTAAAAATCGTTCAAAACTAATGAAAAATCGTTGAAAATCGTTAAAGATCGTTGATTATTGTAAAAATGGTTCAAAACTAATGAAAAATCGTTGAAAATAGTTAAAGATCGTCGATTATTGTAAAAACCATTAAAAACTTATGAAAAATCGTTAAAAATCGTAAAAGATCGTCGATTATTGTAAAAATCGTTCAAAACTGATGAAAAATCGTTGAAAATCGTTAAAGATCGTTGATTATTGTAAAAAAAATCGTTGAAAATTGATGGAAAATCGTTGATTATTGTAAAAACCGATGAAAATTGTTGAAAAATCATTAAAGATCGTCGATTATTGTAAAAATCGTTCAAAACTAATGAAAAATCGTTGAAAATCGTTAAAGATCGTTGATTATAGTAAAAATCGTTCAAAACTAATGAAAAATCGTTGAAAATAGTTAAAGATCGTCGATTATTGTAAAAACCGTTAAAAACTGATGAAAAATCGTTGAAAATCGTAAAAGATCGTCGATTATTGTAAAAATCGTTCAAAACTGATAAAAAATCGTTGAAAATCGTTAAAGATCGTTGATTATTGTAAAAAAATCGTTGAAAATTGGTGGAAAATCGTTGATTATTGTAAAAACCGATGAAAATTGATGAAAAATCATTAAAGATCGTCGATTATTGTAAAAATCGTTCAAAACTAATGAAAAATCGTTAAAGATCGTCGATTGTTGTAAAAACCGTTAAAAACTGATAAAAAATCGTTGAAAATCTTTAAAGATCGTCGATTATTGTAAAATCGTTCAAAACTAATGAAAAATCGTTGAAAATCGTTAAAGATCGTTGATTATTGTAAAAGCCGTTGAAAATTGATGAAAAATCGTTAAAAATCGTTAAAGATCGTCGATTATTGTAAAAACCGTTAAAAACTGATAAAAAATCGTTGAAAATCGTTAAAGATCGTCGACTATTGTAAAAATCGTTTAAAACTAATTAAAAATCGTTGAAAATCGTTAAAGATCGTTGATTATTGTAAAAACCGTTAAAAATTGATGAAAAATCGTTGAAAATTGATAAAAAATCGTTGAAAATCGTTGATTATTGCAAAAACTGTTGAAAACTAATGAAAAATCGTTGAAAATCGTTAAAGATCGTCGATTATTGTAAAAATCGTTCAAAATTAATAAAAAATCGTTAAAGATCGTCTATTATTGTAAAAACCGTTAAAAACTGATGGAAAATCGTTGAAAAATGTTAAAGATCGTCGATTATTGTAAAAATCGTTCAAAACTAATGAAAAATCGTTGAAAATCGTTAAAGATCGTCGATTATTGTAAAAACCGTTAAAAACTGATGAAAAATCGTTGAAAATCGTTAAAGATCGTCGATTATTGTAAAAACCGTTAAAAACTGATAAAAAATCGTTAAAGATCGTCGATTATTGTAAAAATCGTTCAAAACTAATGAAAAATCGTTAGAGATCGTTGAATATTGTAAAAACCGTTGAAAATTAATGAAAACTCGTTGAAAATCGTTAATTACTGTAAAAACCGTTAAAAATTAAAGAAAAATCGTTGCAAATCGTTAAAGATCGTTGAATATTGTAAAAACCGTTGAAAATTGATGAAAAATCGTTTAAAATCGTTAAAGATCCTTGATTATTGTAAAAACCGTTGAAAATCGTTAAATATCGTTGATTATTGTAAAAATAATTGAAAATTGATGAAAAATCGTTGAAAATCGTTGATTATTGTAAAAACCGTTGAAAACTGTGGAAAAATCGTTGAAAATCGCTAAAGATCGTTGATTATTGTAAATATCGTTGAAAATTGATGAAAAATCGTTGAAAATCGCTAAAGATCGTTGATTATTGTAAAACAAATGAAAATTAATGAAAAATCGTTAGATTATTGTAAAAACCGTTAAAAATTGATGAAAAATCGTTGAAAATTGATGAAAAATCGTTGAAAATTGTTGATTGTTGTAAAAACCGTTGAAAACTGTTGAAAAATGGTTGAAAATCGCTAAAGATCGTTAATTATTGTAAAAATCGTTGAAAATTGATGAAAAATCGTTGAAAATCGTTAAAGATCGTTGATTATTGTAAAAACCGTTGAAAATTGATGAAAAATCGTTAAAAATCGCTGATTATTGTAAAAACCGTTGAAAATTGATGACAAATCGTTAAAAATCGTTAATTATTGTAAAAACCGTTGAAAATTGATGAAAAATCGTTGAAAATCGTTAAAGATCGTTGATTATTGTAAAAATCGTTGAAAATTGATGAAAAGTCGTTGAAAATTGATGAAAAATCGTTGAAATTTGTTAATTATTGTAAAAACCATTCAAAATTGATGAAAAATCGTTGAAAATCATTAAAGATCGTTGATTATTGTAAAATAGTTGAAAATTAATGAAAAATCGTTAAAAATCGTTGATTATTGTAATAACCGTTAAAAGTTTATGAAAAACCGTTGAAAATTGATGAAAAACGTTGATTATTTTAAAAACCGTTAAAAATTGATAAAAAATCGTTGAAAATCGTTAAAGATCGTCGATTATTGTAAAAATCGTTGAAAATTGATGAATAATCGTTAATTATTGTAAAAACCGTTGAAAATTGATGAAAAATCGGTAAAGATTGCGATTATTGTAAAACAGTTTCCTTCTAATTTATCATATTCTTCATTTGCTATGTTGTTGTACTGCACATTCTGATTTATCTCCAAACTTGCATTATTACCTAATATAAACGGTTTAACTTGTTGTTTCCATCTTAAACATTCTTCCTCATAATCGATGACTACCTTGTGATTGTTTAATTCATCTGATCCCATTATAATATCATAATTTAAATTCTGAATCAGTAACATTTGAATTTTGTATTTCTTTATACCTATTAATATTTCCCCCATAATCATGTTGTTAGTTTCATATAAGTTTCTGTTATTCGCTCCCACTAATGATTTTATTTGTTTTTATCATCAAAATATCATCTTGTTTAATTTGTGACACTACTTTTTGACTAATTAAAGTAACCTCTGAACCAGTATCAATCATAATTTTACATTTAATATTTTGAAAATCCCCCTCTATAAAAATTAACCTCCTTAGTTCATTGATTTTAATTTCGTCTTTATTAACAATAAATTCCCTAGGATGTTCGTACCTAGAAGAGTAGATGATATGCACGTGGAAGCGACTTAAGCAAAATACACGTTTTGTTCCTGGCCTTGACCAGTCACATCACCCTGATTTGCATTTAAAACATTAACCTGTCTACTATTTTCCCTTCTATCTCGCCATTCATTATTCCGGTTCCCTACATTACGATTATTATCATTTCTGGCATTGTTATCATTATTTCTGTTCCATCTATCATCTGGCCCTCTATTCCTATCAAAATTATTATTATTTGAAAAGTCCCTATTTCTCCTATCAAAATTCCTATTCTCCCAATTTCTACCATTCCTATTGTCATTTCTATGTTCATTTCCTCTCATCTCATTCCTATTAAAATTACCATATCCTCTATTAAATTCCCTATTCCTATTATTGAATCTATCATTACCATTATTCCTATTCTCATCCCTATTACTATTGTAACGGGATAACCGTAAAGGAATGGACCTTAATTTAAAAGATTATTGTTGACAGTTGATTTTTAGAAGTTTGTAAAAAAAATCAACTGACCATTTTAAATAATGTTAATAGAAAATTCTAGAAACTTCTAAACACACTGACTAGATTAAATAATGTTGTATATAAGGGGATGCATGGGCAGTTAACGTCAGTTCAAGTCAAGTGTTCACAAGAGTTCATTGTATTGTCAAGTAGTTAGACGTTATCCAGCAGAGTTCAGTGTATCTTAACAATTTTGTAAATAAATTGTGTAAAAAGCCCCCATAAGTGTTTCAAATTGGTGTCAGGTGTGGGGTGAAGATACAAGAATGCCTGGAAAAAAGATAAATGAACTTTTGGTGGCTGAGCTCAGAAGAGAGCTTGAAGAATTAGAGTTGGAAACTACTGGAAACAAATCCGTATTGTTGAGAAGGCTCCGTGAGTACTACGTAAATAATAATTTGGACCCTGACGCTGTGGAGTTCGAAGACCCAGTTCAAAAAGCAAATTCTGAACTAACTCAACAACTTTCCCGGCTACAAGAGGAGCTATCCAGTCAGATTAAAAGCCAGCGCGAAGACATGTCCCAGCTGTCCCAACGAATGACGAGCCAACAAGAAGAACAAGCTCAACAACTTTCCCGGCAACATGAGGAGCTATCCAGTCAGATGAAGAGCCAGCGCGAAGATATGTCCCAGCTGAAAGAGGAGCTGTCAGGACGAATGACGAACCAACAAGAGGAGCTATCCAGTCAGATGAAGAGCCAGCGCGAAGATATGTCCCAGCTGTCACAACGGATGTCTACCCTACCAGAAGAGCTTGTCCAGCTTGCGAGACGAACAAAATCAGCAAGTGTCCAGCTTGCGAGACGAGCAAAATCAGCAAGTGGCCAACTTGAATCAACAAGTAGCCAACCTGCGAGACGTCAACCAGCAAATGCAGTCCGAGATAAGGAAGCTTCAACAAGAACAGGAAGCTAGCCGCCGAAACCAAACCATCCACCACGGCGACGGAGATGCAAGAAGGATGGAAACCTGCCACGCAGACGTCGAACGACAAAGAAGCGAGGAGACGACCCATGTACGAACGACGATGAAACCCCCGACCTTCAACGGGAAGACTTCCTGGCCAAATTACCTGAAACAATTCGACGCAGCGGCCAGAGCTAATGGATGGTCATCCCAGGAGAAGGCATTGTCCCTAACCGTAGCTCTGCGAGGCGAAGCTTTAGACGTCTTGCAATCATTGACACCGGATGAAGCTGACAACTTCGAGTTATTGGTGAATCGTCTAGAGATGCGTTATGGTCAAACTCATCTACAACCGGTGTACCGAATGCAGCTAAAGAGCCGAAAACAGAAAAATGGGGAAACTATCCAGGAATTTGAAGCGGATGTAGCAAGAATGGTACGACTTGCGTATTCAAATGCAGCGGAGGATTTCCTGGAGTGCCTAGCAGTCCAAACCTTCACCGATGGTCTTCGAGACGTCGAGTTGCAGCGCGCTGTACGGTTGGCGCGGCCGAAGACTCTTGTGGACGCCTTGACCATTGCCCTGGAGTTTGAGGCGGCGACGGAGGCCTCACGTGGAGTTGCTCGACTAAGGGAAATCACCGGTAACCACGACCATGCCGTTCATTCCGTTAGCGACGTTGAAGCGGTAGTAGAGAGATTAATGAAGTTATCTCCAAAAAGAAGGCGCCCAGTGAGATGCTGGAACTGCGGAGAACTAGGCCATATAAGAAATACTTGCCCCCAAAAAGAAAAATCTTCTGCTGAAGTACCCCAGCAGCAGGAAAACTAGAACGGGTCGACTCCTGGAGGGCGAAATCGACCCCAAACATTCCCGAAGCCCCTCACACCATTAAATTGGCAACTCTGCGACATCACGTGGACAGCTTATATGTAGATGGCCTCATTGATGGGAAGAACTTTAGCATGCTGGTAGACACTGGAGCTACAAAAACTATCGTTCGACCATCCATCATTATGCGAAAGAAGATGTGGCCTACCAGTTGGAGACTGCGTACCGCTACCGGAGATTCTGCTAGAGTCTACGGTGAGATACAGGTGACGCTACAGTTTGGTTCAACCTCTCTTGTTCACTCAGTGCTGGTGGCTGACGTTGATGAAGATGTTGTTCTGGGCATGGATGTTATGCTCCACTGTGGTTTTCATTTAGATCTTCGCCAACGTATCCTTCGTACTGGTAATGAAGAAATATTCCTGCACCGAAAACAAGTTGACAATGCCTCGATTAAGCTAATCGATGATATCGAACTTCCGGCAAGCTGCGAATGTGTCGTCACAGCGCGGTTGGATGGACTGGAGCCAGATGGTGCCCCAGCCATGATAGAGCCGAAGAACCATGACCATGAATTGGGAAAAGGACTCCTTGTGGGTAAGACTCTTGTTAGATCCGCCAAAGAGGTACCCATCCGAGTTATCAACTTGAACGATCATCCAGTTCTTCTCCGAAAGGACACGGAAATGGGAAGTTTAGAACCGGCAATGGCCATAATTCACAAGATAAACGTTACGGAAACAGATGAGACCAACGAAATTGAACAATTAATGACAAAATTAGACCCCTCTTTGTCAAAATTAGAAAAGAAACAGGTAAGAGATCTACTTTACCGTTATAAACCTGTATTTGGTTCTAAAAGTAAACTGGGAAGAACTGATGTTGTACAACATAGAATTGACACTGGTGATGCACGTCCGATTCGACAGGTACCCCGAAGGATGCCTCAAGTTAAAAAGGAAGAAGCAGACAGAGCCCTTAAAGAAATGATTCAAAATGGCATAGTCGAACCATCCAGTAGTCCGTGGGCTTCTCCTGTGGTATTAGTGAGAAAGAAAGACGGATCAATGCGGTTTTGTGTCGACTATCGAAAGCTAAATGATGTCACTAAGAAGGACAGTTATCCTCTGCCAAGGATTGATGATGCCCTCGACGCTTTGGCGGGTTCTACGCTGTTTTCTACCTTGGACCTTAAAAGCGGATACTGGCAAGTTAAAATGAATCCTGCAGACAAAGAAAAGACTGCCTTTACCAGTGGATCAGGGTTATGGCAATTCACGGTCCTTCCATTTGGCCTCTGTAATGCTCCTGCGACGTTTGAACGACTTATGGAGAACATCCTGCGGGGTTTGTCATGGGAAACTTGTCTAGTTTATCTAGACGACATCATCATAATGGGTAAGACCTTTAAGGAACATTTATCTAACCTGGAAGAAGTTTTTAAAAGATTACAGAACGCTAATCTAACATTGAATGTTAAGAAATGCCACTTGTTCCAGAGACAGGTCAACTATTTAGGACATAACGTAAGCAAGGATGGCGTTGCTGTTGACCCCGCTAAGATACAAGCCGTTCAGGAATGGCCAATCCCTATCGACAAAAATCAGCTCCGGAGTTTCTTGGGTCTTTGTTCCTATTACCGACGATATGTCAAGAATTTTGGAGACATCGCCAAACCCTTGACACGTTTGACAGAACAAGATAAGTCCTTCTGTTGGGATCAGGAATGTCAAAAGGCGTTTGAAATATTGAAGAAACAGCTTACGTCAGCACCTGTTCTTGCTTATCCACTTCCTGATGGTAAGCTTATTCTGGACACCGACGCCAGCAATGTGGGAATTGGAGCTGTCTTGTCACAGCTACAAGACGGTAAGGAAAGAGTGGTTGGTTACTTCAGCAAAACTTTATCGAAAGCTGAAAAGAACTACTGTGTAACTCGGAGGGAACTGTTAGCAGTTGTAAAATCCGTCGAACATTTTTATAAATATCTTTATGGCAGAAAATTCCTGATCAGAACAGACCATGCCAGTTTAAAGTGGCTACTTAGCTTTAGGAACCCAGAAGGACAGATAGCAAGATGGCTCGAAAAACTGCAGGATGTTGAAATCGAGCACAGACCTGGAACCAGACATCGTAATGCTGATGCGCTTTCCAGAAGACCATGTCGACCTGATTGCCCCCATTGTACCCGTATGGAGCAGAACGAGGAAAAACTTGCCTTAGTTAAGGTTGTGCCAGAAGACGAGAGCTCTATGCTGGAGGAGCAACAAGAAAACGATCCCGTTCTGAGAAAGATTAGGGAGTGGAAGAGAATGGACCGTCGCCCGTTGTGGAGAGAGATATCCTCATCCTCTCCTGCTTTAAAAGCATACTGGTCCCAATGGAACTCTTTAATTTTGGACGGAGGGCTCGTTAAAAGACTTGTAGAAAATTCCGAGGGCACAGAAACAAGGAAACAAATAGTGGTCCCAAGAAATGCTGTACCGGAAATTTTACAACAGATGCATAATGATAGTTCTGGAGGACATCTGGGTATCACGAAAACGCTGCAAAAGATCCGAGATAGATTTTACTGGGTAAATTGCACTAATGATGTTAAAGATTGGTGTCGTAAATGCACTACATGTGCTGCCAGTAACGGTCCGCACCGAAAACCGAAGGCGGAAATGCAGCAATACTTGGTTGGAAGTCCTTTTGAAAGAATCGCAGTAGATGTATTGGGGCCACTTCCACAGACCGATGTAGGAAACAAGTACATCTTTGTTGTAATGGACTACTTCACTAAATGGGTTGAAGCATATGCAGTTCCCAATCAGGAAGCTACCACTTTAGCAGATATATTGGTTGAAGAATTCGTAAGCCGATTTGGGGTACCATTAGAATTACATTCAGACCAAGGAAGAAATTTTGAGAGCAAGCTGTTTCAAGAAGTTTGCCAAAGATTAGGCATCCATAAAACGAGAACCACAGCGATGCACCCTCAGTCTGATGGAATGGTGGAACGAATGAACCGGACTATAACCAACTATCTGTCAAAAGTGGTGTCAGATTGTCAGAGGGATTGGGATCGACATATTCCACTATTTCTAATGGCAATTCGATCGGCCATCAACGAATCAACTGGCCAAACGCCTGCGAAGGTCCTGTTCGGTAGAGAAATGAGGCTACCATGTGACTTGGTGTTTGGTTGTAAACCTGGTGAAGAAATGGCACCTGAACAATATGTCGCCGACCTTCAGAATCGAATGGAAAATATACACAACCTGGTGCGTGGAAAACTACAATTATCTAATGATCGGATGAAGAGGTACTATGACACACGGACAATGGAAAAGAGTTACCAAGTTGGAGATTTAGTCTGGCTCTATAACCCCCGACGGCGTCGAGGTATTTGTCCCAAATTACAAAAGAACTGGGAAGGTCCTTACACCATCAAGAAGAAGATTAACGATGTCATTTATCGGATCGTGAAAATTCCCAGAGGGAAACCCGTCGTGGTCCATCATGATCGTTTGGCGCCTTACCAGGGAAACCACAGTGGAGATGCGCAGCAACTCCAAGAAGATGGTTTGGCTGGCTCAGGGAGTGTGCGGGATTCCGATGTAGGAAATAACATTCCAGGAGGAATGAATCTAAGGAGGGGGCAGTGTAACGGGATAACCGTAAAGGAATGGACCTTAATTTAAAAGATTATTGTTGACAGTTGATTTTTAGAAGTTTGTAAAAAAAATCAACTGACCATTTTAAATAATGTTTCTAGAAAATTCTAGAAACTTCTAAACACACTGACTAGATTAAATAATGTTGTATATAAGGGGATGCATGGGCAGTTAACGTCAGTTCGAGTCAAGTGTTCACAAGAGTTCATTGTATTGTCAAGTAGTTAGACGTTATCCAGCAGAGTTCAGTGTATCTTAACAATTTTGTAAATAAATTGTGTAAAAAGCCCCCATAAGTGTTTCACTATCATTGAATCTACTCTCACTCATTAAACTCCGCTCTAATCTCTGTAAATAATTTGACAGATTTTCCATAGTTTTTATATTATGTAATGCTATAGTCTCAGTCACCTCATGATTGTATTGTCTAGCCACATACAGCACTATTTCATCCTCTCGCATTTTAGGTTCTAAGTATTGAGCATTATTATATAATTGCATAGCATATGTATTATAATTTCTTCCCTTACTATAGTCGTATTTACCAAAATATAATTTTTCCCTAAATGTAGCTTGTTGAATTTCACCCCAGAAATATTTACAAAATTGTTGTTCGAAATCATTTATAGAAAAAATCTGGTTTTCCTTATTACAAAACCATAGTAACGGATGTCCGGTTAGCATGTTTCTGATCAACAATTTTTGTTCTGTAAAGTCACTTGTATACTTAATTTTACTTTTCATAATATTGACAGTAAAGGGGCTGCAAGAGTTCTAGCGCAAAATCGATCATTTTTACATGTAAATCTCCATAAGAAAATCTAAGGTCGATTCTGGTCATTTTTGGCTAATTTACCCCCCACCACTCCAAACATGTGACTAGACACTAGAGTCGTATCATTATAATGATTCAATAGGGTAACAGGGTCGTAACTGCCAAAAGGGCTTTAACGTTGTATCTCGTAAACGGCCGAACGGATTTCGACGTATGACGTATCATTGAAAAGGGGTTGCTGTATAGGGTAAGATAAAGCTCACCTCCACTCACCTGTCCTACAAGAACTTACCTATGATTTACCTGTAATTTTACCTTTTTCTTTAACCGTACCTTGACTACCCCTCATCACTAGCCCCAATGTCATTTTAGTCACCCTACCACCCCTCATCATCATCCCCAGTGCCCAAATAGAACTTAGAATAATTTTTTGGATGAGAATAAATGTAGAAAAAAAATTCTGTGTGATGGCTGCTGTTGTATTCGAACCCACAAACTCATGTGTACAAACTTGACGCCTTAACCAACGGGGCTATCAAGTGACTTGTAAAATAAAGTTGAAATGTGTTAGACAAACAGCTCCGTATACGTCACATATGGTTGTAGATGATAATAAGTTAGCAAAGGCGTACTGTCGATTTTTAGATGTGTAATTAAGACTTTTTTATTTCTTTACCGGTTACATATATTTAATTACAGTTGTATTTCGTGGACGATTAAACAGATTTCAGAGTGTGATGTATTATTGTAAAGGAAATAAACAATAGGGTAAGATGCGATGCTAAAAAGACCTTAAATAAAGTGCCAAAAAGGCATTATAGCTATATCCCATAAACAGCTAATCAGATTTCAGCGTGTGACATATCTTTATAAAGGGAAGGAGCTATCGGGTAAGATGCGATGCCAAAAAGACCTAACATGAAGTGCTAAACAGGCATTATAGCTATACCTCGTAAACAGCTTATCAGATTTCAGCGTGTGACAGATCGTTGGAACGGGGTTGCGGTATAGGGTAAGATGAAGCGTCAAAAAGTCCGTATTGATGTTGCCAAAAGAACATTACTACAGTATCTCGTAAACGGCCAAACGGATTTCGACATGGGACGTATCGCTGTAAAGAGAATGCCGAATAAGGTAAGATGAAGGGTTAAAAAAGACATATATAAAACTGCCAAAAGGGTACTAGGGTAGTATTTCAGAAACGGCTGATGGAATTTGGCGTGCGACATATCGTTGGAATGGGGCTGCGGTACAAGGTAAGATGACGGGTCTAATGGGATCATAACTGTCAAAAGGGCATTAACGTTGTATCCAGTAAACGGTCGAGCGGATTTCGACGTATGACGTATCATTGTATTTTATATCGAAGGAACCTCTGATATCTTCTTACTAAATAATTTATAACCTTTGAAGGTTCCTCGAAATTTAAAACACTACTCAGGAGGCTCGAGGTAAGTAAGTAAGATATCTAGACATGGTTGATAAGACACGTCAGCAGCTCATAAGTAATACTTCACAAGAGGCCATAGGTGGTTCTTTAATAGCCGACAGGCAACAATTTCCTCTGATCATGCACATAGGAACATACAAAAATACTATACGTACTTAACTCAATAGGTGACAACTCGTTTTGTAAGCGAGAATTACAGACACCTTGAGTTTACAGTACTTCTCCCACAGTGTGGTACCTGTCGTATTTCAGTGCAGGAAAAAGTTGACCACGCTTTTTATACCCGAAGGAACCCCCGATATCTTCTTACTAAATAATTTATAACCTTTGAAGGTCCCTCGAAATTTAAAGCACTACTCAGGAGGCTCGAGGTAAGTAAGTAAGATATCTAGACATGGTTGATAAGACACGTCAGCAGCTCATAAGTAATACTTCACAAGAGGCCATAGGTGGCTCTTTAATAGCCGACAGGCGACAATTTTCCCTGATCATGTTTTATTTTAAACATACAAAAATACTATACGTACTTAACTCAATAGGTGACAACTCGTTTTGTAAGCGAGAATTACAGACACCTTCAGTTTACAGTACTTCTCCCACAGTGTGGTACCTGTCGTATTTCTGTGCGGAAAAAATCGACCACCCTTTTTATACCCGAAGGAACCTCCGATATCTTCTTACTAAATAATTTATAACCTTTAAAGGTCCCTCGAAATTCACAGGCACTACTCAGGAGGCTCGAGGTAAGTAAGTAAGATATACGTTACATTTATCTAAAAAACAAAGTGTATTTTTGTTTATCACATTTGGCACGGTGATCTGGCAAATCTGTATGCTTCCACATCAGTCCTAAAACAAAAAAAAAATATTAATTATACAGAAATTGTAGCCCTAACCTAACCAGTTAATGTTTAGAAGAGACCTTTGCTGTTAATCGTTGAATATATTCTCAAAACTTATACAATAATATAAAATTATTATATCTAAAAACTACATATAGAAATGGTATAGATCCTTTAAATTGATAACTGACCACAAAAGACGAAATTAACTAAAAATAATATCGAAATACAAAATAATATTTTAATAACACATAAGATTCTTTAGATTAACCAATTTCAATATCTAAAATCTAAATCAAATAACTAAAAAGTTACAAAGTTTTTTTTTTGAATTAACCCCAAATAGTAGGTTTCAAAAGATACTTCTATGAATAATACTTTCAAACTAAAGATTGTATGTAGGTATATGACAATTTTAAATGGTTAATATATATATTTCTGTCATGTTTTCATATTAGTCTAATTTTATCTTTTTCTTTAAATCTACCTGCATCACAGCAGACATATGACTTTTGTACTTTTTAATACTTAAATCGATACTACAAACCCCCATCCCCATAATATTAAAAAAATCTATATTTTTTCGCCAAATTCAAAAAGGAATGACAATACTAATGGCTTTAGTGATATAATAAATATATTTCTACTCTTTAAACTTTCACACTATAATATAAAATCCACCTGCATCACGCTAGGGGTAAAACTTTTTAAAAATTTTATTGTCTAAAACAATAACCGAAAGCCCTATTTTTCCAAATATGAAAATATTTTTTTTTTTTTTTTTTTTTTTTAGATCAACCCTTAACAAAATGTTTCAAAAGACAGTTATTTGTATTATATTTTTAAGTTAAAAATTGCATATAACAATTTTAAATGGTAAATTTATGTCAAGTTTTCTTAATTTTTTTCTACAAATCCACCGACATCACAGCAGGGATAAAATTTTATTATATTTTTTTTTGTTTAAATCATTACCTTAAACCCTTTATATTGTTAAAAAAAAAAATATTATTATTATTTTAAAATTACTAACAACTAATAAATACTTTGAATTTTTAGAATATATTTAAGATCTATAATACAAAGTCCAAATAAAAAAAAGTAATACATTTTAATTCTTTCATATTGAAAAAAAAAATCAAAAGTAATCAAAAGTTATTCAACTTACCAAGGTGAGAGAGGTCAAAACACCGCAAAATAACACCACATACTAAAGTGAAATTTTATTTCATAGTTTAATTATAATTATTCAAAATTCAAGTCTGAACAAGTTAAAAGTGACGTCACCTTAATTAGATTTTCACGTAAACCGGAAACTCTTATCAACATCAACTAATTTTATTGAAAAACATGTATTTTTTAAAACGTTATCATATCAAAAGTTATATAATTTTATCAGTGACATATAATAAATTATATTCACTATATTAAAAATAAAAATAAAAAAAACGAGTAATATTTTTTTGAACTTGTGTAAAAAATGAACTAGCGAAGAGATATTTTGAAGTAAATTATTGTAAAATGAGGTACATATCTAAAATTGCAATATTTAGGTAAGCCTCTAATTTATGTGGAAAAGGAATTTGCTTTCTCATCAACTTTGTAGATATATACCGGTGGTATCAAAAGTAAGTGTCTCTGTAGATTATTGTTATAAATTGAGAGAGATTATTGATTTAAAACTATTTATCAGTCGTTTGATTATTTACCAATTTAAGGCTACCTAATAATACGGTCGTTATAGAGAGTCCATACTTTGCACTGCTACGCTCTGCTACCCTCTGCTACGCTCTGCTATGATGCTCTGCTACACTCTGCTACCGCCTGCTACGCTCTGACGTTAAATGGTTGGGGTTTGATAGTTCACATAATAGTTGGATCGAAAAACTCCGTTGTTTCTTACTTTGAACATTTTTTACACGTATTCTTATGACAAACAAGATACGTTTTTACAGCTTCCGGGGGCATTTTTTGATTCATATCATCTATTGCTCAAACCGTTCAGTCTACGGTCCGACTAAAAAGTTTGACTTGGAAAAACATTTTTTTTTTTTAATTTAGTTTCAAATAAAATGTTGCAAGATAGTGGTTATAGTAGTGAAGACTTGGTAGAGTATTCTGAGAGTAGTAGTGAAGATTCTATCTATATGGAAGAAGTAAATAGAATTTTAAATTTATACGAAGACAAAGTAAAACGTGAAAATTATGTACTGCTACAATCATCTTTCGCAATTAAGGGGTATGTTATAACAGTTGGTTTATCTCCCGCAAGAACATTTTCTCCAGCTATTATTTTATCAGAATACTGTAAGCCAAGTAAATTGTCGTTTGGAAAAATGGAATGGTTTGATCTTATTGAATTTTTAAGCAGAAGCACATTTTTTATTGAACCACTACCAACCTACGTAGATGAGTATGATCCAGTAACATTTTCATGTGGAGATTTTTGTACAATACGGCAGTTGGTATACGATGACACCAAGTTCATAGAAGTTGCAAAACATGGTGTAGGATATCATCTAACGGAAAAGGATGTAGATGAACTTGTTAGAGTACATCATTTTATTGTAGCTTATCAGATTTCACTTATAGAAAATATTAACTTTAATTGTTATTATAATAATGTTATAGATATTATTAAAAGAAATTTTAATGATAACTGTTTTCAAGCATTAAATGTATTTTGTGAAATATGTACTGATCCTTTATTATGTAACGCTTTGCGTCAGTATATTTACTTTTATAAACAAAATGTAATAAGAGATTTAGAAAATATGTAATAAACTTTTATAAAAAATAATGACTTTTATTTAAAAATCGATAATTATAGCGTCAAAAAATGTTATTTTACCGTTACAAAATTCATGAACGTCACAGTTCCAAAATGTGAAACGTCCAAACGTTAAAATAGCGCTAAAATTTGTCGCAATAACGCTTTAAAAAACTGATAAGAAAAAATTTACGATTTACATGTATTTCTTATGGAAAAACATAATTTCAAAGTGTCAAAAATGCGTCAGTTTTCGCTATTTTATTGCTACTTAATTCATGACCATCAAAGTGTCAAAAATAGACGTCAACACGACGAATTTGAACGTTTTTTGATCGTTTCAACGAAAAATATTTAAAAGAAAATAATACACCATAGATTCAGAGATCCTGGAATTGTTAGCACTGTAAGAGCTTTAACATGTTACAATGAAGAAGATTCTCGAACTGTTTCTATCTCTCTTGCACTTTCGCTATACGTACACGAGTCGAATAGAAATGCTCCAAATTTTGGTGTCAAACTAACAATAATAATAATTCTTTATTTTTTTTTTTGATAAACATAATTTGTATAGAATTAGTCAAATCTACAATATAAAAATGAACAATTGGTCATTAAAGGTTTTAGCTCGTAGGTTCATAACTACTTTTTGTGCGTACCTACATAGTTTTCAGCTCGTTTGTGATCAGTATACAGGGGGTTCTCTTAGCAACGACCAAGAGAATTTAAAAAATCTGTTGGAAACTGCATTGACTGATGCAAAGAAGAAGGTTGGCTATGAAAAGGGTGATAAAATTTAAAAGGTTGTTTATTTAAAATAATGATATTTTATAATTTAATTATATTTTAAATGACCCTCATTGAACTCTATAGAATATTTTACATTTGATACATCAGCATTTTTCTATCGGTAGTTGTCTCTAGACAATACATTTGGGTCGATTAACTATTAATTTGCTAACTGCAATAATCTTTGTAAAAGTATAAAAATTGTTATATGTTTGGCTATTAAAGGTTTTGAGATAAAAACAATTATTATCGGTTTTGAGATAAAAAACAATTATTATCGGTTTAAAATTGTTTATTTAAATAATTACAACGGTAGTATAATATTAACAAACCATTGACGTAGATGTTCTGAATTTCGCTGAGTGCAGAGTCTATAAGTAAAATGGTTTAAACATGACTTTGAGTTAGAGTTTAATTTCCCAGTGGCGTGGGGTGTTCCATCAAATTTAACAACATCTACAATAACAACATTGAAAATTTCAAATTCTTCATACTTTTTTCGCAAAAAATCAGCTTTCTGTTCACCTCTTACATGTGAAGTAAATAGTTTTTCAAAATATCATTAAGTTTACAGTAATGAATATTTCCAGAAGCATATTTTATTCCATGTACATGGTTTTCTACATATCTCACAGTCTTTTTATCTGCATAGCTTAATGATTGATAAGTTTGTGGTGGTTCAAATAGAAAATGTTGTTGTTTGAATCCAAATTCAATGCTAAGTTCTTTAAGATAAAATATTTCATTAATTTGAAAACATTGAATGTCCTTGAAAGCAATCTTCATAATGTCCCGTTAAAGAATAAATATCACACTTTAGCATGGGGTCATCGCGATATAATGCTCCACTAATGTTAATCATAATTAGGAAATAAAAAGCAGTTGTAAATTAATTAGGTTAGTTTTTAGTTTTCGATTGTCTAGTGTATGTATACAATAAAGTTTTGATCTGAATCTATGGTGTATTATTTTCTTTTAAATATTTTTCGTTGAAACGATCAAAAAACGTTCAAATTCGTCGTGTTGACGTCTATTTTTGACACTTTGACGGTCATGAATTAAGTAGCAATAAAATAGCGAAAACTGACGCATTTTTGACACTTTGAAATTATGTTTTTCCATAAGAAATACATGTAAATCGTAAATTTTTTCTTATCAGTTTTTTAAAGCGTTATTGCGACAAATTTTAGCGCTATTTTAACGTTTGGACGTTTCACATTTTGGAACTGTGACGTTCATGAATTTTGTAACGGTAAAATAACATTTTTTGACGCTATAATTATCGATTTTTAAATAAAAGTCATTATTTTTTATAAAAGTTTATTACATATTTTCTAAATCTCTTATTACATTTTGTTTATAAAAGTAAATATACTGACGCAAAGCGTTACATAATAAAGGATCAGTACATATTTCACAAAATACATTTAATGCTTGAAAACAGTTATCATTAAAATTTCTTTTAATAATATCTATAACATTATTATAATAACAATTAAAGTTAATATTTTCTATAAGTGAAATCTGATAAGCTACAATAAAATGATGTACTCTAACAAGTTCATCTACATCCTTTTCCGTTAGATGATATCCTACACCATGTTTTGCAACTTCTATGAACTTGGTGTCATCGTATACCAACTGCCGTATTGTACAAAAATCTCCACATGAAAATGTTACTGGATCATACTCATCTACGTAGGTTGGTAGTGGTTCAATAAAAAATGTGCTTCTGCTTAAAAATTCAATAAGATCAAACCATTCCATTTTTCCAAACGACAATTTACTTGGCTTACAGTATTCTGATAAAATAATAGCTGGAGAAAATGTTCTTGCGGGAGATAAACCAACTGTTATAACATACCCCTTAATTGCGAAAGATGATTGTAGCAGTACATAATTTTCACGTTTTACTTTGTCTTCGTATAAATTTAAAATTCTATTTACTTCTTCCATATAGATAGAATCTTCACTACTACTCTCAGAATACTCTACCAAGTCTTCACTACTATAACCACTATCTTGCAACATTTTATTTGAAACTAAATTAAAAAAAAAAAATGTTTTTCCAAGTCAAACTTTTTAGTCGGACCGTAGACTGAACGGTTTGAGCAATAGATGATATGAATCAAAAAATGCCCCCGGAAGCTGTAAAAACGTATCTTGTTTGTCATAAGAATACGTGTAAAAAATGTTCAAAGTAAGAAACAACGGAGTTTTTCGATCCAACTATTATGTGAACTATCAAACCCCAACCATTTAACGTCAGAGCATAGCAGGCGGTAGCAGAGCATCATAGCAGAGCGTAGCAGAGGGTAGCAGAGCGTAGCAGTGCAAAGTATGGACTCTCTATAACGACCGTATTATTAGGTAGCCTTAAATTGGTAAATAATCAAACGACTGATAAATAGTTTTAAATCAATAATCTCTCTCAATTTATAACAATAATCTACAGAGACACTTACTTTTGATACCACCGGTATATATCTACAAAGTTGATGAGAAAGCAAATTCCTTTTCCACATAAATTAGAGGCTTACCTAAATATTGCAATTTTAGATATGTACCTCATTTTACAATAATTTACTTCAAAATATCTCTTCGCTAGTTCATTTTTTACACAAGTTCAAAAAAATATTACTCGTTTTTTTTATTTTTATTTTTAATATAGTGAATATAATTTATTATATGTCACTGATAAAATTATATAACTTTTGATATGATAACGTTTTAAAAAATACATGTTTTTCAATAAAATTAGTTGATGTTGATAAGAGTTTCCGGTTTACGTGAAAATCTAATTAAGGTGACGTCACTTTTAACTTGTTCAGACTTGAATTTTGAATAATTATAATTAAACTATGAAATAAAATTTCACTTTAGTCTTTTTGGCATCGCATCTTACCCGATAGCTCCTTCCCTTTATAAAGATATGTCACACGCTGAAATCTGATTAGCTGTTTATGGGATATAGCTATAATGCCTTTTTGGCACTTTATTTAAGGTCTTTTTAGCATCGCATCTTACCCTATTGTTTATTTCCTTTACAATAATACATCACACTCTGAAATCTGTTTAATCGTCCACGAAATACAACTGTAATTAAATATATGTAACCGGTAAAGAAATAAAAAAGTCTTAATTACACATCTAAAAATCGACAGTACGCCTTTGCTAACTTATTATCATCTACAACCATATGTGACGTATACGGAGCTGTTTGTCTAACACATTTCAACTTTATTTTACAAGTCACTTGATAGCCCCGTTGGTTAAGGCGTCAAGTTTGTACACATGAGTTTGTGGGTTCGAATACAACAGCAGCCATCACACAGAATTTTTTTTCTACATTTATTCTCATCCAAAAAATTATTCTAAGTTCTATTTGGGCACTGGGGATGATGATGAGGGGTGGTAGGGTGACTAAAATGACATTGGGGCTAGTGATGAGGGGTAGTCAAGGTACGGTTAAAGAAAAAGGTAAAATTACAGGTAAATCATAGGTAAGTTCTTGTAGGACAGGTGAGTGGAGGTGAGCTTTATCTTACCCTATACAGCAACCCCTTTTCAATGATACGTCATACGTCGAAATCCGTTCGGCCGTTTACGAGATACAACGTTAAAGCCCTTTTGGCAGTTACGACCCTGTTACCCTATTGAATCATTATAATGATACGACTCTAGTGTCTAGTCACATGTTTGGAGTGGTGGGGGGTAAATTAGCCAAAAATGACCAGAATCGACCTTAGATTTTCTTATGGAGATTTACATGTAAAAATGATCGATTTTGCGCTAGAACTCTTGCAGCCCCTTTACTATTGACAAATACTTTTGGATGAATATGGTTTATATTTCCATCAAATTTGATTCCTGCATTATTGTAATGTGACATAACATTAGGAAGAACTCCCCATGCATTTCCTCTTACATTATTCTCCATCACCTCCTGTAATTTCTTCTGCATATCCTCCATTTCCTTATTTAATTTCAAACCTGTTAATTCATAATTTTTACTACAAGCTCCTTTTTGCTTCTTTACTTCTCCTTCTAGTCTTTCGAATTCTTTTCCTAAATTAACTTTCAAATTGTCCATTACTTCTTCATTAATTTGTTCTTGTAACCGTATTTGTCCTATTTCTTTTTTCATAACTTCTGTTTGTTTGTTGACTTCATGCTCAATTTCTTCAGGTAAATTTTTTTTAATTGATTTTTCTACTTCTGTTATTCTAATTTCCACAACTTTTTCAATTTCCCCCCTAATTTTAATCCCTGTATCCTGTATTTCAGTCCTTAATTTCATGTTTTGCTGTTCGATTTTCTTTTCACAATCTTTTTTTTAGAATTTTAACTTCTTCCCTGATCTTCAAATTGTCTTCTTTTATATTGTTAATCTCACTTCTAAATATCTTAGTCATATCTTCTTTTTTGCTGATCCAATTTTTTATTTATATCTTCTTTCATACTTTTATTAGACTCTTCAAATTTCTTATCCATTTTTTTATCCTACTGTTGACTCTCTTCTCTTGGTTGTGCTTGTACCACCTGTTCTTCTCCTTTATTTACACCACCAGATACTTCCTTTTCTATCTCTACTATTGTTTGATCCTGTTCTCCCCCTATCTCTAACAAGATATCTCCTTCGTCTGTCTTTGCTCCTTCCTGCTGTCCTGTTTGAATTAACTCTTCAACCCTATAATCTCCTGCACCTAACATTCGTTCTCCATGTACCTGTACAGCTACTCTCTCAACCTCAATCTCTCCACCATCACTACTCTCACTATCCTCTCCTACTACCTTACCATCTCTCAATATCATTTTTCTGTCGATAATTAAAATTTAAATTTCCCAGAGATAAATACAAATAATATTCAATTTTTTTATAAAAATACCTTTATACAAATAAATATTTACCAAGCAAATACCTTTATTTACTTACTTTTGATTATGAATAATCAGAACCAAACAAACAAATAATAAAATTATTACCAAACAAATTGTTCTTGACTTTTTTTATAAGCAAATTCTCAAATGTTGATTATTTTAAAAGGCTCTAGTTTCAATGATTTAGAGCCCCACGTTGGGCGCCAAAATTTATAACATATATATAACTTGCTCAGAATTATTTTATAAGTTATTATGCTATAATAATAATAATAAATTTTTTTACCTTTTTTTAATTTTAAATTTGAAATGAAATTATAATTATGGTAAATCCAAATTTATGTCTCTGATTTGAAATATAATGTGATTCTTTATATATACCTGGCAATACTCATCTCTCAGGGCAGAATTCAATGATTAAACAAATTATTAAATAAATTAATTTTGATACTTTTATATGCAGAATATAAATTTTTAACACTCATTAACCAAACAACTTATAATGATGACTTTTTAAAGACGGATTTCTTAACCTCACTTTATATCTTAAACAGTTAAGCGGTGAATAGTAAAATGCAATATCATAATTATGCTTAGTGAATTAAATAAAAATCTCAGAATCTTATTACAAACTTGAAAATTGCAAATTTATCTTATAAACTAGTGAAAAATTGTTCAGTGAAATAGTGGAAAAGAGTTCAGTTATAGTATAAAAGAAATAACACACAATTTTTTTTATTTCTAAATGAAAAGTAAGGTACCGTAATGCCTGAAGATTTTCTTTATGTCTCGGCTGCACCCATTCAGGTTCAAATTTGACGATTTTAAAAGATGAAACTTCTTTAAATCTTTGGACAATCTGCTATCTAATAAACTGGTAAGTCTATCAACTACTTCTTATCTGATTGTTTGCTAAATTACTTTTCGTAAACTCAATGATCGTATTTCTCTGCTAATATACTGCTATGCTTCCGCTTTTCAAGATTTTATATCTATTTAAAATTCAAATTCTCCTCCTACCATTTACTTTCCAATACTTCTTCTTAACTTTATCAACACTTTTACTTTGGTTCAACCTTTATTTGTTGAATATTTTCCAAAAAAAACTCAAAATTTCAACAAAAGCAAATTTATTACATCTAACTTCTTCAACAGCAAAAAACAAGAGAGAGTTCAAATAATAAACAAACTGACAATTCAATTCATTTAACAAACTTAAACTCAATATTCCTTTTCCTTTTTACCTACTTGATTACATGTCAAATATATTAAAATTTGAATACTTGATCATTACTCTGATTTGTACAATTTCTGTTATATCAAATCTACTAGATTCACTTTGAATTTACTATTTTTTTATATTTTCTTAACTATTGTCTAATATAAATTTAAATTTCAGAGTTTTTCATTTCCTCAAGCATTAAACCAATAACAAACAAATATGGCTTTGAAAATTGATATTGCATATTTTAAACGTAAGTATTTCTTTATTAAGTCCATGAATTAAATTATTTTATATTAGAAATTCCGTATCTTTAATATTTATGTTTTAACAGTTATTTTTCTTGTTATATTTAATTGTCATTATTTAATTTAAATTGTTTCAAATTAACAATATGTATCATTAAAATTTATATATTTTCTTTTTATATTTCATTTTCTTGTTTTACTTAAACGTGATTATTTTAATTTAAATTGTGTCAACTAATTAGATTAATTTTTAAAATAGATATATCTTATGTATCTAATCTTATATTTGATTTTCTGATTTTGATTTTCCTTTTTTAGGAATGAAGAGAATAATTCTTAAAATACTGAAGAAAATTAGAACGAATTATACAAATTCTAATTCTTTGTAGTCCACCCTGGGATCAAGAATATTTTCCTTTTTCTTTATTTAATCATTGTTTTATTCAATTTATTTTATTAAATATTAAATATAGCATATAATCTTATATCATCTCAATATATATATATATATATATATATATATATATATATATATATATAATTAAATAGTAATATTTGCTGAAAAATTAATTATTAGTAAAAGTGGTTATTGGGTAAACAGCAATACTTAACGTTAAATAAAACTCTTTAGAGTATTTTTAATCCAAGCTTTCGTAATTACTTTATTACATTATCAAGGAGCTACAAAATTAAGAGTGACAGAATGCAAGTAGAAATAAATTATAAATTTATACTTACATCTCTGTGAGGTTATAACGTTGTTGTTCTAAAAGAAATTAACATGAGTAAATAATAAATTATAAAATTAAAATGATGTTTTTTATAAGTATTATCAAATTGATGTTTCTCACAAGATATGACATTAGTGATTAAATAGTCATGTAACTATGATATCAAAAGTAATAAATTAGAGAACTAACTATAAGGTATTAGGATTAATAAAAAAAAAAATTTTTATAAATTATGGAAGTATTAAGATATAACAATATTAAAGCTTAGATGTTATTAGCCCTAAGGGATTATCCTGGATGTATATCTCTCTAAGATCAGTATAACTGTGCAATGATATAGAAAAACCAGGAAAAAACTATATCTGCTGATCTTTACAATAACTTAATATATTTGAATTATAATTATATCTTATCTATGTATCACAAAATGTAAATTCAATTAAAGTAGATAGTTTAATTGTGGAGAATTTGTAATATTTATTTGTTCATTAACAACTTTAAACTGTAGATTTGTTAGATGTCTTTTTTATGTTAAGTTTTTCAAGAAAATCTACATTTTGTTTTTTTATTAATTACAAATGTGTAGTTTATTTATTATTTTTCTTATTATTCCTAATAATTTTTAGTATTTACTCATAAACTCGCTCGCTCTTTTTACACATTTCAAGTTAGTTTATGAGTAAATACTAAAAATTATTAGGAATAATAAGAAAAATAATAAATAAACTACACATTTGTAATTAATAAAAAAACAAAATGTAGATTTTCTTGAAAAACTTAACATAAAAAAGACATCTAACAAATCTACAGTTTAAAGTTGTTAATGAACAAATAAATATTACAAATTCTCCACAATTAAACTATCTACTTTAATTGAATTTACATTTTGTGATACATAGATAAGATATAATTATAATTCAAATATATTAAGTTATTGTAAAGATCAGCAGATATAGTTTTTTCCTGGTTTTTCTATATCATTGCACAGTTATACTGATCTTAGAGAGATATACATCCAGGATAATCCCTTAGGGCTAATAACATCTAAGCTTTAATATTGTTATATCTTAATACTTCCATAATTTATAAAAATTTTTTTTTTTTATTATTCCTAATACCTTATAGTTAGTTCTCTAATTTATTACTTTTGATATCATAGTTACATGACTATTTAATCACTAATGTCATATCTTGTGAGAAACATCAATTTGATAATACTTATAAAAAACATCATTTTAATTTTATAATTTATTATTTACTCATGTTAATTTCTTTTAGAACAACAACGTTATAACCTCACAGAGATGTAAGTATAAATTTATAATTTATTTCTACTTGCATTCTGTCACTCTTAATTTTGTAGCTCCTTGATAATGTAATAAAGTAATTACGAAAGCTTGGATTAAAAATACTCTAAAGAGTTTTATTTAACGTTAAGTATTGCTGTTTACCCAATAACCACTTTTACTAATATATATATATATATATATATATATATATATATATGTTATGATGTAGTGTTTCACGGATGGTAGAATGAACAGTAGTGGTGTTCCGGGTTTCAATCCGTTGGTTGTTTGTGTCTTCACGACGTTTCGCCAACATCTCAGCTGGCATTTTCAAGTGATACTTCCTTTGCGGCTGCTCAACTTGGAAGTTGAGCAGCCGCAAAGGAAGCATCACTTGAAAATGCCAGCTGAGATGTTGGCGAAACGTCGTGAAGACACAAACAACCAACGGATTGAAACCCGGAACACCACTACTGTTCATATATATATATATATATATATATATATATATATATATATATATAAAACAAAGATTAAAATTTTCGGGTATGCGGTCTGTTCAAATAAAATCTTAAATTATCTTAAAACTCAATATTTCGCTGTTTATTTGACAGCATCATCAGGAGTAAACTACATCAGTGCAGTATAGGTTATATCTCTTCAGTCACTAATGAAGAGACATCCCCTGTATGAATCGACCAAATCCTTATAGATGTACGCCTGCGAAATATATATATATATATATATATATATATATATATATATATATATATATATATATACAAAAGGGGTAAATTAACGGGCATGTACGCAAAAAGGATCATAAGGTCACGAGTAGGAATGGTAACCGCAGACATGCATGTTTCTGGCTCGTTAGCCGTCATCAGTGCGGCATGACCAAGTAAGGTATTGCACTTGGCTAGCAAAAGTTCATAGTTCGACGAGCAATATGGGGACGCGCGTTATCTTGCTAAAAAAGGACGTGGCTACGGCCGTCTAGATAAGGAAGTAAAGTGGTTTTTAAGACATTATCAACATAACGTAAAGCTGTCATACTGCCTCAAATGAACACAAGTGGTGATCGGCTACCATAGGCAATAGCCCTCCAAATCATTACTCCAACTGTCCTGTGTACATGTCATCCAAGAACAAACCCGGTATGTCGTCGCTCTCCAGGGTTGCGTCTAACCCTTCTACGGCCATCGTGCATGCCTAAACAAAATAGCGATTCATAGCTGAATGCTACATTATGCCATTCTTCCACCCATTGCTGCCGTTCTGTGCACCCATTCAAACGTTGATGGCAGTGGTCCTGTGTCAAAGGTAGCACTAGTCGTGGGCGGTATGAAAACAGTCCAAAGGCTCGAATGCGACGGTATAGTGTACACATAGTAACAGGTCTACCTTCCTATCCAAACCATTTATCAGCGATTTGACGCGTAGTAGCAAAAGGATCTTGCAGAGCAAGTAGTCTGAAGTGGCTATCTTGACGCTCTGTGGTACGCCTTGGTTGGCCAGTTGGTCTTCTTCGTGCTCCTCTACCTTCGTTTGACCACACACGACACACACGCATTACCGTCATTCCCGTACAATTAACACGAAGGGCAATTTGGCGATACGACAAACCCATATCTTTATAGACAACAATTCTACCCCGGTCAAAATCATTAACATGTTGGTAATTTTGATGTCCTCGAACTCGAGGAACTGAACTGAAGAACAGTAATTAAAAATTTCTTTACCAACCGGTCTTCATGAATCGTTTTTTTTTTTAATTTAAGATAAAATTTTATTGTTACAAAAACTACTAAAGATAAAACATTGACATTGTTATCATAGCATTCTTTAAATATAGTCATTCTGTTGTCAAAAAATTAGGATCAAGAAATGATTCCTTCTGGGTGTAACACTTCTAATGTCACTGAGTATAGTAAGTAATTTTTTTAATACTAAAAACCTCATTAATAAACATATAGTGGGTATTTTAAACCACACTAAAAACATAAATTGCAATGAAGAAAATAAAGAACATTTTAATGTTTTATCTTTTGATTAATACCAATACCAACATCACATGACACTCATTTGACAAATTATTTAGTTTTATTAAAATACTTTCTTGTAAAAACAACTTATAGCAAAGAAAAAGATTAAATGTTCCATAGAACATATAGTTTGTATTTCACTGCAAATTGTTTATCTGTTTCTTTGTTATTTATTAATTTTGTATTTTTACATTTTTATTCTTTCTAAAAAGGCATTTGTATAGATAAAACAAATATTTACCAAATCAAATTTGTTCACTATATAGTTAAAACCATATTAAATTTACCTAATAATTACACATTATATTAAATGGCAACACTGTAGGACGCAGAAATGATGGTTACTTCAATATAATTTTTACAAATCGTATATAACGGACGCAATAATGATAGAATATTATATGGACGCAGAAATGATAGAGAAACATATAAATAATGAAATTTTATTTTATGATTAACAAAAAATTAAAAGTGGTTATCTGACATTACTAAACCTGTTGATAAGTATAATTAACTTCAATTATTGATATATCTAAAAATTCTGATGGACGCAATATGACTGGTTTTTTGATGGACGCAGTAATGATATAGTGATGTAAATAAATATATATATATATATATATATATATATATATATATATATAAACAAAAAAAGGTGCCAAGTATGCGTACCTATAACAAACAAAAGGGGGAAAATTAATGGGCATGTACATGCCCATTAATTTTCCCCCTTTTGTTATATATATATATATATATATATATATATATATATGTATATATACAAAGGGTGCCAAGTATGCGTACTTATGAACAAAAGGGGTAAATTAACGGGCATGTACGCAAAAAGGATCATAAGGTCACGAGTAGGAATGGTAACCGCAGACATGCATGTTTCTGGCTCGTTAGCCGTCATCAGTGCGGCATAACCAAGTAAGGTATGTATATATATATATATATATATACATATACACATACATAAATATATATATACATAAATAAAAGGGGAAAATTATTGGGCATGTACGCAAAAAGGATCAATAAGGCCACGAGTAGGAATGGTAACCGCAGACATGCATGTTTCTGGCTCATTAGCCGTCATCAGTGCGGCATAACCAAGTAGGGTATTGCACTTGGCTAGCAAAAGTGTTGGGTACTTGGGAGCAAAGGATGTTGGGGAAACATGTGTAAAGAAACATAAAAACACAAAAATAACGAAAGCTCACACAGGAGTCCTATCGCCATTTTGTGCTTTCGGCCAGCTGTGCCAATGGGTTTTCGGCTAGCAACCAGCGTCGCAACGTTGGCGACACGGACTCATTGTGTTTGAGTCGTTCTAAGCCCAGGATATGAAATAAACAAAGTGCCAAGAAAATGCGTATTAATATAAACAAAAGGGGAAAATTATTGGGCATGTACGCAAAAAGGATCAATAAGGCCACGAGTAGGAATGGTAACCGCAGACATGCATGTTTCTGGCTTAGAACGACTCAAACACAATGAGTCCGTGTCGCCAACGTTGCGACGCTGGTTGCTAGCCGAAAACCCATTGGCACAGCTGGCCGAAAGCACAAAATGGCGATAGGACTCCTGTGTGAGCTTTCGTTGTTTTTGTGTTTTTATGTTTCTTTACACATGTTTCCCCAACATCCTTTGCTCCCAAGTACCCAACACTTTTGCTAGCCAAGTGCAATACCCTACTTGGTTATGCCGCACTGATGACGGCTAATGAGCCAGAAACATGCATGTCTGCGGTTACCATTCCAACTCGTGGCCTTATTGATCCTTTTTGCGTACATGCCCAATAATTTTCCCTTTTTGTTTATATAATACGCGTTTTCTTGGCACTTTGTTTATACATAAATATACAGGGTGTTTCAGGATTATATGGTCAAATTAAAAATTTGAATTCAGGACCCAAAAATAAGAAAAACGTTTCCTATGGAATAATATCCGGAAACGCTTCGTTAAATAGTTATGCCCCTCTAAATAGGGGGGTTGAAATTAGATTTTTAATTTTTTACTCAAACATAGGAAAAGATAAAAATTTGAACTTTGGTAAATATTTTGTACTGGTAGAAACACTTCAAAAGAATTTTTTTTAATCATCCCCTATTATCAAAAAGGGTAAAATTAGCAACCCTTACTTCGTTTTTTACTACAAATTTTATACTTGTTAAAATTTTATCATAAAAAAATACACCCACCCTGTATAAACTTATATTTAGAATATTTTTTTACTCCTAAAGTTTTTTAATAAAACTAATCGTTTTTTTTTTAAAAATAAAATATTCAAAACCGCACTATTACTGATTAAAAAAATTATTATCGTAACAAGGCAAAAGATATCTAGTAGGCTGCTGTCAAATAATATTTATCTGTCATAAGCGCCAAATATGTAGGTACATATTTTTCTTCTTTTTGAATTATGAAAGTTAAAAGTAATACAGCGAATACCAATAAAGGGGGTAGTTTTCTATTAACAATTAATTATAAAAAATTATGCAACAATAAATTACGCTTAGTAAACATAGTAACTGAAACATAAATTTGCAATATTAAAAATGATTTTGTTCAAAATGAGCTCCACCAGCTCGAAGACAAGCATTACATCTTCTAATCATGGAACGCGTTGCTGACCGACAATTTTCTGGAGTCAGATCTTCACTTGCCTGGCTTATCCTTTGCTTCAACTGATTAGGGTTATTTACTGGTACTTCGTAAACTTTTTGTTTAATAGCACCCCATACAAAAAAATCCAAGGGTGTTAGATCAGGTGAGCGTGCGGGCCAAGCTACAGGTCCACCACGTCCGATCCATCTTCCAGGATAGTTAATGTTTAACCATTGCCGAGGACCCCTGCCAAAGTGAGAAGGGCAACCATCCAGTTGAAACCAGCTGTTCATTCGAATATTCAAAGGGACATTCTCAATAAGGTTGTGAAAATCATTGTTTAAAAAACCAACAAAACCGACCGCTGTCAATCGATTTGGTAAAAAATGTGGTCCAATTAATGTATCGTCCAATATCCCCAACCACACATTACAATGGAATTCGTGCTGGAAATTGAGTTCACGTGCTGCATGGGGATTCTCATGTGACCAAATATGACTATTTCTTTGGTTTAAAATACCGCGTCTAGTAAATGTAGCTTCATCTGTCCAGATAATGTGCTGAAGAAATTGGGGATCGTTTTCATATTTGTTTAAAATCCAATCGCAAAATATTCGTCGGCGTGGCAAATCTTGAGGTAATAAACCTTGAACAGACTGAATGTGATATGGATGGCGTCCGTCTGCTCTAAGAGTCCTCCAAATGAGACTATTTGAAATTCCCAATTCAGCACCAGATCTTATACTTGTGGATGGTACCTGGTCAAAATGGTTCAATATCGCATCTGTCCTTATTTCATTCTGAAATGGAGCAAATGGTCCATCACCATTACTTAGTACACTAAAAGATCCAGTTTCCTTTAATCTACTGAACGTTGTAGTGAAAACTGACTTCGCTGGCAATCTTCTGTTTGGGTACCGCATGGCGTACTCACGGCCAGCAGCAGAGGCATTTCCATTACAAAAACCGTATACGAATACAATATCAGCATATTCTGCGTTACTAAACGTCTTAGGCATAACTGTCACTTATTAACAATGATTTTTGATAAAAACACTTTAACAAATTAAACACACAAAACAAATTCGCGAGTTAAGAAAATGCCAATTTTGAGCTCATAACAGATAAATATTATTTGACAGCAGCCTACTAGATATTTTTCGTTTTGTTACGATAATAATTTTTTAAATCAGTCATAGTGCGGTTTTGAATATTTTATTTTTTTAATAAAAAACGATTAGTTTTATTAAAAAACTTTAAGAGTAAAAAAATATTCTAAATTATTAGTTTATACAGGGTGTATTTTTTTATGATAAAATTATAACAAATATAAAAGTTGTAGTAAAAAACGAATTAAGGGTTGCTAATCTTACCCTTTTTGATAATAGGGGATGATTAAAAAAAAAATCTTCTGAAGTGTTTCTACCAGTACAAAATATTTACCAAAGTTCATATTTTTAGCTTTTCCTATCTTTGGGTAAAAAATTAAAAAACTAATTTCAACCCCCCTATTTGGAGGGGCATAACTATTTAACGAAGCGTTTCCGGATATTATTCCATGGGAAACTTTTTTCTTATTTTTGGGTCCTGAACTCAAATTTTCAATTTGACCATATAATCCTGAAACACCCTGTATATTATTATGGAATGGATTTATTTATTTCTATTCTTTGCTCCAGCTGCTCCTTCTTTTTATTGGGTCTGGGTTCAAAATTGTTTTTAATTTAAAACCATATTCATATTATATAACTTTATTTTAACTTTAAACTTTCAAATACAAATTCAAAATTTTCTAACAGTTCTAAATCTTTCTATTCAAAAAGTGATCAAAATTATTTATATCAGTCCCTAGGTAACTTCTTTAAAACAATCAAATAATAAACAAAATCAACAACTATCAACTCTTTCTGAAATAAAATTCTTAAACATCTATATAAAGACAGTTACCTAATATGAAATACAAAAATTTTATTAACCAATCATATCATAACAATATATTTAAATGACCGAATTGTGGGAAACATTTAAAAGAATTTTGGTCAGTGTGTTTTAATATGAGATTTTAAATAACCGGATTGTGTGAAACATTTCGAACATATTTTACATTTAAATGGTTTCTCGGCAGTATGCGTTTTAATATGAGTTTTTAAACCACTGGATTGTGTGAAACATTTCGAACATATTTTACATTTAAAAGGTTTCTCGCCAGTGTGTGTTCTAATATGAGTTTTTAAATGACAGGATCGTGTGAAACATTTCGAACAAATTTTACATTTAAAAGGTTTCTCGTTAGAGTGAGTTTTAATATGAGATTTTAAATTAGAGGATTCTTTGAAACATTTCGAACATATTTCACACATAAAAGATTTCTCGTCAGTGTGAGTTTTCATATGACTTTTTAAACAACTGTAATGTGTGAAACATTTTGAACAAATTTTACATTTAAAAGGTTTCTCGTCAATGTGAATTCTAATATGAGCTTTTAAGTAATTGGCGTCTGTGAAACATTTCGAACAAATTTTACATTTAAATGGTTTCTCATTAGTGTGACTTCTAATATGAGTATTTAAACTACCAGCTTTTGTGAAACATTTCGAACAAATCTTACATTTAAAAGACTTCTCGTCAGTGTGACTTCTTATATGACTTTTTAAGTTACTGAAATGTGTGAAACATTTCGAACAAATTTGACATTTAAAAGGTTTCTCGTTAGTGTGAGTTTTAATATGAGATTTTAAATTAGAGGATTCTTTGAAACATTTCGAACATATTTTACATTTAAAAGGATTTTCGTCAGTGTGAGTTTTAATATGTTTTTTTAAACTACTGGATTGTGTGAAAAATTTTGAACAAATCTTACATTTAAAAGGTTTTTCACCAGTGTGGGTTCTAATATGACGGTTTAAGTTACTGGAACTTGTGAAACATTTCAAACAAAACTTACATTTTAAAGTATTCACGTCAGTGTGAGTTCTAATATGACATTTTAAAGTATAGGATTGTTTGAAACTTTTCGAACAAATTTTACATTTAAAAGGTTTCTCGTCAGTGTGAGTTCTAATATGTGTTTTTAAACTACTGGATTGTGTGAAACATTTCGAACATATTTTACATTTAAAAGGTTTTTCGCCAGTGTGTGTTCTAATATGAGTTTTTAAATGATAGGATCGTGTGAAACATTTCGAACAAATCTTACATTTAAAAGGTTTTTCGGCAATGTGTGTTTTAATATATTTTTTTAAATCACTTTGTGGTGTGAAACTGTGCGCCCTTACCTGTTTATTTAAATTACTAAGATCTTGTCGGTTAATATGTTTTGTGGCAGAATTATTGCTTCTTAAGTTAACAGATTTTTTAGAATTAATAAAAATGTGGTAAATATAAAAATGATTTAAAAATAACAATTTATCATAGAAAAATTTTCCACAAGATGAACATGTCTCATAGAATTTTCCAAAGTGAGGTTGCAATTTTTTTGCCGCAGATAGGAAACCTGAAAACATATAAGCTTTCAATATAATAATAATGATACAATTAGCAGTTTTGAAAGAAAATATGGAGACATAATTATTGGATTGGATTAATGAAGAAGTTTATTCAAAAGATACCTATTCTTTGGATTTATCATATAAGGACCTCAACGGAATTTAGATCAATTTCTTTCAGTTTTTCGTAAAATCAACGTCTTAATTATTCTTTATATTCGGCTTCCTAGACAGTAAAGACGGAACAATTTGGTTTCAGAAACGGTATGGGAACTGTTCAGTTTCATTGTGCTTATGCAGAAATGTCGGGATCAACAAAAAGATGTATATCTGTGTTTCATAGATTATAAAACGGCGTTTGATAGAAATACTAATGGAATGCTTACAAAAGAAGAACCTGAACTCAAGCGACATGAATATAATACATTAACTCTATTGCAACCAAAACGCCTTTGTTACAACAGAAATGAAAAACACTGAAACCACAAATATCCAAAGAGGAGTTAGACAAGGCTGTGTACTATAGTCCATTTCACCGTTTTTGGCCGATTTGATATTAGAAACCACTGAAATAAGATTAAACTGTCATCCAAGTTACCAATGGCGGAGAGTTTTTTTTCTAAATTACGTCGTAAGTTTCTGAAACTATCAGTGTTGTTTGACATCTACAAAAATATGACATTAATAATTATTAAATTCAACCCTTTAACAACGAGCCGTTCATGACGGTTACTAGGAATGTGATTTTAGTCAAGACTTCCGTATTAAATACTTTTATACAACGCCTGCTCTGGAAGTTGACTTTTCGAGCGCAGTATGTCATCTCCGAAGTACACAATAGTCGCATACTTGACTATATGTATTTCATAAACGCACATGTTTGGTTATGACCACATAACTACACGGATTCCGCCTAAACTATCTGTCGTTTTTATTTGACTAAAGAGACTACTCGATCAGTCCTAACCCTTTTTAATTTATGTCACAACTGTCACAACGCAACTGTATTAAACGCAAAAAGAAAGTGTAGGTAATTAAAAAAAGTGTACTATTTAAAATAATGGTCGATTTAACAAGATGTTTAACTCCACCTGAACTAGTTGAATCAGCTAAAAATGCAACAACAAATTTATTGCCAGATGTGTCAAAAGAAAAAATTATTTGTTATATTCCTCTTAAATTCTACTTCCAGAGCAGTAGTTGTATAAAGTATTGATCCTAACACTTGCGGAAATTAACTTTCCGCACTTGTTAGGATAATAACTATTAATCTACCGGTGAAACAAGATGCCCTTACGTAAGTGTTGTATTAAAAAACAAACGTCCTCATTTAAATTTCTAACTTGCCTTTATCTGAGAGAGATGTAACTCTAAATTTACTTCGAGTATGATTTCTGTCATCGGCCAAAATCGGTGAAATGAACTATATCACCATTATCATTCAACCTGTTAGACCGGGAGATAGTGACAGATTTTCAGACGCGATTTAGGCCAGTATGCCTTTTTCAGTACATTATACTATTGACAATTCGATGATAATAATCAATTAATGGAAGTGTCATCGTGTGTTCTTCATCTATAAAAAAGTTAACAAATTTGTTTAGAAATTAATCATTTTTATATGATTTTACTCAAGCTGCCATTTATGCTAAAATAAAATTCGATCAAAGTATTACTTGAATGGCCATTGGCATACCGTTAGTGTGAACCTAGCAGGTGGGCATGCCCAGGTAGATATGCTTTCTAAAATATGCTTTATCCGTGTTCGGAAACAGGCTGCCAATGTAGAATATACTTGATATTACTATACAATTGCTACAGGTAAGATGGCATACCCTTTGTGCATGTCCGTGTATATCTCATATGGTAGTAATTTTGCGATGTTAAACGATAAGTTTCCGTCATTTTACTCAAGTCCAAATTGATACCATAAAATATATGTATCCTTAAATGTCAACATTGAAAATGGCATACGATTCAAACAGGTTTGACATAATAAATAATGAAGATCAATTTGTAAAATTAAGAGACAATTATCTGTGTATTTATTCAGTATGACATTTCATTGTTGATGCAATTATTACCTAACAAATCAAAATAATTAATGGCATACAAGTTGTGCGAGCTTTACTGGTGTAATTTCGTGAAAAACATTGCGAAGTTATAGAAAAAATTACCGTGCTTTAGGTCAGTATGCCTTTTGTTCTATACATTAGGTTGATTATTAACTTGCAATAAACAACTATGGCAGACAAGTTATGCGAGTTCATCATATGAAAAATTCATATGAAAAAACATATGACCGCACATTTTATGACGTAGCAACGCTCATTCCTCTAATCTATGGAGGGTAGAGGTAAGGAGAACGATCTTAAACGGGAAAAGATTTAAAATGTGTCCACCCTTTACAGGTAAATAACAGTTCGGAAACTTTCCACTAGCATGGCGCTAAAGTAGATGTAGGGTACAGAATGAATGTAGCAGTTTTTGGCAAATTGAAGTGTGTCGTATGATTTCGTAAAAAAACCCTAAAATAAGTGCGTTCCAAAAAATTCAGTTTATTGTATTTTAAATTCGTTTCGTAAATTTTTAGCGTTAAATATTATACTTATCATACTTTTCAAATTAGTTTTTATTTTGTCATTTCGATCGTGCTATTTATCCTCATATTATGTAATGAATTTATTTTTTAAATATTTATTCACTTATTGCTGAAAAATAATCATTAATAAATCTTCATTTAATATACTTAGTTTATTATTATGTTTCTTATATATTATGGTTATTTTAAAAAGAGAGCCATAATAAAGCGGAAATTTGTCTTTCCTTGTTTATTTATCAACCATACTCTACGAAATTATGGCGCTTTTTTTGAAATTTACCCTACTACGATCGTAGCGCCACCCTTATTTAACACATTTTGACGGACACATTCAATAGATGAGGTGCCACACTTCGTCGAGGAAATCTTTCTAACACCCGACGAAACTGAAGGTAATATATAAGCATGATGATTTCTTATTATTTACATCAGTTATTAAAATTCATTAAATGGTTTGATATTATTATTTATAGTGTCACATACGATAATAGGGTAGTTTAATTGTTTTATATTTCATTGTAATATTTTGTATTATTTTTTATTGTAATCATTCAGGTCAAAGTCAGTACGTTAGATTTCAAGGCGACCTTATATAGTTTAATTCTTATTGTCACGTAGCGTATGAATTGGCTATAAAAGAGCGTCGTTGAGGTCGCACTCGAGGAGTTCGGTGTCTGAGATTGTCTGTAAGGGTCACCCTTGGGGGTGTCCCTAAAACAGACCCTTGGGTCTGGGCCGTTGTGACTCTTGAGGTATTTTCGTGAGTAAATGTGACATGCATGTAATTATTTGGTAAGATTAGTATAGTTAGTGAGTTATTCGTTATTTATTTTTTGTTTCTTGTTAATATATTTGTTGTTTGTTTCCTGTTGTTTATCTTATCTTCCCCTTGGTTAATTTTCTGTCTTCACAGGATACCTAACCAGGGGGTAGATAACCACGACCTGGGTGGGAAGTGCCTTCAGTTAGCTACCCCTCATCCCAAAACACTAAGGCACACTTCCCCCAATCCCCCCCATGCGTGACAATAGATCCAGAAAATGATTGCCAGCATGATACCGTCATCGAATCTTCGGACGATGAAGATGATGAGTATGATGATGACAACGGTTATGATGATGGAGGGAAGGATACTGAGGACCAAACTCATATAGATGGTGATGACGAGGAAGAAGATAATGAAAGCGATAAAGACTATAATACGGAAGTAGACTTTACTGATGAATAAAAAAATTAAAAGTAATATGTATGTGAGTAATAAATTTAATTTATATGGAATAAATGACTTTATTGTGCCAAATCGTACCTCAATTTGCTGGAATAAGCATTTATTTGCCCTAAATATAGATTTAATAACATTTAATAAATCCAAAAAAATACAATTTTCGCGGTAATGAAATAAATAATTATATTAGTGTATAATAAAATGATCTGTGGAAGAAAAAAGAAGAGTTTTAACAAATAAATAGTATATAGAATTTATAAATTCGAAGCTGAAATAAACGCAGCATAAATGATTTTTTCCATAATGAAAATTTTGTTTTTTGAAAGTAAAAGCCGCAGACCAGTCTAATCAGTATGCCCGTTATTATTTGATCCAAATATACCGCGATTCAATATTTTACAAAAAGGTATACTGTTTACAAAGGAAGAAAATCGTCCATTTCATTTGCACTAATCCTTCTCCGTATTCACATACTATTTCATAATTTCAGAACTTCGGACTTTATCAAACGATATGCCATTTTTTGTAGCACCCAAATATATCTCAAATATGTTAAAAACAAAGTGGCATACAGATTAAACACACGGCAATTTTCCGTACCATTTCGCAAATTTTTTCGCGTATGCCTACATCAGTTAACCGCCCAATTGCAATGCCAACTTTATATACGTCAAACGCTATCATGAACTGCATAAAACCAAAATGGCATACTGATTCTAATGACGGAAACTTATCGTTTAACATTGCAAAATTACTACCATATGAGGTATACACGGACATGCACAAAGGGTATGCCATCTTACCTGTAGCAATTGTATAGTAATATCAAGTATATTCTACATTGGCAGCCTGTTTCCGAACACGGAAAAAGCATATTTTAGAAAGCATATCTACCTGGGCATGCCCACCTGCTAGGTTCACACTAACGGTATGCCAATGGCCATACAAGTAATACTTTGATCGAATTTTATTTTAGCATAAATGGCAGCTTGAGTAAAATCATATAAAAATGATTAATTTCTAAACAAATTTGTTAACTTTTTTATAGATGAAGAACACACGATGACACTTCCATTAATTGATTATTATCATCGAATTGTCAATAGTATAATGTACTGAAAAAGGCATACTGGCCTAAATCGCGTCTGAAAATCTGTCACTATCTTCCGGTCTATGTACTCAGAGCTCTAGATGAGGCACAAGAAGGTACAAAAGTAAATGGAGAAATTGTTAACAACTTCGAATATGCCGATGACACAGTGCTGATTGCTAGAAGTGAACAAAAACTACAAACACTGTTAAACAAAGTAGAAGGTGAGCAATATGGACTTACGGTGAATGTAAAGAAAACAAAAACAATGGCGACATCCAAGTAGTTCGAGAGCCCAGAGGTTTTTCGTAGCCGTTAAAGGGACAAGGCTCCACCAAAGTTTTTTCTATGTATTTTGACCCCATGATTACAAATATCAAGGGTGGATTCCCGAGAAATGGTTAGGAAATTTGTTATTAACAAATAATTTGTCACTAATAAAAAAATTGTTTTTTTCGCAAAACAAAAAATAGTACCGTAATTCTTGACTGATTTTAAGCAAAAAAGCTACCTACGTATTTTTTCATCAGACACACCTTCATAGAAATGCGAAAATTTCTTACGACTCGGAGCCTTGATCTTACTCTTCGATATCGCATGATAAAATGCGAGTGACAAGATTGACATTAAACTTTATATTGACAGTTAGAGTTTGACATTTGAGTGTGGAACGTAACAAGATTGACATTTGACTTTACATTGACAAGGTTCTATTTTAGGCCCATTATTTTACATTTTGTATACTAATGAACTACCAAATGTTATAGAAGGTTACGTGATCGTATATGCTGATGACATCACTCTTATTTTTTCTGAAAATAATAAAGATCTGCTACTTGAGAGGGTAGATAATGTTGTAAAGTCGTTGAATGCATATTTTAGATCTAATGACCTGCTTATGAACATAAAAAAGACACAAACCCTCCTCTTTTCTAACAGAAAAAATTACAATGACCTTTGTATAACATATGAGGGTAATAATTTTGAGTCAGCGGAAAATATCCTATTTCTTGGCGTCCATGTTGATAGGTTAGATTGAAAGTGTCACATAGACTACCTGGCAACAAACATGGCAAAATATTGTTATGCCTTAAGGGTTATCTCTGAAAACGTCAGTGAAGAGGCAGGATTGTCTGCATATTTTGCTTATATAAACTCTAGAATAAGATATGGAATAATTTTTTGGGGAAACGCCTTTGATGTACATAGAATTTTAGTTTTACAAAAACGATGTCTTAGAAATTTGTATAAAATTAATCAAAGGGAAAGTTGTAGAAATATTTTTGTGCAAAAGAAGATTATGACGGTAGTAAGTTTGTACATATATGAGTCATATTTGTTTGTTTCACCGATTTTGGCCGATGACAGAAATCATACTCGAAGTAAATTTAGAGTTACATCTCTCTCAGATACAGGAAATTTAAATGAGGACGTTTGTTTTTTAATACAACACTTACGTAACTGCATCTTGTTTCACCGATAGATAAAAAGTATTGAATACGAAAGTCTTGACTTAATTCACATTCCTAGTAACCGTCATGCACGGCTCGTTGTTGAAGGGTTGAATTTAATAATTATTAATGTCATATTTTTGTAGATGTCAAACTACACTGATAGTTTCAGAAACTTACGACCTCATTTAGAAAAAAAAAACTCCGCCATTGGTAACTTGAATGACAGTTATTATTTCAGTGGTTTCTAATATTAAATCGGCCAAAAACGATGAAATGGACTATATATAATAATAGTGATTTGTTTAAAGACTACGAAAGGCAACATTCTTATGATACTCGACACAAAAGCAGTTTATTACCTGAAAAATGTAACTACGCATACATACAAAAGAATGTTCATTTTAATGTAATTAAGATATTCAATTGTTTTCCCACTAGATTAAGACAACTTCCTCAAAATAACCTTAAATTTGTGTTAAAAAACTTTTTGTTAAGCAGGTCTTTTTATTCAATGGAAGAATTTTATGCAGACGAGGCAAAAAACTGTTTATAAAAAACTGTTTATAAAATCTTATTAGGTTAAGTTAAAATTATATTAATAATATAGTATAGATTAATAAGGATTGTCTTGACATTGTTCCACACCCGCAGGGTAATTTGTAACTTCGTTACTTTGGAATTAATAAAGATCTATCTATCTATTGACAGTTAGTGTTTGACATTTGAGAGTGAAAAGTGACAAGATTGACATTTGACGTTATATTGGCAGTTAGAGTTTGACATTTAATTGTGAAAAGTGACATGATTGACATTTGACGTTATATACAGTGTTCTGTTATGCGGAACGGAAGCTTGGACGTTAAATGTCAGTTCGTTGCGACGCCTGGAAAGCTTCGAGATGTGGTTTTAGTGCGTATGAGTGTGGATAGTGAACTTATAGAAATTGTTAAAAAACGCAAAACATCTTACCTTGGACACACATTTAGACACTAGAGATAATTTTTCCTACAACTAATAATGGAAGGGAAATAGAGGGCATACGCGGTCCTGGAAGACGTCAGAAGACGTGGTTGCGTAACATCAAGCAAAGGATAGGTCTAGATCTCCAAAGTTTAATAAAAAAAGCTCAAAATAGAGAAGAATTTGCAAAAGTCATCGCCAACCTCCACTGAGGGGACGGCACCTAAAGACGAAGAATAACATTGCGATGAAACTTGCCTCTGATATAAAATTGTATTACTCATCAATGGACAACTAACCACTGAAACTACTTACTCTTGTCCCTATCAAAATTTTACATTACCATATTTGTGAGAACGTGGAAATATTGTAATACAAATTGCTGAATCAGACAAAGAAAAAAAAGTCAACAGTACGCTCAATTTTCTTTATCGATCTAGTGGCTTAATAAAGAAAATATTTTTAAGTAGCGATAAATACTTACGCTTTTTACAACTTATACCCAGTTTCCTGGAATATGTTTTGAAGCGTCGTTCTGAATCTAATTCTTCATCAAAATCTTCAAATTCCATTTTAAAATCCGGTAAATTGCAAATAGAGTGCAATAGTTCTTTTTTACTGTCAAATTCAAGATTCGTCTCAAGAGCAGTATCTATTTCACGTTTATCATCTTCACTGCTTAACATTTCAGTTTTAATAGTAAAAGAATTTATTGAAGAATTATCCATGTTTACGAATTGTTGCGAGTTTTCGTATTCGAAATTCGGTTCATTCTTAAACATACTACTATTGTGGGACTCTTCTTGAACTGAAATCAAAAAATAAATAAATATAATGATTTCATGTGCGAAAAGTTAACAGAGATCTCGAATTACTAAACACCATTAAGCGTAGGAAAGCAGCATATTTAGGCAACGTAACAAAAAACGCCGAAACAAAATGATGAATGCAAAGAGAAAAATGAGAATATACAAAACATGCGTAAGACCTAGCTGAAACATCAAAAACGAAAGGAATAATGAGGACCACAGAAATGAAAATATTAAGAACCATCAAGGGATGGTAACCTTCAGGGATCGAATAAGGATCCAAGATATCAAGGAGGAACTGACAATACAGAATATGGTAAGATGGCTTAGAACACGCAAGCGGTGTTGGAGGGACCATGTAGAAAGATGCCAGAAGAAAGATGGGCAAAGTCGCTAAACCAAATACGTGATGACCGGTAGGCAGACCACCCAAAAGATGGAAGAGGTCCAAAGGATGCTAAAGATATCGGATTTAAACAGAACTAGGTACTATTATAAGAAGAAGAAGATTTAATAAATAATTCTATTTTTTTATAAACTTTTATCAATTTTTTTATGCATTTTTTATCTACAAATGTTTCCAATAATAAAATTTGATCTTACCAAATGCGTCGATAATTTTGATTTGTTCGAGTTTAATTTCAGGTTTTGTTATTTGTTTGGAATTATTCATTATGTAATTTTCTTTAGCTGAAACAAATTAGAATAGAATAGAATAGAACTTTATTAACGGCATTACCAATTTAAACATTAGAATACAAGAAGTTCTTAATAATTAATAATTAAGTATAACTAAAATAACAATAATAATAAACAAAACAATACAGTGATATAAATTATAGAAATACATAAATAAAATTATCTAAAATCAATTTTCTTAACATATTCAATATAATTATTAGGAAGAATTACAGGGGGCAAATTTCTTGAAAATGTATTAAGTGTCATATTAAAAGATGTGCGATTCAAGTAAATATTTGCATTATTCATCATTCTATTGATTGGTGAAAAGTAACCATAATTTGTACGCCGGTACGGAACATAGAAAATGTTATCTGACCGTGTATTTCTGGAAGGAGTGTATATATTAGTAAAAAACATTTCATTTAGTGATAAACAATCAATAAGATTGTTGAATACCTTAAAAACAAATTTAAGGTCAAAATGAATTCTACGCAATTCCAGTGAAAATAAATTAAATAATGTTTCCAGTTCATTGTCCTGTAAGTGCAAATTGTTTTTAAATGATAAAAACTTTAGAAATTTGTGTTGTATGTTTTCTAGTTTTTGAATATGTATGTTGTAAAAAGGTGACCAAGTTGTACAGCTAAATTCGAGAGCAGATCTTACTAGAGAGCAATATAATAAAATATGAACGTTATTTGATTTGAAATCTGTTGAGTTTCGTTTTACAAATCCTAGCATCTGTGATGCCTTATTTGCAACATGATCCACTTGGGGAACGAAAGACAATGATCTATCAAATAAAACTCCTAAATCGCGAATTATATCCAAAGATGGCAATATCTCATTATCTAGTTTATATGAGTAAGTAATAGTATTCTGTGATTTAGTAAAAGTTATTACACTACATTTGGAAATATTTAATAACATATCATTATCCTTCGACCACTTATTCAATTCATTCAATGATAGTTGCAGTATTTCACAATCCTTGATGGTTTCTATAGTTGTGAATATTTTCAGATCGTCAGCGAATAAGAGGAAATTAACGTCAGGTAATATTTGTTTTAAATCATTAATGAAGCAGTTAAACAACAAGGGCCCTAAATGGGACCCTTGAGGTACACCGGAGGTAACGTTAATTTCATCTGAAAAATATCCCTGCATCCGAACGATTTGCCTCCTGTCAACCAAATAGCTTTTCAACCACGTTAAGAGTGGATCCTGGATTCCAAAGGTCATCAGTTTTTCAAGAAGGAGTACATGATTTACGCTATCGAAAGCCTTAGAGAAATCGGTATATACAGCATCTACCTGTGAACCGTTCTCCAAAGCCTCAGACAGGTAATTTGTGTAGATAAAAAGGTTTGTCTCAACTGAACGACCCTTAAAGAACCCATGTTGCTCCAATATAAAATTGTTTTTAATTGCAGGAAACAAATGTTCAGCTATAATCAGCTCAAAGAGTTTTGGAATACAAGATAATACGGATATCGGTCTGTAGTTTTTTACATTGGGTCTCTCACCAGACTTAAAGATTGGTGTTACAAAACTAACCTTCCAAAAATCTGGAAACACAGCACAAGACAATGATTTTTTAAAAATGTAAAGCAGTGGCCTAGCTAAAATAAAAGGGAAATGGAGAATATCATCCATATCTCAAATGTGGTCAAATTGGTAATAAACCAAAGACTAGACTTCGTGTTTTCTTTGGTTTATTAAAAGGGAAATGCTTTAATAGTACGGCTGGAATACCATCAGGCCCTGGTGAGTAGTTATTTTTTAAAGTGACTAGCTTTAAATACACATCTCCTATAGTAAACGGAACATCAGAAATTATATTATCTGTATTTGGATTATTGAAGTTTAGGCTGGAATACTGGGAAGTTTTATAAACAGATGAGAAATGAGATGCGAAACCATTTGCAATTTCTTCTGCATTAGATAGATTGTTATCATTAAAAAACATGGTCGATGGAATAGAATTAGACTGGCGTTTCTGATTGACGTACTTCCAGAAATATTTAGGCTCGGTAGTTAATTTATTCTCAATATTTTGAAGAAATTTGGAATGGTCAAAAGAAGATAATTTTTTGCATTTATCTCTAAGAGTGGTAAACACATTATAATCTTCAACCGATCCACTACATTTATATTTTTTGTGTGCTACTTTTTTGTCGAATATTGCTTTTTTCAAGTCTTTTGAGAACCATCTAGGAAATTTACAATCTGAACTGTTATAGTATGGTTTCAATGGAACATATTCGTCAATACCGTCAAATTGGAAATTTATTTTATAAAAAGTTAAACTTTTTTATAGTTTGATTTCTTTACTTAAATTGGCCACAGCTGTTTGAACAGTTAACCGTTAACTACTAATAATACGTCTTATAGATGGCACTACATAATCTGATTTGTCGAATGAATTCTGCACGAAGAATAGGAATTCTGCCTTTCAATATCTTTCCTTGTCCTTTTAGATAATTTATCACCACCTTGCACTAATTTAGTTCCCTTTAGTTGATAACGGGCTGTGCGTTTGTTTTTGAAATATCTTGACTAACAGAGCGTTTACCGAAATACGTTCTTAGTTTACCGTCTTGTAGACGTATAGTTATTATTAACGTAACTAGAAAAGTTCACAACCGTCTGTGAGACATGAAATTGCATTTTAGAATGGATTCTCGACCTAGTACCTACGTCCAAAGCTATACAATCATCAGATAAAATTTTTGAAGAAGTCGTCGAAATGGTTTGGTGAATTTAAAACTGACATAAGCGATATTCAAAACAAAGATAACGAAGATACCCATATTGATAATATAAAAAAAAATAGTAATACTAATAGTAATACCTATTCTGAAAATGAAGGTGAATTATTTTTAGTATCATCTTATCATTACCATAAGAGTGAAGATTCTGAATCTGGAACACCACATATAATTCTCTATTACAAATTACAATGCAACAAAAGGCGGACTGGATGTAATTGAACAGAAATGTAGAAGTCGACGTTAGTCACTCACTCTTCTATATAAGCATTGCAATACATTCATTTTATACTCGATTTTATATAGTATTTATACAGAAAATTCCGAAATCGAAAGATCTGATCTTATGAAAAAGCTTGCTCTACAAATAGTGACACCTAATTTGCAGCGTAGGACTAAAAATCCGAAGGTGAACCGTAAATTGCGACTTAGTATTTTCGAGATGCTAGATACTACCTAGATGAAAGAGAAGCACAGAGTATATTTTTTACGATTTTCAAAATCCTATTTGTCTAGAATATGCGAAAACAAATTTCCCAAATTGTGCATCAAGTTCATTATATTGCCATTTTTTTAACTTTTTATATTTTTGACTTAGTTTTTTAGCTACATTTTCATACAAATCTTACTGTAGGTAGAATAATAATAAAACTCACCTACGATTCTGGTATTTCAGTTTTATATCAGAAGTTCAAAACCCAATGTCGAAATGTTGAATATTTTTTCTTCTTCAGGAAATTTTGGTCTCAACAAAAATTTCTATTTTTATTTTATTTCTGGAAATAATGTTCTCTTCTTCAAATCTATCAATAAATAGTTCACATTAAACAAGTACGAAAATTGCAAGAAGATATTAACATTTAGATATTGGCGTAGTTTTTCTGCTCAAACTTTTTTGTTGTTTTAATAATATAAAGAAAAACAATTTTTTACTCACTATGTAGATCACAGATCTAGACAATATAGATCGGAACTGTCATTTGTACAAAATACGTATAATTGAAGGCGGAAAAGAGAGGTTTATGCGACTGCGCATTGAAACGTACAGAGCAGGACTTGTTAAAAATTTAAATTTTAACTTATTAAATATTCAAATATTCATAATTATTTTACGAGAAATCACAGCAATATCCACCCTGATACTATTAGCACTAATAAGGGGCTATACAATCCTTTTTTATCAAGCCATTAAAGAATACAATAAATTACCTGAAGAAATTAAAGCAATAGAAAAATATCCAAAATTAAAAAAAAAAATTATATAATTAGTTTGTAGTAGGTTAAGGTTTGTTTAAATTTTTACTTTCTTATAGAAAATTTTTATATATATACATATGTCTGTAGTTTGGTTTTGCCCTGATATAGGTTGAATGATATTTATATCGCAGCATTCAAGGTGTCTTTTAAAGTGTTAGAAATTTCTAACCGACACCATTTCAGTTCAAAACTGAAATTATTACTTTTGACAGTATGGCACTAGATGCGATACGTTATATAACATGTTGAATAGCAGTAGTTTTTAAGTATAGGCTGTTTTTATTCTGGTTGTAAGAGAGAATTTAATTTATTTTATTTGTAAAAGGGAAATAGTTTTGTTTAGGATACAAAAAGTGTACCTGTATCACAGCTTAAAGGATTTATTATTGTTAAGTAAATTATGTTTTTGTTTGAATAAAGATGTTTCAAAAAAATTAAATATATAAAGCGTTTTGAGTGTAAGATTTATAATAATTAAATACTGTCACGCCTGGGGGGAGTGATGGGGAAATGTGCCATGGTGTTTTGGGATGAGGGGTAGCTTACTAAAGGCACTTCCCACCCAGGTCGTGGTTATCTACCTCCTGCTGAAGGCAGAAAACTAACCACGGGGAAGATGAGATAAACAATAGGAAATAAACAACAAATATATTAACAAAGAAACAATAACAATAAATAATTAAATATAACTAACGAATAACTAAATACAAATCTAAACTAATCTTACCAAATAAACTACATGGTGGCATGTCACACTCACGAAAATACGTCAAGAGTCACAACAGCCCAGACCCAAGGGTCTGTTTTAGGGACACCCCAAAGGGTGACCCTTACAGACAACCTCAGACTCCGAACTCCTCGAATGCGACCTCAACGACGCTCTTTTATAGCCAATTCATACGCTACGTGAGAATAAGAATTAAACTATATAAGGTCGCCTTGAAATCTAACGTCCTGACTTTGACCTGGGTGATTACAATAAAAAAAAATTCGAAAAGAGGTTGACCTTAAAGGCCATCCTTGCAACTTCCCGCTGGTTTTAACCGTAATAGCTATGATAGTAACGTGACGTATTTGGACGTTTTTGACTTTTTTTTGAAATGTTTAAAAAGCCATAACGCGTTATCCGATATTGATGTTCAAAATGGCATTCAACTCAGTTTTTTGAGACCTAAAAACGTTACTAGGAGCACAAAATCGATTAGTCAAAAAATTTTTAAGTTATTAAAAAAAAAACACTTTTTGAAATTTTTCGACAACGATATCTCACGAACGAATCAACAGATTTTCATTTGCAAAACGGCATTTGACGTGTTTTTTTAAGCTTGAGAGCTGATTAGGTTATGAAATTGATCGATGTAATGGCCAAAAAGATATGCCCAAAAAACATCATTTTTACCAATTGTTTTTTTCGGTTATTTTAAAATTTCTCGAAATCTACCGGTTCGAATCGGTTTAAACTTACAGGGAATCTAAGTTAGATGGAATTCTTTCGAACGCTTTTTATTTCATTCCGATCGGTCAACCTGTTTAAAAGTTTAAAGAGGTTTACATACATCCACACGTACATACAGACACCCTCGCAAAAATAGTCAGGGGAGGTTTCAAATACCTCAAAACGTTGAGATCCGATGAAAACTCGATTTTCGAAAAACGGGGTGAAACCAATAACTTCCCGATTTAAAAAAAAATATTTTTTTTAGTGGAAAGTTAATAATACAATGAAATATCAAACAATTAAACTACCGTATTATCGTATGTGACAATACTTACACTAACTTAAACTTTATAATTTTAAAAATATACAAACAACAAAAAATTATTATGAATATTAAATAAATGTACATTAATTTATTGATGGTTAAACAATATCATTTTGTTTAACACTTTTCGAATTGGATTTCGTGTTATTGCATAATTTTGCATTTTAGCTGCATTATACATTCTTATTTTTACATAAGAAGAACATAAAACTTTTATCACCCTAGAAATATGATTTTCTTCTAGTGTTAAGCATTCTAAATTATGTTTTTGAATGTCCTTAAACACATTATTGTTTGTAATTAATTGAGCGTGAACTGTATTAATTAATGTTGGAATAAAATTTTTTTCACTAGGTAATGTATTATTTGTAATAAAAAATATTTTTTTTAAAAGAATTTCAATAGTTTTACAAACTAATTTAGAACTCTGTGATGGAACCGTCAAATTGCCCCATTCTTTTCTTAATAATAATTTGAGGTCACTTTCATCAGCTCTTTCAATAGTTGAAAGAGCGCCTTGACAAGTGGGACATTTTATAATTTTTTTTGTCATATTTACAGCAAATCCTGCAATATAAGTAACGATGTTCTCTGACACGTCTGATAAGTTTATGTTTATGGGCAAACAATAGTCATGATCATTAATTAAGCTATCACTGTTGTCCAGCATATATTTTTTGATAAAATGAGCATCACTATACTCCACTACTGGTGTTTTTATTTTTGTCGTTGTTTCCAAAACATTGGTTTGATCTTGAGGAATACAATTACCATTTATATTCTTAATATCATGGTGCAAAAGTAATCGTCTATATGAATGAAAGAATTGGACAGAAGAAGGATTATTGTTCCAACCGTTCCTTGCTCTACAAATAAAACATTAAATAATCACTTATTGTACCTATTCATAATAATGTTAGCATACCTTATACTGCAGAAAAATAGTTCTAAGTGATCTGTACTTAGTTTATAGGTTAATAGATAGGTTAAAAGCTTTTCTTCTTTAACAAATCTTTCATATAAACCTATTACAGACAAACTTGACAAAATAAACCCTAGAAATCCAGTCTTCTTTGTTGTTTGAATAATATACTTGTTTTCTAATGTTTTAAGTTTTTTTAAGTATTCTATAGAAGCCCTGATTTCCGGCATCCAAAAAATTTCGGTTGCTTCAGACAATGGCATTTTCCATCGTATTCGAAGAGGGTTTCGAGAATTCAACAAATCGAATAATTTGTCAATTGTTCTTATAAATTTAATAGTGGCTGAAGCTTCTTTAAATCTAATATCTTTCATATCAATCATCATGAATTCAATTGCATTAGCAACACTGCTGCTTAATGTTTGGGCTGCTACATTGACCTAAAAAAATTGTAAACTAATGTATTTTTAGTTAAAATATAAATTTTGTAGTGTATTAACAATAATTTTGATAAAATTTTAAAACTGTTAGTATATATAAATACCTTCATTTTTGCTTTTCGCCAATCAATATGTGCCATTCCTATTTTATTTCCCAATCTTAAACCTTCTGTTTGTTGAATATTATGCAAGAGTTTTATATAATTAAAATCAATAATTTCGCCACTAGGATCAACAATTTTACCAAGAATATCCCAGTTGTTTCTTACTAACTTAAGCATGTGGCATGCATCCAAAATAACAAATATTTTACTCTTATTTACAGGATGTAAAAAATATGGGGTAGCAGTCTCTATATCTAAGTTATGTAGGTTGACACCTAACTTCGTCATCATCGCAAAATTAGCTCCAAGTCCATCAAATGATAATGAGGTAATGATTACTCCGCATTCGTGCAATTTCAAAATAGACTGCATCACTATATTTGCCCTTTCATTGCCATCTAAACTATTAATAAAAAAATAAGCGATTGGTAATTTCCAATTCCCTGTTAGTGACACTACCATCAGTACAAACGCTTCAGTTGCATAATCTTTATTATCATCCTCTATTAAGTTTGACCCTATATTGACATAACCCCAAGTCTGTTTATTAAAAACTTCTATGTGTCTTTTAATTGATATCTCATCGAACATCAAAGAGCATAAAGTTTCTTTGCCTTTTTGTTTATTTTCATAAACTTTTGATTTTAAAGAATCAAATGCTGGTTGAGAAAAACCAGGTTCACAATTAATTGTTGAAAACCAACCTCTTATTGTTCTGGGTGATGGTAGGGCAAGGTTAAAAGTTTTTCTTACATATAAGTAAGCTTTATGAGAATAAAAATGCAAAGTCATAGCAAAACTGCGGAGTACTTCTTCATATTTTTTCCTATAAACATTGGACCTTTTATTATTTTCCAGCATTCTTTTCATAATGGCCAAAGGTATTCCAGAAAAGCTTTTTTCTAAGACTTCACAAGCATTGTCACTTAATAGTGATTTTCGTCGAATAATATTAACAACATGTTTAAGATGGAAAACTTTCTTTTTAAGGCGTTTGTTTTTCTCTTTTTCTAACCGCTTTTGTTGTTGTAGCTGTTTGGTTTTAACTTTTTCTTGAAACAACCTTAATTTGTATTGTTCTGGGGACGCCCTAAAAAATTATATTTATTTTTGGATAATTTGAATTTTAAAAGACTTACGCATAATTATGAATGGTCTTTATTAATTTTCTACGCTTCTTGGGGCTTCCCTTCAAACCAGCACTATCAGAAGATGATCTAAAACATAAATAAAAAAATCGGTTGTTTGTAGAGTTGGTTTACTGACGATAGTTGAACGTGACAACGTCATAAGAAAATACTGATGGAATGGTTGCATTTTTCAAAAGAAAATTTTAATTTTGTTTGACAGATATTTTGTATGAATATCATTTTTCATTTAAGCATATCAGAGCGAGGTAACGCCTCATTTTTTGATCGTGCAGCCGACTTCATCGAATTATAAAACGTTGACACGTCAAAAATATTTATCGATTTAATATTAAAAAAAATCAACTTACATTACAACTTCTTTATTAACACTGGGTTCATTAATGCTCACAATATTCATTGTGGAAGTTAAAGCTGGCGAGGCATTAGATATTTTTCTAAAAATAATATTGAATTATAATTTATAATTGTAAAATGATGTAAAATAATATAACCAACAATCTAATAAGTATACTGTATGTATGTTTACCTTTTATTATAAAAAGTTGCAACTTTAGGAAGGTTTAAAGATGGTAGCGCAGTGCTTTTTATAGTGATTTTTTTTCCAGAAACGACAATGTCATTTTTATTAAAGTGATTAGAACAAATGGTATTATTAGAGCTTATATTTTCCGAAGGATTTCTTCCTATGGCTTTCAACCAGCTAGCATACCGCTTTTTACCCAATCTAAAGAATTTAAAAATAAATTTTCAATTCTATAAATCAAAATATTATTTATTTTATTAATTTTTCCAATTTATAAAATATAAATTGAATAATACGGATCTGGTAAATAATAGACTCACCTGTGGAATGTAACATTTTCTGAATTTTCGTTGTTTAAACAACCAAAAACAAAACACTTCTTTACCATTTTATTAATTTTTCTTATAAGAAAAGTCTAAAAGTCTTTAGAATGTCAACTAACACACCAAATAACTAATTTACAACAAATTATAAAAATTTGAATCGACACAAATGAAAGATGACACATCTGACACACGCTTCAAAACGATAAAAGAGCAAATGCGCATGAGCAGAAACCTCTTAATTTCAAACGCATGGTGTGTGTATTTTTAGGATTTTGGCAAATGGTTATTTCCGATCTATATTGTCTAGATCTGTGATGTAGATAAGGAACAATAGATGGGTATAATGTCAAATGTCAAATGTCACTAAATTGACTGAATTCACTTGTTAGACCATAGACAAATTAAAGAGACGCGCAATCGTATTTTGTAGTGGTAAAAATGGGAAGTAAACCAGCTAATAGTGCCAAAAGCGAAAAAGTATTTATAACGGTATAGTGTAAAAGTAAGTACTAGTGGTTTTAGTTTAAAATAAATTTAAGGTACTTTAAGCATAAAAAAAGGTATAGAAATAAAGTTTTTAACATGGGGTGCTGATGTCGGAAGTTGTTGCCAACTTTATTTTAGGCATCAACACATCTGTTCTATTATCTCTGGTTTTGTGGTTGACATTTGACAAAACATGGCTGAAGGCTGATAATAAACAGATTAAAGTAATCTTTGATAATACCTATGTTTATTTGCGTTAGTTTAGTTAATTTGATTTATAGTATATTGTTATTTGTGTTCAATTGTGTTATTTTGAGTCGAATAAACTGTTATTTTTTTCCTGACATTGTATTTGTGAGCCGCAGATGAACTTAAAGTACATAACACAAGTAAAATATATAATCTGGTGACTGGTGAGTAAAAAAGATTTCCTTTTGTTGAACCGTTGAACCAATAACACCGTTACTGCAAATTAACTGTATGTTATTAACGTCGTTTTCATTTGTTTAAATGTACCTGGGATTTTGAATTTTATTGTGGTATAAGATGGGTTATTTGATTTATAACATATTTTAACCTTTAAATTGGGTTTATAGTTGTTTGTAATTCAGTGGAGTCATTTATATACTTCCTTTAATGTAATGCTAGACATACCATAATTTAACAATCGTTTTAACTTTTATACACGAAAATCTGACTTCATTTAGGAAAACATAATTTTAACATTTTCACTATGACCTCTAAAGTGTAGTAGTTAAATTTATATAAAATCTAATACAACGTTAGAGATAGATAAAATTCATCTTTTCGTTATATCCTTGTATTTTAACTCTTAAATATATGTATATAAGTTTTCTTACAATTTATTACGAAAATTTGGATTTCTACGACTTTGACAATTTTCTTCAATGTTTTGCGATTTTTTTAGATATGTTATTTGATATTATACAGTATTTACAATTTCCATGATATTTTTACTATTTGTTAGGATTTTCACGATTTTTTTTTTATGATAATTTTGATGATTTCAGTTTTTTCCCGTTTTGTGATTTTTTTGGCTTTTCCTATTTTTTCTATCTTTTTTCACAGTGTATTACGATTTTCTACAAGTTTAACAACATTTTATTATATTTTTTTGTAACTTCAACGACTTTTTCGATTCTCTTTGATTTTTACGGTTGTTTTGCTTTTTACGAATATACTTAATTTTTAATTGTTATATAATTTAAATTTGTAATATTTTTTTTAAGATTCTCTTCGATTTTAATAATTGTCGTTGATTTGTCACCATTTTTTAAATTTCTATCAAGTTTATTGCATTTTTAACAGTTTTTATCAATTTTTCCAAAATGATTTAGAAATAATTTAAAATATTTATTTTTAGTTCTTGATAAAAATGGATAAAATGAAAATTGATGATCATCTTTCAACTCAAAAAAGAATCTTAAGTTCTGATTATGGTCCATTAAAAAAGAAACATGAACCTGATTACTCGGCTAATTCGACGTATGCATCATCATCACCATCTGGTCTAAAACTACTCTACCAGTTAAAACTTTTATTATTTTTTGCTATTCAAGCGATCACAAAATATCCACGTATTGATTTAGCAACAGAGATGGATGCAGCAGAAATATTTAATGATGTAATTAAATACAAACTGTCAGTTACAGACACAACTTGGATATGGAAATTTTCGCAGGTAAAACACAAATTATGTTTTGATAAAAACAAATTAGTAATTTAGAACATAGAAGATTTTAGTCTACAGAAATACTTTTTATCATTTTTCAAAATTAGAGCTCATCCTATATTCAAAGATTCCCAACTAAATGAGTTTACTAACACTGATTTTGACTTTAAAACAAATGTAAAAGATTAGAAAATTGCGACAGCTTGGCAAAACTATTTTAGAGCTGACGAAGATATAGAAAATGGTAAACTTTTTATTTTATGGATTATCTGGAATTTATTATTTACAAATTGTATCCAGATGCTCAACATGAATTGTCGGAATTATTTATGCAAATGTTTTTGGATATGGTATTTAATTCTAAAGACATAACACAAAAACCTTCTATTATGAACTTCTTAAAACTTATTGAACAGACAGTTTCGAATAACACAATAAAAGAAAAAATAGATTATGTAAATGTTTCCAATATAAAAAATGATATAGTGCCAGTAAGAGATGCAACAGATATATCGAAAAATTCGAACCAAATAAGATTGAAAAAACATATAACTATATGCAAATATTTGAAGAAGCAAAACAGAAACTAAAGAATATAATCAATCTACTAAATCCAAATACTTAGTTGTAGATAGATTTACATGAAGAAACTGATGAACTACTGAATCGTAAGGTTATTATAAATTCTTGTCTGGAAAAACTTAAAAAACTATCAACAATACCAAAGATAGATAATAGTATCAAATAAATGGAAATAGTTCAATATACAGGGTAGGATTCAAAAGTAATGAGCCTCATTTTATTCTGAAGCGAGCGTACTTCGCCGCGCGCTCCGCTTGCCAGGCACGGTGGTGGGGACTGTTAGCAACACAACGCAGCTTAGTTCAGTTGCCTCCGAGCTGTCGGAGCGGTAGGATCGGTCAGGAAGTGAACCCCTGTTCGGTGGTCCGTGACACGGCAGAATGGAGAGTTCGTTAGAGCAACGCTACGCGATAAAGTTTTGCTTTCGGTTGGGCAAGTCTGCTTCCGAAACGTTCGCAATGCTTCAACAGGCGTTTGGGACTGAGTGCCTATCCTATTCTCAAGCGAAAAAGTGGCACAAGGCCTTTCGGGAGGGCCGGGAAGAGGTGCCCGACGAACCCCGGTCTGGACGCCCGTCGACGGCCCGAACTGACGTTAATGTGCAACAAGTGCGTGATTTTTTGGACACGGACCGGTGTTTGAGTCTCTATCAAGTATTAGTGGCTTTGGACTTATCGGAGGCAACGGTGCAACGCATTGTTACCGAGGACTTGAAAATGCGGAAGGTCTGTGCCAAGTTCGTTCCGAGAGTTTTGACTCAAGAACAAAAAAACAATCGAGTCCTCCGACGTCAAGAACTGCTGCAAATGTGCAAAGACGATCCTGGCTTTCTCGAAAAAGTGATAACCGGCGGCGAAACATGGAGTGAAGGGGATCGTCCATTTCGAGTTTGTCCCGCCCGGACAGACCGTGAATTCTCCTTACTACCTGGAAGTCCTGAAAAGGCTGAAAAGAAGCATCACTCGCAAGCGACCGGACATCAAGGACAGCTGGAAGCTTCACCACGATAACGCGCCCTGTCATACCGCCATCATCGTGAGCAACTACCTGACACGGGTGAACGTTTCGGTGGTCCCCCAGCCTCCCTACAGCCCGGACGTGTCACCTCCTGACTTTTTCTTGTTTCCGCGCTTAAAATCTGCGCTGAAAGGAAAACACTTCGACTCGATCGAGGATATCCAAGCTAATGTCAAGGCAGCCCTTAACGCCATCCCGGAACAGGCCTACGCGGACGTCACCGAGAGTTGGAAATCCCGCCTACAGAAGTGTATTGATGCAGAAGGGGCTTATTTTGAAGACTATTAGTTATTTGTACCGATTTGATTAATAAATTTGTCTTTCTGAACAAAGGCTCATTACTTTTGAATCCTACCCTGTATCAGTGAAAAATCACTAAAAGAACCGAATGTTAATGTAGAACATATCAAAATAGTTATTAAAAAAAGATTTAGGAAAATCAACCTCTGAATTGGTAGCATTAGATTTATTAAGCGACGAAAATAAACTTAAAGAAAATCTTGACAAATTCAGATTTATAACTAAATATCCCGATAAAGATGAATTAAGCTTATATTTAGGTTATAAATTAGGGCAACACTTTAAAACAGTAAACACTGATTTCATATTTGATCATTTGAGCAAGAAATGCTACATTGCAGTACGTTTCTCACAGCTAAAAATACTGTAACGTTTTTATCAAATAAAAACACAGGTTCGATTTATTTTTAAGTCGATTTATTTCTAACGAACAACTACACTATAATAATAATAATAATAAACTGGTTTATTTCACAAAATATTATAGGTAAATCAATACAGGTACCTGTAGAAAAAAAAAATAAACATTTAAGCAAAGAAGTGATTTACAATCACTTGTTAATGCTCTTAAAGTCACTATTTTGTAAGAATTTGGTCACAATTTAGGTAAATTTTCACAATTGGGTAAAAAGACACATTTGGGAAATAAAGTCACAATTTGGGAGTCACAAAATTAATCATTTTTAACCATATTCATAGTCTAAATCCTAAAACAGTTCCTACCTATGTAAACAGATTTCGTATAGCAGCTCTTTCCGTTTGCAATAGCTATATTTCAAGTTTCTTTTTAAATGATTTGATACAAACAATTTCTTTTAGCCCTTTTGGCAAAAAGTTATAAAACTTTGGCGCTAAGTAGTCACTGGATTTGTGACCAATATCTTTTTTAGAAGCCGGAACTACCATACAATCGTTTTTAAATCTAGTGTGTTTTTCGTGAGTAACTGTTTGTAATTTTATTTTGCCCTTGTTTAGTAACATCATGATTTTTAAGAAATATAGCTGCCTTAGATCGAAAACGCCTGCCTCTTTAAATAGAATATCACTAGAATATCTTTTGTTTTTGTTAAAAATTACTTTTAAAACCATTTTTGAATCACGTCCAAGTTTTTAAGATAGCAATTCTTTACGCCACCCAACCAACAATCCCATAGTTAAGCTGCGATTGAACAAGCGCATAATATAAAGTTTTCATTTGATCGGTTTTTAAATAATCTTTGAGTTGTGAGAACCGTGTTATCAAGTATCGCGTGTAGGAAATTATATTCTTAATTTGCTTGTCCCACCTCAGATGCTCATCTATAATAATTCCAAGATATTTAATTGATTCAGCTCTTGAAATAATTTTGTTATCTTCAATATTTCGAAATCGATAATTGGGAAGATTATTAGCGTATGAAGAAAAAGTAACAAATTTCGTTTTTGATTGATTAAGGGTAAGTTTCTTATGTTGAAACCATTTAAATATAGAAGGTAAGTCATTTTCATCTTTACTTTTAAGATCATTCCAATTTTTTCCTGAGTAAATAATAACCGTATCGTCTGCAAAACTTTGCCCTGTCTATCTTGTTTTAGGAGATTGTTGATGTAAATATTAAAAAGCAGCGGACCCAAAACTGTTCCCTGTGGTACACCACAAGTCACAGCTCCAAGTTCACTGCATATAGCATCTATTATTACATATTGACGTCTATTGCTTAAATAACTTTTAAATAAATTTAAAACACTCCCCCGGATACCTACTTGTTCGAGTTTGGCAATTAATTTTTGATGGGAAACTGTGTCAAAAGCTTTTGTCAAATCCACAAACACACAAAGAGATGCTTGTTTATTATCTAAATTTTAGTAAATATTTGTTGTCAAGTCATAGAATTGCATCTTCAGTAGATTTTCCTGCTCTAAACCCATATTGTTTTGGTGATAAGATTTTTTGTTTTTCTAAAAATGACACAATTCTTTGCTTAATGATTTTTTCAAAAATTTTTGATATGTTAGAAATTAAAGAAATTGGTCTATAATTGCCCATTTCGGTTTTTACACCATTTTTAAACTAAACTATAACACTACCAAACACTAAATTAACAATAATTTATCTATACTTTTAGTTATTGCACTATTCGAAAGTTTAAATATTCGCGCGATACTGGATTCTAACTGTCCTTATCTCCACTCACGATTTTATATATACCGCGGCGTCATCTCTCGATCTTTCCACAGAGTTCGAGAAGGACCCTATTCTCTTTATTCTTTTTGGTACCAGAACATTCGCCCGCGGCGCCATCTCTCGATCATTCCAGAGAGTTCGGGGAGGACCCTATTCACTTTTTTTTTCTTTTGGTACCAGAACATTCGCCCAGTGGCGTAGTTTCGTTACAATACAAATAATTTTCTAAAAGAAATTGGAAAAATACTTAACAATTTATTGTTATCAGGTTTAAGTAAACCTTATCTAGATAAATTAAGAACATATAGAATTAAGTTTAATAATAGTTTTGATTTTGACGAACACACCCAATCTCTACATATAATAACTAATTCCACTAGATTAACGTCGGTTCATATACTGGAAAAATTAGAAGAAGTACAACTTTCAAATGATAGTTATATATTTGTACCAATAGAGTCACTTCTTATACAGGAAAAACAATATCTTATATTCGAGTCATATAACTTAGCAGAATGTCATAATTGCTTGATAATAGAATATCTAACAAAATCTACTATTAATGTGAAAACTATATTTGGACAAATATGTAAAATTCTTAACAACAATAAATAAAAGAGGTTGATTTTAATTACAGAAGGTAATAAAGGCAATAACAAAAATTTTCTAAACTATAGACAAGACGAGTACTATAATATAGACCTTAACTCATTGAGCAAGGAGACAGAAATAAGCTGCTTAAAAATTATTTAATGAGGATAGCATGAATGGTTATAATTGAGAAAACCGAAATAGAAATTGGAGGTAGTAAAGCATTTTATTTTGATAGTACCATACATGAATATTATATACCTCAAAACCTCAATGGGCAAAAAAAATGAATATGAATATTATTTTTTATTCCAAGGAATGGTATGTGAAAATAAAATGGATTCATTACAAACTTTATTAAATGCTATTACAGAAAATCGACAATTATTGAAAAAAATATTGATTGGACCTAAGACGGAAATATTAAGAAATGTTTTAATGAAGGAATATGAATGTAAAAAAGTGTCTTTGAGTATTTTAAATATTGTTTTTCAAACGATTCAACATAATTTATTAATATTGGAAAAAAATTTATTACGTCAGAAAATTTGTTAGAACATACCTTGATACAAAGAAACAGAAATAACACATATTTTAAAGTGATAAGAATAATACACAATAAACATAACAATAAATTAAACTACAAATATGGAAAAGTTAACAGTACTGGAAATTAAAATTGATAATAATAAATTTGACAGCGTTGGGCTAATTTTAGATATATTGAAAAAATCCTTCACTCATACTAAATAATTGCGGCAAAAGTCCAATTGACTGTGAGTAATTTTTAAGTAGCAATCAAAAGAAGAATATAATGTTTATCTAATCCGATGTCTTTTTCTTTCTGCATAAATCATGTGACAATTTTTTCATAATTCTGGTTGCATTTTAAGAATGAATTGTATAAATCCCATTTTCATTTGGGAATACCTAATTTTAGTTTTAAAAATATTATAATTTGACACTTGTAAAACAGCATCCTATATATATTATTGTTATGTTACGTTTAAACTTTTTACAAAATAAATGTGTCTGTATTTTGTGTTTCATAATAATATTTTTTTAATTTGTAATGTCAATTTATATTGTTTATATTATATTATTTATTTTTAAATTTTAAGTAAATAAAATTGTTTGTAAATGCAGAAAAAAATTGAGTTTTATTTTTTTTTTTAAAATTTATTTTTCCTGTAAGCTTTCTTTAACATTTCTTTTTTTTTTTTCTTAAATTTTTAACATTTTCTTCTTCGTCCTTATAAGGTTTTTAAATTTTTCATTTTTTTTTTTGTTTTTTTCCACTTTTTAATTTCCCAATATATTTTTGTTGTCACTAATTTTTTTAACATTTCTTACTTTCCATGTATAATGTTTTTTGTCAACGGTTTTCATCTTTTTCCAACATTTTTAACATTCCCTACTATTACATTTTTCATCTTTTTGAAGTAAATCTGTAGGCGCGACTAGGGGTAACTCAGATTTATTTTCTGACAAAACGTTGTAATTCTGACGTCAGAATCTGTAACGGTGTGACGTCAGCTATGGAAGGAGCAGAAGTTTATAAATTTTATTATGGTAATCTTGTAATTAATTTCCAAATTTTTCAAAATTTTCAGCATTTTCAAATTTTTCGAAATTTTCAAATTTTTTAAAATTTTCAAAATTTTGAAAATTTTTAGAAATTTCAAAATATCAAAATTTTTAAATTTTTTCAAAATTTTTAAAATCTTTAAATTTTTCAAAATTTTTAAATTTTTCAATATTTTCAAAAATTTGAAAATTATTTCTCACATCTACTGTATGCTATTGTTAATTTATCTCATACTTTTTCTGTATTTTCCACTTGCTCGGATATGGTTTTTAAATTTTCTTATTTTCCTCTACGTTTTAACATTGTTCACTTTCCCTGTATACTCTTTATTTTTTTGGTGATTTTTTAACATTCTTAATTCCCCTGAAGACATTTGCCAACGTTTCCACATTTTTAATATTTCTTCTTTTTCCTATATAGTTTCGTCAACACTTCTCTTAAATTTTTAACATTGCTCACTTCCTCCGTTTACGTTTTGAAAATTTTCTATTTTTTACGATGTTAACATTTCTCACTTCCTCGGTATACTTTTGTTAACATCGGTGATCTTTTGGCTACTGTTGATTCTCTATCCCCTCGTATATATTTATTTACGTTTTCTATTTTTAACTTCCCGCTAAAAAAAAATAATTTTTTTTTTAAATCGGTTATTGGTTATTGGTGTCACCCCGTTTTTCGAAAATCGAGTTTTCATCGGATCTCAACATTTTGAAGTTTTAGGAACCTCCCCTGACTATTTTTACGAGGGTGTCTGTATGTACGTGTGGATGTATGTAAACCTCTTATAACTTTTGAACGGCTTGACCGATCAGAATGAAAAAAGCATTCCATCTAACTTAGATTCCCTGTAAGTTTGAACCGATTCAAGCCGGTAGATTTCGAGAAATTTCAAAATAACCGAAAAAAACAATTGGTAAAAATGATGTTTTTGGGGCATATCTTTTTGGCTATTGCATCGATCAATTTCATAACCTAATCAGCTCTCAAGCTTAAAAAGCCACGTCGAATGCCGTTTTGCAAATTAAAATCGGTTGATTCGTTCGTGAGATATCGTTGTCGAAAAATGTCAAAAGTGTTTTTTTTTTCAATAACTTAGAGATTTTTTGACTAACCGATTTTGCACTCCCGGTAACGTTTTTAGGTCTCAAAAAACTGCGTCGAATGCCATCTTGAACATCAAAATCGAATAAGGAGTTAAAAAGTTATGGCTTTTTAAACATTTCCAAAAAAGTCAAAAACGTCAAAATACGTCACGTTTCTATAGCTTTGCGGTTAAAACTAGCGGGAAGTTGCAAGGATGGCCTTTAAGGTCAACCTCTTTTCGAATTTTTTTCCTACGTTTTGAACATTACCCACTTATATTGTATACATTTGTTAAAAGTTTTCATCTTTTAACAAAAGTTTAAACATTCGTACTTCCCCCGTATATTTTAGTCATTATTTTCCATTTTACCTACATACATTTTTAATATTTCTCACTTCCTTTGTCTATTTTTGTTAAATTTTCAATCTTTTACTGTCCCCGTATACTTTTGTCAACACTTGTTTAACAGTAATACTATGATTGGAATTAAAATTCAAATATCTGTTAGTATGTGTTTTTTTTTACAAAATTAAATAAATGCTTTCCTTCGTAATCAATATATAAAGAAATGGTAATTTTTCAACTATTTTAATTGTAAATTTAATAGAAGGTACTTTATTGTTAATATTTTCAAGAAATCTATCTAATAAATTAAGATTGTAAGGCCAAATTGCAAAAACATCATCTACATATCTCCACCATATTTTTGGTTTAACAGTATATTGTGTATCTAGTAGTAAAAGCGATACATTTCCGGACGACAATCTAAAATACAAGAATAGTGTATTTTGCGGCTCGAATTTGATCCGAGAAACTAGACATTTCCAAGCGATTTCAGAAATAAAATATTCCCGTACAGTAAAGAGTAAGGAAAAGTTCGTTGCCCAGCATCGGAGTAACATACAACAATAGTGTATTTAAAAACTAGACATTTCCAAGCGATTTCAGAAAATAGGTATTTTAGTCCGTTGCTGGGCAACGAACTTTTCCGTACTGTACGGGAATATTTTTTCTCCACGTCCATTAATAAATGTAATAATTCCGACTTCATTTTTAATAATAGAAAGTGTTAATTCTCACTCTTGAGATAGAATATTCATTCCGAAACACTTGCTTCTTAAGTGTTTTGCATGTATTTCCATTCTATAACTAGTAACAGAATTAAATTCTGTAATTGCTCAACAAAAAACATAGATTGCCACGAATTTCAAAACTGTCACTCAGTTTGTCAGTGCGACGTTCTAATTGTTTTGCTACAAATTTCAATTTAAATAAACAGAATTATTACATGGTCGTGGAAAAAATACAGTCTGTTACACGATTAGAATGAAAATTCGATTTACTCGTGGTTGCTCTCGCTCGCTACGCTCGCGTTCGGAATTTTTCACTCGTATCGAATTTTCATTCTAATCTTGTTACAGACCTGTGTACGGGAATGATCCATAAAACTTTTTTATAAGCAATTTGGCAAGAAATTTAAAACCACATTAGTAGCAGTGTTTAGTAATTCTGTAGGCGTTTTGCACCTCTGGACATCATCGTCACCATCTAAATATAATTTAAAAAATTTTAAGCAATATGTAGCTAATCGAACTGACATTTTGTGACACTAATCAACAATGATAAACAAACAATGTCAACGAAACGGTTTCATAGAAAATAAGATGATATCTAAAACAGTTATGCATTTATCAAACTTTCTTAATTTACGATTATATTTAATGCGATTTCAGAAAAAATAGTATGTGTACCTCGTAGTAAAAGCACATTCCCGGACTCTCAATGTTTGTTGGCCTCGGCCAACAATTTACATTGTCGTCCGAGAATGTATCGCTTTTCCTACTAGATACACAATATTTGCTATGATCACTATGAAAAGAATGCAAATCACACGGCTTACTTCAATGCAAAATTAGTAATTCCATACCTGTGTGGAAAAGTGTGCAAAATTCTCTGTACCTACCGCATTCTGCACATGCGTAGGGAACAATAAAGAAGGGATATACCAATTAGATATCCCACGCATCTGACGTAAGAGGCTATGCATTGGCTAACAGTTCGAGATTCGTAAGATAATACTTACTCGACTTACTTCGTTAGTGGGAAAAATATCACTTTGCATACTTGTTGCACAAACTCCTATTCCGTACTGTACGGGAATGATCCATAAAACGTTTTTAAGCAAATTTATATGTTGTCTTGGATTTATTTGGCAATAAATTTAATAGAGGCCAACATTTCTTTGAATCAAGCATTGCAAACAGCACTGGCTATTAAAGCTTCTAAATTTCAGAATAGGTAAGTTTACAAAAGCAATCATTCAAATACGATTAACAAAATTTCTAATAAAACAAATGCAAACACTAGTTCCAAAAGTCGATTACAAAGATAATCCAGTGAGCGAAAAAATGATAATAGAGTTAATTTTCACAAGTTGGTGTGTGTCTACATTGTGGAAAAAGATTGTAGAGTCATCCAAAAACTCATTTGTTGAATATGTAATATGAAGAGCCACTCGAGTAAAGTATGTATTACATCATTGCAATATCTATATACACTTCAAAATATCGATACGGACATAGAAACATAGAGGACTTAGACATTTCTATTGAAACATCTTCAGCTGCCTACGAACCGAAAATGAAGATTGAATTACAAATTGAATATAGTAATACAGTAATATACACCGTTTATATTTTAGTATGACACTGGCAACCCTGTTACAATAATTTCTAAAGAGGATTATGATAATCCAAATTTGAATTTACCACTACAGAAGACAACGGCTTATAGCTTCAGGCCATCTACTACTGGACAAGTGAAAAGATACGTGCAAACCTATAAAGGAAAACTAAAAAAAATGAACCTGGAACACTGCATAAAAAAGTAAATTAATTTCTATTTAAATGCAGTCTTTGAAAATTATCTACAATAGCTAATTAAACTAGATGATGGGTAACATCATCAAGAGTTAAAAAGTTACGATCATGCCAAGTAGTGAAAGAGAAGGAAAATGAAAAATATTTGGAAAACGATTTATATATACAGGAAGATTCTCATACAGAGTGTCCCATTATATTCTGACTGTTTAAAAGCTTATATCTTTAAAACTGTTGTAGATAATAAGATGCGGTTTTCACAGTTAGGTTTATAATTATCTTAAGTTTTGTTGTGACACCTTTATATAAAAATGGCATAATTCCGGTTTACGTGCTAGAAAAGTGGCGTATTTTCGGAAAACAGTAATTAATTAATTAATTAATTAATTTTAACTTCCCTTTCTGTGCACCGATTTTAAACTTTAAGGTATTTTTATAAAGTAAAAATATGCGTCTTTTAGGAAATTGCTAAATATACAGGGTCTCCCATTTAAAAAATTACATCTACTGTTTTCCGAAAATGCGCCACTTTTCTAGCGGGTAAACCGGAAGTAGGCCATTTATATAAATGTGTCACAACAAAACTTACGGTAATTTTAAACCTAACTGTGAAAACCGCATCTTATTATCTACAACAGTTTTGAAGATATAAGCTTTTAAAAACAGTCAGAATATAATGGGACACCCTCTGTACTATGAACATAGGTAAAAACCAAATTAATTTATGAAAATTCAATTTAAAACAAGAATTTAGCAAAGTTTGTTCAATCAGAAAGTTCAATTGAAAATCAATCATTAACATCAGCAACGTGCTCAAATGATTTTCATTTCCCAGTAGTTCAGCCATCGACATCAGGGCCGAACTTGAATTATATTCCTTCCTTATTTAAGGAACAAAATGTTTTATCATCCGTACCTACAACGTCTTGTTCTAGACCGGTAGCACCAGAGATATTTTCTATGGGTAGCACTGAATTTGCAACTAGAAGATCCACTAGAATTCGGCGATCTTCTCATCGTCTAACTAAATTATAGCTAAACCAATACACAAAAAAATCTTGTTTAAAGGGAGGAGAATTTTTATGTATATCCAATTTTTTTTATTTGTTAAACTTAGTATTGATCTATGTTTTTAGATAACATAACATTGACGAATTAATAAATCACAGACCTAAACCGGGCTTCGGATAAGGTTAAGAGAAACAAGATATGCCAACTTGATAGACCTCTAGAAAAGTATTGTGTCTAATAACCCGTGATTGTTTATAAAAAAAACTTATTTATTTATTTCAATTACAATATCCAAAGGGTAAACTCAGTTCCTGGATAAGGATATACAACAAGACAATTAGACTATATTTAAAGTATTAGCAATAAAACAAATTACATTTTTAAAGAATATAAAATGTTAAAGTCTTACTGAGGTACTCATTTGAAAGAGGATTTAATACGACCTATGCTAGTGTTGAGGATTTCATCTCAGGTTCAATACAAGCACAGTTTGAGATCATCTAATATAGGGGAGAAGATTTATATACATTAGTTCTATGTGTTAGAATATAGAGAGGAAAACAATAATTTAAAGGTAGATTCATTATTAAAGTTTCTTCTGTTTCGAATCACAAAATCAGGCAATCGATACGCCGACGATACAGTTTTGTTAACATGGTGTGTAAAAGTTAAACTTGTATCAAAGTAGACACCCAGATCTTTGACCAGCTCAGGTCGATCCAAAATACTGTTATTTATAGAATACTTGTAAATTAGTACAGAACATTTTTTAGTCATTACACTGCATTTGCAGACACTTAAAAATAACTGATTTCTTAAGACACCACTCATTTATCTGTTTAATGTTTGATTGCAACACTCGACAATCGTCCAGAAATTCAACATTAAAAAATAACTTTAAATCGTCAGCATATACGAGTTAATAAACGTTAATATTAGCGACCATTTCATTGATAAAGAGTACAAAAAGTACAGGTTACAAGACAGACCCTTGCGGGACTCCAGAAGTTTGGACGATTAACGCATGTACTGAACGTGTTGCACTCTGCCGGACAGATAAGATCTCAGAGTGGAAATAAGTGACACATCGAACCCGAAGTTTTTTAGTTTTGACAAGAGTGAGGAATGGTTGACTTTGTCAAATACTTTGGAAAAGTCAGTGTGGATTACATCTACCTGACCACTACTATCCAAAGTTTCGGATATAAATTGAGTAATGCAAAATAAATTAGTAAGGGTTGAACGACCAGCCATAAATCCATGTTGGTCTGCGGTTACTACACTGTAAAGATTAAATGAAATGGTTTCAAATACTTTTGAAAATTTTCAAAGAATGGTGATTGGTCTAAAATTTGCTATTTTACTATCATTTCCTTCCTTGAAAACGGCAGATTCTGGATAGTTTCCATTGCTCAGGAAAAGTTTGTGTTTTTAAAATCAATTTAAAGCATATCGGAAAGGTGAATGCATATCTGCAATCTCTTACTATGAAAACAGGTATGTGATCAGTACCAGAGGTCATCTTGGGTTTAATAGCTTTTAAGGTAGAGAGAACCTTCTCTTCAGAAATAAAAGTTAACATAATAATGTTATTTAAATAATTTACACAATTAGTCAACTTTTTGTGTTCATATCGATCGTAACTATTAGCAAAAAAATTCAGCAAAACCATCAACCACATCTCTCCACTTTATTTTTTATTTTATTTTATTTATTTCAACAACAAGTTACAATGAATAGATACATTTTACTTATGTGCTAAATCTCTTTTTTTTAGTTGCTATCACACATTACAAAAAAACACCTAGATGTATTAGGTTACATCTGTGTGTGTTTAACCGAGTGTCTATTTTCTTAAAATATATCACATTTTTTATTTTAGCATTCAATATTCATCACTTTTAATTAAATAATTAATGGCTAGTTGATTAACACAAAATAAGACGAATAAGCAACTCTAGCTAGATTAAAATTATAAAATACATAAATATATATTTATAACAGAACATTTAAATAAAAAGTAAAATCACAAAAGAAAATCAAAGATTATTATTTGGTACAAAGTTTCATCCATATTAGAGGATGTCAAGAAATCTCTGATAATTTAAAAATAGATAATCTTTAAAAATTAAATTAAATTTTCTTTTATTTACAACCTTTCTAAGATCTGTGGGGATAAGATTATAAAGTTTAGGTCCAAGATAATTTATAAAGCGTTGATTAATGTTTTTCTTAGAAAAAGGTATGTTTAAAGACTCGTTTGTTACAGATCTTGTTAAGTAAGTATGTGAACGCAAACTCGGTTCAAAAACACAATAATGTGAGTGAACAAAACCACAAGCAGCAATCACATACAAACAATTCACATCACAAACTTCACGAGAATAGAGCATATTTGTGGGATAGAGCTTTGGTTTTCCCAACATGACTTTAACAATATAGTTTTGACTTACTTTAAGCTGTTCTAAGTGAGAATAGTACATTCCACCCCACACAATAATACCATACAGCAATAAGGGCTCTACCAGTGCTTTATATATCATAATAAGGAGTTTTTTTTCCAAGAATTGCCTAAGCATATAGAACTTGTATATTAAGCATCTAATTTTTTTACTTAAGTATAACACATGTTGATCCCATTTAAGATGTTGATCTATTATGATGCCCAGGTATTTTATATATTCAACATTTTTTAGCGGTTCATTCAAGTTTTCAATTTCAATATGCTCAAAGTCAGGACGATTTACAGACGTTATACTAAATGCCAGATAATTGGATTTTAGTACATTTATTGATCATTTAAAAGAATCTAAAAATTTTTTAATCTTCTTGAAACCAACCTGTACTTTTTCTCTAGTCTCATGCCAGGACTCACCATGAAATACCACCACAGTATCGTCTGCATAGGCAATTACCCTACCATCAATATCAAGATCACAAAGGCAGTTGATATAAAGATTAAATAAAATGGGTCCAAGTACCGTACCTTGTGGCACTCCATGGTGGACTAACATACCCTCACTCAAAACATCACCAATACTGACATGCTGTGTTCGATTTGTTAGGTAATTGACAAAAACATTCAACACAGTCCCCCTCACCTCACTAGCTTCAAGAACCTGAAAGAGAATGGAATGGGAAATCGTGTCAAATGCCTTTGCCAAATCCAAAAATAATGCAATACATTTGTCCCCATTATTTAAGTGATTTGTAATGATACTAACCTGCTCATACATTGCATCTGATGTGCTGAGGCCCTGCATGAATCCAAATTGGTTCTTAGATAGCAAACGATTAGACTGAAGAAAGTTAACCAGTCTGTCTTTAAGGCATTTTTCAAAAAATTTTACCAGATTTGATATGACACTTATTGGTCTGTAGTTAGAAATATCATCTTTGCTGCCTGATTTAAATATAGGGGTAACCACCGATACTTTGAACTGATCAGGAATTATTCCTGTCTCGAATATTAGATTTATTATATGAACAAGTGGCTTAGCTATATAAAGATGAAGAAACTTAATAACTTTGGTGGAAATATTATCAATCCCAGAAGAACAGTTGTTTTTTAGACTATTAATTAGATTTATTATTTCATTATGGTTTGTTGGTTTTAAGTACATTGAGGAGGTAGATCTGTTTTCAATTTGAAAAACTTCAGAGGGAGGTCGAATAGCGGATGACATATTTTTACCTACGTTTATATAAAACTTATTACAAAGTTCAGCAATTTCATTTTGATTAGTTATATTCATATTCTCAGTCTTTACTTGAGTAAGACCTTTATATTCTTTATTACCATTTGTGCTTCACCAATTATTTTGTAAATTTTTCTTAAGTCATGAGAGTTTTCATTAATTTTATTTTTATAGAAATTATTTTTTGTTATATTTATAAGTTTATTAAGTTTGTTTCTGTTTAATTTATATTCAGAGATCTTTTGAGGAGAAGAATTTGTTTTTAAGGCTTTTTTTAATTTATGTGTATTAAATACATTTTCCGTCGACTTTACATTAATAACAATGTTAATGTTTTAACTATTGTCTAAAATTGATCATTAATAAGTCGTATTAACGAACAAGAGCGTTTACAGCAAGAATTGGTTTACAGGCTATTAATGTTGAGATCTGTCAATGTCAATATTTTTGATCAGTCGCGTTTTTTTATCATGCCATTTTATTTGAAACGTCATTAAATTTATTGCCAGATCAAAGCAAATCTTTATATAATAAAACATACGCAGAGTTTATTTTATGGTGTAATACAAAAAAATATTACTCATTATTCAGAATCAGTAGGTAAGTACTAGCACATTTGTCATACCTTGCTGAAAAAGGCTTAATAGCCAGTTTATGGCCAAAATATTCGATGCTAAGAACAACTTTAAATACTTACTTATTAATACTTCTCGAAGCAAATGTGTATGTACCTACATGTTTGTAAAATAAAGACATTTGTTATTATTATTATAATTTATTATGTTTAGTAAAAAGAAGAAAACTGGATGTTTCAAAAAATGCAAAGTTTTTAACAAAGAACAAGTACATAGATTTATTTTCGTACTTCCGGGCCTAAAGTGACAACTTCACTCCCTTGTGACAGGTACTAAAGTGTCACATTTAATCCCTCCGGGATTAAATATTGACGAAACTCCCGGAACGATTAAATCACAAACAAACAAATTTAAGGGATATTTTATTGAAAAATATAATTAATTAGAATGGTAATTAACGTTAATATTCAAATTAATATTGTGACAGTTCGTCATATTGACCAGTCTTTCCTGGGTTAATGCAGCAGGTAACTGACGAGTAACAGATAGGTCCTTTTCATATTGAACTGGTGTTTGTTTCGAAGATCCTGCGGAAACAGGAAGCGAGAATGAGGACTGTGGCATAACTATAGTGGACGAATCGGCGACTTGACCAAATATTTTATCTGAAATTTTTTGTTTATTTTTAATAGACGATTCAATATATCCCTCGGCCACGTTGGAGGATTTCCATCCTCCATGTCTCTTCAGCACGTCTATTGTTGCTCCCGAATCAGCTAACAAAGACGCAGATGTGCGTCTAAAACAATGTCCCGTATAAGACGTCGCATTTTCTAATTTCAAGAAAGCTGCTATTTGCCGTGGAATTGTACCAAACATGTTTTTTCCTACTACTCGCGTAGTACATTCTTTGTTGATGTATTGAACAAAAAATTTTGAATGAGTTGTCCCTGTCTTTCGCAATGCCACATATTTCCGAAATATCGCCACAAAACTGATGGCACTGTTTTCTGAATTTTTGATCACAAAATTTCGGTCAATTTTATTTTTGGTGTTTCTAATCGCAATTAGGAAGGAATCGCCCAAATCTCTCACATCGTCGATTTCTAAATCAACCAACTCTTTTCCACGACAAGCTCCCGCAACGCCCAAAATAAGTGCAACCTACAAAAAAATTGATTTCTTAAAATTTCTGAATATAAACAAATTTCCAAATTTACCTTAAGCATTAAATATTTATCATCCGGAGCCTCCCGTAAGAACTGATCTACCTGCTCAGACGTGAGAATTCTTGACTTCTTTGGCTTAAATCCCTCATTTCTTCTCTTCAAAAAAGCTAATAATTTTGGAAATTTACTTATATCAATATCTTCTCTAATGTTAATAACCGATTTCAGCATTGAGTAATGTGCCCAGAGAGTTGAGGCACAAACCGCTTTTGATTTATCATCGAAGTAGACTAACAGCGCATTTTCAGTAGGTTGTCTCACATTTTTTAAGCGGCACCACTTTTTAAAAGCATCGTACTGCTGCTCGTATAGTTTTCTAGATTTCGGTGGTAACAATTCTTCACCTACTTCGGCTGCTCTTTTATCAATATCAGATACACCTTCTTCACTCATGATACCAATAATTATCAATAACAATGTTTCTTTACAATGACACTAGTAATGACAATGTTTCTAAATTATAACTGTCACAACGCAATGTTACTATGGTAACTTATTTTAAAGACAGTTTATTAAATGAGTTGAAGAGAGAAAAAACTGATTGAAATTATTGAAATAATTAATAAAATCATACCGGAAGTACGAAAAGTATCGTATATACCTTGCGACTGAAGTACATTTAATCCTTCAGGTAAATTATGGCCCTCCCTGCGGTCGGGCCATAAACTTTACCTTCAGGATTAAATGTACTACTTCAGTCCCGCGGTATATAATATACTATTAATATTTATTTATAAGCTATTTTATTCTTAAAAAAGTCGACGGAAAAATTTTGTAACCAACTCGTAAATTAATAGGAAGTTTAATAATCTCAAACATTAATGCGCTCGCTGTCGCTTGCGCATTACAATATTTCGATTATTAAATTTCTATAATTATTAATTTGTTGCTTAAATAACTATTTCTAGGTTTTTTGTCAGTGTGAGTTCTAATAATATGCTTTTTTAAGTTGTTTTGTTGTGTGTAACATTTTGAACAAATTTCACATCTGAAAGGTTTTTCACCAGTGTGAGTTCCAATATGCTTTTTTAACTGATAGAAATCTATAAAACATTTTGAACAAATTTCACAATTGAAAGGTTTTTCCCCAGTGTGAGTTCTAATATGACATTTTAAATGACCGGAATTTTTAAAACATTTCGAACAAATTTTACATTTAAAAGGTTTTTCACCAGTATGGGTTCTAATATGGCCTTTTAAATGACCGGATTCTATAAAACATTTTGAGCAAATTTGACATTTATAAGGTGAATTTTAATATGCATTTTTAAATATCCGGATTTTGTGAAACACTTTGAACAAATTTCACATCTTAAAGGATTTTCGCCAGTATGAGTTTTAATATGGTTGTTTAATTGACCGGAAGTTACGAAACATTGGGAAAAAATTTTACATTTAAATGACTTCTCAGTATGAGTTCTAATAATATGCACTTTTAAGCTACTATTTTGTGCAAAACATTTTGAACAAATTTCACACATGAAAAGTTTCATACCAGTGTGAGTTTTAATATGAACTTTTAAATTACTGGAACTTCTAAAACATTTTGAACAAACTTTACATTTAAAAGGTTTCTCGCCAGTGTGGGTTCGACAATGCGTTTTTAATTGACTGGATTGTATAAAACATCTGGAACAAATTTTACATTTAAAAGGTTTTTCGTTAGTGTGAGTTCTAATATGATTTTTTAAATTACTGGATGTTATGAAACTTTTCGAACATATTTTACATTTAAAAGGTTTCTCGTTAGTGTGAGTATTATTATGAGATTTCTCACTAGAGTGGATTTTAATATGCCGTTTTAGGTTACTTTGGTCTGTGAAACACTTCGAACAAATGTTACATTTATAAGGTTTGTCGTCAGTATGAGTTCTAATATGACTATTTAAGTTATTGGATTGAGTGAAACATTTCAAACAAAATTTACATTTAAAAGGTTTTTCACCAGTGTGAGTTCTAATATGCTTTTTTAAATCACTGGTATGTGTGAAACATTTTGAACAAATTTTACATTTAAAAGGTTTCTCGCCAGTGTGAGTTCTGATATGTCTTTTTAAACTACAGGATTGTGTGAAACATTTTGAACAAATTTTACATTTAAAAGGTTTCTCGTCAGTGTGACTGCTAATATGTCTTTTTAAACTACTGAAATGTGTAAAACATTTTGAACAAATTTTACATTTAAAAGATTTTTGTCTAGTGTAAGTCCTCATCTGTTTGTGTAAATTACGAAGATCTTCTAGGTTAATGTGTTTTGTATCGGAATTATTCCTTCTCAAGTTAACAGTTTTTTTACAATTAACAACAAAGTGGTAAAAATAAAAATGGTTTAAAAATAGCCATTTATCACAGAAAAATCGTCCACAAGAAGAACATGTTCCATGGAATTTCCCAAAGTAAGGTTGCCATTTTTTTGCCACAGATTGGAAACCTGAAATATATAAACTCATATTAATAATAATAAAAGTGAGAGGTGTCAAGGGAACGTTCCTTTCGATTAATTAGTAAAGGAATTGTAATAAATTTTTGGAGTTTACTCCTTAAGAAACGACATATATGGCGCCTCGTATGAAAAAAAATATGCGTAGTAAAAGTGTGTGAACAGTCACGTTGACAAAAGTGTCACACGCAGACGCAGTCTGTATGCTTTCCCTAAACATCTTATACTGAACGCAGAGAATTTGAATTTTCCAAAATTCTTAAAATGATTGAATTTTTCAAAATTTTAAAATTTTTGAAAAATTCAAAAATTTTGAAAAATTCAAAAATTTTGAAAAATTTAAAACTTGAAAATTCTGAAAATTTTGAAAATTTAAAAAAAAAACAATAGTTTTGAAAATTTTTATTACATTCTGTATTAATTTTGAACAGAAAGAGAGAGACACACAGAGAAACATGCGCACGCCGCACTTAAAAGTGTCGTGACAACTTTTCGACTGAATTTTTTCCGTCTAGTCTCCTTCGCAACGCGCGGTAAAGAACTACGTTACAATAATAATAGAACTGTAGCGGTGTAATGTCTGTCTTTCTGTATGTCCCCTTGTGTGCGATAGACTTGAAAAGTACTGAACAAATTTTCTTAAAGTTTTCAGTACATGTAAAATGATTCTTAGGAAGGTTTTAATGTATAGGTTTTGGTTTTGTGCGAATTGGATTAAACAAAATTAAACAACTCATCACTGGTACGAAAAAATTGCTTCTTAACCACATACACAGTAGTAAAGTATCAATTTTCTGACAACGAATATAGAAGAGTTTTGAAAGTGGAAATGTGTAATATGATATATCACAAAAACCTTAGGTATTATCTATAAATAGGGATTTATCGATGTTTTAGTGGTTAGGTTATAAATAAACAATTAAAGCTTCAAAATCATTATTTTGCTTCTAACTTAAGTTTTGTATTTATAAATTTGGAATTTGGACTCCAAAAAAAAAGATAATTACGATATGCCACAACCCAAAAAAGATATCAAAACACAGTTTTCACATTTGGAATACAGTATTTATCCACATTTAAAATCGATTTTGAAATTTTGAAAAATCTTAAAAAACAAATTAAAAACGGTACACTACACTCCTACACTTGATTTTTTAGAATTTCAAAAAAAATGGATTTCGATATCTCAAAAAACAAAAAAGATATCAAAATGCGGTTTTCAAATTTTGAATAGTTTTTATAAATGTTCAAAATGCATTTTGAAATTTTCAAAAATCATAAAAAAACCGAGAGACGATACAACCGATTTTTTAGAATTTAAAAAAAAAAATGGATTTCGATACCTCAAAAACGAAAAAGATATCAAAACACGATTTTTACATTTTGAATACAGTTTTTATCCACATTCAAAGTGCATTTTGAAGTTTTCAAAAATCATAAAATAACCTAGAAACGATACACCCGATTTTTTAGAATTTTCAAACAAAATGAATTTCGATACCTCAAAAAACAAAAAAGATATCAAAATGGGGTTTTCACAGTAACGATACACTCGATTTCTTAGAATTTTTAAAAAAACATGAATTTCGATACCTCAACAAACAAAAAAGATATCAAAACACGATTTTCACATTTTGAATACAATTTTTATCCATATTTAAAATCCACTTTGAAATTTTCAAAAATTTTAAACAAGCGAAAAATCGTACTCGAGGATTTCAATATTTAAAAAACAAAAACAATATCAAAACACGGTTTTCACATATTTTAAAAGACAACCGAGAAACGATACAGGTTTTTTACAATTAAAAAAAAAAAAGAATTTCGGTCTCTCAAAAAACAAAAAGATGACCAAAACACGGTTTTCACATTTTAAATACAATTTTTATCTACATTCAAAATCCATTTTGAAATTTTTAAAACACAGCCGAGAAACGATACACTCGATTTTTTAGAATTTTCAAAAAAAGGGTTTCGATATCTCAAAAACCAAAAAATATATTGTAACGGGATAACTGTAAAGGAAGGGACCTTAATTTGAAAGATTGTTATTGACAGTTGATTTTTTAGAAGTTTCTAAAAATCAACTGACTAGATTAAATAATGTTTCTAGAAAATTCTAGAAAGATCTAAACACACTAACTAGATTAAAAAAGTTGTGTATAAGGGGATGTATGGGCAGTTAACGTCAGTTCAAGTTCAAGTATTCACAAGAGTTCATTGTATTGTCAAGTAGTTAGACGTTATCCAGCAGAGTTCTGTGTATCTTAACAATTTTGTAAATAAATTGTGTAAAAGTACCCATAAGTGTTTCAAATTGGTGTCAGGTGTGGGGTGAAGATATAAGAATGCCTGGAAAAAAGATAAATGAACTATTGGTGGCTGAGCTCAGAAGAGAGCTCGAAGAATTAGAGTTGGAAACTACTGGGAACAAATCCGTATTGATGAGAAGGCTCCGTGAATACTACCAAAATAATAATTTGGACCCTGACGCTGTGGAGTTCGAAGACCCAGTTCAAAAAGCAAATTCTGAACTAGCTCAACAACTTTCACTGCAACATGAGGAGCTATCACAAAGAATGACGAGGCAGCAAGAAGAACAGACTCAACAACTTTCCCGGCTGCAAGAGGAGCTATCAGGACGAATGACGAACCAGCAAGAGGAGCTATCCAGTCAGATGAAGAGCCAGCAAGAAGAGCTATCCAGTCAGATGAAGAGCCAGCGCGAAGATATGTCCCAGCTGTCGCAACGAATGACGAGCCAACAAGAGGAGTTATCACAACGGATGTCTACCCTATCAGATGAGTTATCCAGTTCGTTCTCCCAGCAGATATCACATCTTCGAGACGAGCAAAATCAGCAAGTAGCCAACTTGCGAGAGGAGCAAAATCAGCAGGTGGCCAACTTCAGAGACGAGATCAACCAGCAAATGCAGTCCGAGATAGAAAAGCTTAAACGAGAACTGGAAGCCTGTATACAAAACCAAACCATCCACCACGGCGACGGAGATGCAGGAAGGATGGAAACCTGCCACGTAGACGTCGAACGACGAAGAAACGAGGAGACGACCCAGGTGCGAACGACAATGAAACCCCCGACCTTCGACGGGAAGACTTCCTTGCCAAATTACCTGAAACAATTCGACGCAGCGGCCAGAGCTAATGGATGGTCATCAAAGGAGAAGGCATTGTCCCTAACCGTAGCTCTGCGAGGCGAAGCTTTAGACGTCTTGCAATCATTGACACCGGATGAAGCTGACAACTTCGAGTTATTGGTGAATCGTCTAGAGATGCGTTATGGTCAAACTCATCTACAACCTGTGTACCGAATGCAGTTAAAGAGCCGAAAGCAGACAAATGGAGAGACTATCCAGGAATTTGAGGCGGAAGTATCAAGAATGGTACGACTTGCGTATTCAAATGCAGCGGAGGATTTCCTGGAGTGCCTGGCAGTCCAAATCTTCACCGATGGTCTTCGAGACGTCGAGTTGCAGCGCGCTGTACGGTTGGCGCGGCCGAAGACTCTTGTGGACGCCTTGACCATTGCCCTGGAGTTTGAGACGGCGACGGAGGCCTCACGTGGAGTTGCTCGACTAAGGGAAGTCACCGGTAACTACGACCATGCCGTTCATTCCGTTAGCGAAGTCGAAGCGGTAGTAGAGAGGTTAATGAAATTATCTCCAAAAAGAAGGCGCCCAGTGAGATGCTGGTACTGCGGAGAACTAGGCCATATAAGAAATACTTGCCCCCAAAAAGAAAAATCTTCTGCTGAAGTACCCCAGCAGCAGGAAAACTTTAAACGGGTCGACTCCTGGAGGGCGACATCGACCCCAAACATTCCCGGGGCCCCTTACACCATTAAATTGGCAACTCTGCGACATCACGTGGACAGCTTATATGTAGATGGCCTCATTGATGGGAAGAATATAAGCATGCTGGTAGACACTGGAGCTACGAAAACTATCGTTTGACCAACCATCATTATGCGAAATAAGATGTTGCCTACCAGTTGGAGACTATTTACCGCTACCGGAGAATCTGCTAGAGTCTACGGTGAGATACAAGCGACGCTACAGTTTGGTTCAACCTCTCTTGTTCACTCGGTCCTGGTGGCTGACGTTGATGAAGATGTTGTTCTGGGTATGGACGTTATGCTCCACTGTGGTTTTCATTTGGATCTTCGCCGACGTATCATTCGTACTGATAATGAGGAAATATTCCTGCACCGAAAACAAGTTGACAATGCCTCGATTAAGCTAATCGATGATATCGAACTTCTGGCGAGCTGCGAATGTGTTGTAACAGCGCGGTTGGATGGATTGGAGCCAGATGGTGCCCCAGCCATGATAGAGCCGAAGAACCATGACCATGAATTGGGAAAAAGACTCCTTGTGGGTAAGACTCTTGTTAGATCCGCCAAAGAGGTACCCATCCGAGTTATAAACTTGAACGATCATCCAGTACTTCTCCGAAAGGACACGGAAATGGGAAGTTTAGAACCAGTAACGGCCATAATTCACAAGGTAAACGCTACGGAAACAGATGAGACCAACGGAATTGAACAATTAATGACAAAATTAGATCCCTCTTTGTCAAAATTAGAAAAGTAACAGGTAAGAGATCTACTTTACCGTTATAAACCTGTATTTGGTTCTAAAAGTAAACTGGGAAGAACTGATATTGTACAACATAGAATTGACACTGGTGATGCACGTCCGATTTGACAGGTACCCCGAAGGATGCCTCAAGTTAAGAAGGAAGAAGCAGACAGAGCCCTTAAAGAAATGATTCAAAATGGCATAGTCGAACCATCCAGTAGTACGTGGGCTTCTCCTGTGGTATTAGTGAGAAAGAAAGACGGATCAATGCGGTTTTGTGTCGACTATCGAAAGCTAAATGATGTCACTAAGAAGGACAGTTATCCTCTGCCAAGGATTGATGATGCCCTTGACGCTTTTGCGGGTTCTACTTTGTTTTCTACCTTGGACCTTAAAAGCGGATACTGGCAAGTTAAAATGAATCCTGCAGACAAAGAAAAGACTGCCTTTACCAGTGGATCAGGGTTGTGGCAATTCACGGTCCTTCCGTTTGGCCTCTGTAATGCTCCTGCGACATTTGAACGGCTAATGGAGAACATCCTGCGGGGTTTGTCATGGGAAACTTGTCTAGTTTATCTAGACGACATCATCATAATGGGCAAGACCTTTAAGGAACATTTATCTAACCTGGAAGAAGTTGCCACGTGTTTTAATGAGTTTAAAACATAAATCAAATTAAGAATAATAAAGAAGTTAACTAAAAGAAATACAACTCCAGCTGAGTTCGGTAATGGTCTCTCTACTGGCAAATTAGTGCCCAGCTCAGCCGTAGAGGTAAGTAAACAAATACTAGTGAGTCGCGCCACCGATTTAGACGGTTAAAATCGGAAACCCCTGATGTCCCAGGCACCACTTCACCCACTGGAGATAATCAAATAAATTTGAATGTTTAACGGTTCCAATTGAATTAAATTATAACTATAAATAACGATAAGTGAGCTAAATAAAACTAAAATATCCACTAGACTCTTCTTTAATGAACAATTAGGATACAGATTGTCAAGCCTCGTGCCTGACACACAATTGATATTTATAGAATAAATTATATGAACAATAAAAAAAATAAATTTATCAAAAAGGTGTGATCACACGCAACACAAAAACAAGGAAAAATAGCTTTAACTAAAACTAAGCCCGACTTAAAACTAATAGCTTATCTGTAAGTTTAAATGAATTGCCGCAGTCCTAGGCTTCACCAATACTTGGGTCAGTTCCTAAAATTAAGCCTTATCCAAAACCAAAAGGCTTGCTCCAAACGCAATAACCAAAGCTTGTACCAAGTATTAGGTCAGCAACCAAAATTCTGCCTGACTCAAGGACCTGTGCCTGTATCAAGGACTTATGCCCGTAACTAAAAACCCTAAAATCGTAATTAAGCATTAACATTAGGTTAAGAAGATTTAAACGACTCCTTGAATTAATCTGATTTAATAACATTACTCTACTTTACTGACTTAAATACAATTTAGACATATTGACTGATATTTGTATAACAATGAAAGAATAAAAGTGAATTTAAATGAGTATTACAACATTTAGAAGCTGATTTTTCTGAATTTATGATTAATGGTCAAAACTAATAATTAAAATGTGCTTAACAAACTTAATTTTGACTGGCTAGTCATTACAAAATTATAACAATAACTTTAAATCAAAATTCACCTAAAATTAATTTGTAATAGTACAAAAATATCAATTTTAATAGTAAAAAAAAACTAAAAAGGAGTCTAGTTATACAAAATAAAACCTGTGGACGATACAAAAGAAGAATATACATATAAAAATAAAGATTTTCAAATTAAGATTGGCGTTTATATGGCGTTATTAATCTAGTAAAATATGAATTCGACTCACCTATTTAATATAGGGTTACTTTTCTCGATAAACTCACTCCTGACACCCAGGTGGTAGACGGGTAAATCAATCTCTTCGTTGCTAATTGCAGGTAACTCACCACAACTCACCGTCTGAACGGGTTTAAACTTCCAAATCTACCTACTGTTTGTTTCCTGATCTATCTACATTTCGACCGAAATAAAACAAGAAATTAGGATTGAACAAACCACATGAAAAAAAGGTGTGTGACTTACCACAGAAGAACCAACAAATCCGACACGCGGTTTCCAATTCTCGTCCAAAAATAACCACAAAATTTAACTCAACGACGATTCAATTGGAAAATGGGGTTTAGTTTCAAAAAAATACAATATTACTTGTTACGGATTCACCGCGATTTAAAACTTAACCCAAGGAACCTTCTGGATAGTATTCCACAACTTATTTCTTCAAAAGCCGGAAATGAAAGAACGACAATTTCCTACCTCACTCCGTTCGCAATCATTTGACGCACGTCGAGATAAGATATGGCCTCTACTATAGGAACAAACCGTAGCTTATTCAGCCAACCCTTTACGAACAAACCGGGATCATATTTATATAGGCGACAACAACAAACAAACAGTAACTAATTTCCTCATTTATTTTCGGTTTTATTTTTAAACATTATATAATATAAAGAAGACTGGCTATCGAAACTCAATAACGGGATTATCATCAAACGAAAAGAAGATATAACAAATGAACTAATGACTGATGACAAAACAATAAACCTAAAATAGTTTATAACCTACAAAATAAATTACTTACAGAAATTTATCAACATTGAGAAATATATGGCCAGAATATATTTATAAATTGATAACTAACTATAAATGAACTTAAATCAACCGATTTCTTACTTGAATAAACACTACAATGATAACAAATTAAGGTAAGCAATTTAGTTATTTCACTATAGTGAGTTTTGACCCGTGACAAAGTCTTTAAAAGATTACAGAACGCTAATCTAACATTGAATGTTAAGAAATGCCACTTGTTCCAGAGACAGGTCAACTATTTAGGACATAACGGAAGCAAGGATGGCGTTGCTGTTGACCCCGCTAAGATACAAGCCGTTCAGGAGTGGCCAATCCCTATCGACAAACATCAGCTCCGGAGTTTGTTGGGTCTTTGTTCCTATTACCGACGATATGTCAAGAATTTTGGAGACATCGCCAAACCCTTGACACGTTTGACAGAACAGGATAAGTCCTTCTGTTGGGATCAGGAATGTCAAGAGGCGTTTGAAATATTGAAGAAACAGCTTACGTCAGCACCTGTTCTTGCTTATCCACTTCCTGATGGTAAGCTTATTCTCGACATCGACGCCAGCAATGTGGGAATTGGAGCCGTCTTGTCACAGCTACAAGATGGTAAGGAAAGAGTGGTTGGTTACTTCAGCAAAACTTTATCGAAAGCTGAAAAGAACTACTGTGTAACTCGGAGGGAACTGTTAGCAGTTGTAAAATCCGTCGAACATTTTTATAAATATCTATATGGCAGAAGTTTATTCTCGACATCGACGCCAGCAATGTGGGAATTGGAGCCGTCTTGTCACAGCTACAAGATGGTAAGGAAAGAGTGGTTGGTTACTTCAGCAAAACTTTATCGAAAGCTGAAAAGAACTACTGTGTAACTCGGAGGGAACTGTTAGCAGTTGTAAAATCCGTCGAACATTTTTATAAATATCTGTATGGCAGAAAATTCCTGATCAGAACAGACCATGCTAGTTTAAAGTGGTTACTTAGCTTTAGGAACCCAGAAGGACAGATAGCAAGATGGCTCGAAAAACTGCAGGAATATGATGTTGAAATCGAGCACAGATCTGGAACAAGCATCGTAATGCTGATGCACTTTCCAGAAGACCATGTCGACCTGATTGCCCCCATTGTACCCGTATGGAGCAGAACGAGGAAAAACTTGCCTTAGTTAAGGTTGTGCCAGAAGACGAGAGCTCTATGCTGAAAAAGCAACAAGAAAACGATCCCGTTCTGAGAAAGATTCGGGAGTGGAAGAGAATGGACCGTCGTCCGTTGTGGAGAGAGATATCCTCATCCTCTCCTGCTTTAAAAGCATACTGGTCCCAATGGAACTCTTTAATTTTGGACGGAGGGCTCGTTAAAAGGCTTGTAGAAAATTCCGAGGGCACAGAAACAAGGAAACAAATAGTGGTCCCAAGAAATGCTATACCAGAAATTTTAAAACAGATGCATAATGATAGTTCTGGAGGACATCTGGGTATCACGAAAACGCTGTAAAAGATCCGAGATAGATTTTACTGGGTAAATTGCACTAATGATGTTAAAGATTGGTGTCGTAAATGCACCACATGTGCTGCCAGTAATGGTCCGCACCAAAAACCGAAAGCGGAAATGCAGCAATACCTGGTTGGAAGTCCTTTTGAGAGAAATTAAATGTAAAATAGAATCTTGGTTACCTTTAGAAAAAGTTATTAGTTTAGTATATTATACGCTGTTTTTAAATAAATTTAATTAAAATTTGTATTATTCATGATTATTTTTGATGACTCATAGCGCTATCTCTTTAGACAATCTAAAAGCTACTTTGCCGGCCTAGGCCGGAAAATGTCATTTTCCGGATGATTTTGAAGTAATTAATAGTATTGTTTCTGGACGGAGGACCACAAAATAATGATTCGAATCAAGCTATTAGTCAGTTATGTAATACTGTCAGTAATGTATTAACAAATATTCCTCAAAATCCAATATTAAATGAATCTGTTCAATATAAATCATTTTTACATAAAGACTTCCCAATATTTGACGGAAAATCTGAAGAATACCAAACTTTTATTTACACTTTTAACAAAACTTCAGATATTTGTAATTTATCAGATGAGGAAAAGTTGATTAAGCTTAAAAAGTGTCTTCGATTCGCAGTATCAGGAATGTTGATCAGCCCAAGAAATATTACTCAGGTAATAAAGACTTTAGAATTATGGTTTCGGAAGCCAGACCAAATTATTGATGCTATGTTAGGAAAGGTAAGACATTTTCCTCACATTAAAGAAAACGACTTTAAAAATCTTATTCAGTTTGGGACCCAAATTACGAGTTTAGTATCAACCATTCAAAGCATAAACTTTAATATTCATTTAAAAAATCCAATTTTATTGAAAGAAGCTGCCCAAAAACTTCCTGATACAATTAAACTTCGATGGGGAGAGGAAACTTTATCAAAAGATGGTGCTGTAAATTTAGAAGACTTTGAAAAATGGCTTAACAAAATTTCTCATGCAGCCTGCTACGTGTTACCAACAAAGAGTATTACTAGAAGCAATCATAGGTATGAAAGGTCTTTTGTAAATACCACTAGTAGTTCAACAATACAAAAAAATACTGTAATGACAAAGATCATAAAATTAAAAATTACAGTAAAATTTAAAAGGATGACTTAGATACAAGATGGAAGATCGTTACTAATAAAAAGCTTTGTTTTTCTTGTCTAAAAGGTTATCACGGTGTTACTAAATGCAGAAGCAAAAAAGAATGCGGAATTAACAGTTGTCGCCGTCCAAATCATCATCTGCTGCACAAGGAAAATGTTAAGCAAAGACCTGAACAAACTAACTCAATTATTAACTGCATTGATATTAAAAGTGAACTAACAATGATTGCAGGAAGTAAATGAACTAACACCCAACACCAAATCAGGAATAGATAACCTGCAAATTGATGGAGTTCGGGAACCACAGTGTATACAGTGGGCTAATGACATTAAAATGACTGATAAATGACTTAGTCCGGTTTGATTTGCCAATTTGTGGTAACTTTAAAAATGAAAGAATGCTTAAATTGAGGAATGTTAGATCAGTAAGGAATTTAGGGTTGCCTAACCAACAAAGTAATTTGGACGAAATTGAAAAAGTTACCTTATCTCGAAGGACTACCAATTAAAGGAATTAAAACCAGACCTTAACTTTTAATTGGACAAGACAACATAAGACTGACGGTACCTAGGAAAGTTGTTGAGGGTCCAGTTAATTACCCTATAGCTACAAAAACCTACTCAGGATGGATCCTTAGTGGAAGCTCTAGTAGTACTATTCATAAACATTTTTCGTTTTACATTTCTAAGACATAACAATCTGATGGAATTTCAAATGAACATCTTCATCAGTTAATGAAGGAAACATTTTCCTTAGAAGCTCAGGGAATAGCTGCAAAAGATTATTCAAGTGAAGACAAAGACAATAAACGTGCTATGAAAATAATGTTCAATACAATTAAATATGTAGGAGACAGATATGAAATTGGACTATTATGGAAAGAAAATGTCAGTAAATTACCGGAAAGTAAGTTATTAGCATTAAGAGATTACAGTATGTAGAAAGACAAATGAATAAAGATTCAGATTTTAAAGAAAAATGTTGTGAAAACATGAGGAAAAATTATGCAAGAAAATTAACAGAAGAGGAAGCCATCAAAGAAGAGCCTCTAACTTGGTATCTCAGTTATTTTGGTGTAACAAAACCGAATAAACCAGGTAAGACCAGGACGGTCTTTGATGCTGCTGCAAAATCAAACGGCACTAGTTTGAATCTTAGGTCCTGATCTTGTACCGCCTCTTACATCTGTTTTATTAAATTTTAGAACTGTGAAAATTGCAGTATCAAGTGACATTCGACAAATGTTTTGTCAAGTTAGAATACGGAAGGAAGACAGGCATTCTCAAAGGTTTTTATGGAGAGATGTAGATACAAGAAAGGCACCCGACATATATGAAATGTTAGTAATGACATTTGGAGCAACCTGTTTACCTTCGTGTGCACAATTTGTCAAAAATTACAATGCTCAAAAATTTGAAAGTCCAAGAGTAACAGAAGCCATAACTAAACGTCATTATGTGGATGACTCTCTAGGCTCCTTTGACACACCACTTGAGGCTTTCGAAATTGTAAAACAAGTTAAAGGCGTTTAAAAAGTAGCGGGATATAAACTAGTTGGTTGGTCTACAAATTCACAAGAACTTAGAAATTTAATTTCAAGTTCAAACGAAGATATAGGCAAAGACCTAAATTTAATAAACAGTACACTGCAACGTGTCTTAGGATTATAATTGGGACTCACTGAAAGATACCTTTATTTTTAAATCTAATAAAAATGTAGTTAACGAAGGAATATTAAAAAGGCCTACAAAAAAAGAAGTCCTACGGATTGTTAATTGTTATGTCTATTTACGACTCAATTGGACTAATTGCCAATTTCACTATTAAAGGACGCTTAATAGTTCAAGACATATGACGAACTGGAATTTCCCGGTATGATTTTTTATTAATGACGAAATTTTTAAAAACTGGCTAACTTGGTTAAATGATTTTAAAAGAATTATTGAACTGGAAATTCCTAGATGTTTGTCAATAAATATACCAATTGCTAAGAAATTAGAGTTGCACCTGTTCTGTGACAGTAGCAAGCAAGCATACTCGTTTATCTAAGAGCAGGTAGTTTCAGCTCATGCTATTGATGTGTGTTTAGTGACTGCAAAATAAAAAGAGTAACTCCAACTAAACCAATCTTAATACCACGTTTAGAATTGCAATCAGCCTTAATAGGGAGTAGATTAATGAAACACGTTAAAGATTCAATGAAACTGAAAATAGACTAGGAATACTATTGGACTGAATCTACTACAGTACTTTATTGGCTACAAGGAGATGGAAAAAGATTAGGACAGTTTGAAGGACATAGAGTAGGTGAAATACAGGAATTAACTGAAGTTTTAGATTGGAAATGAGTTCCTTCAAAATGTGATCCAGCTGATTTAACCACTAGATCATAATACTGAGGATGGAAACAATTTGCTAAACTTTGAAGAGTGGTTCCGGGTTCTGAATTTTTAAATTATGTTGACGAAAGTACGTGGCCCATAAAAAGTATCCACGAAATTAAAGAACGGGATTCCAAATCAACACGGAAAGAAGTTGCATTTTTAACGAATATCGTCACATCAAACAATGTCCTGCCAGATATCAACAATTTTTCAAAATTTTCGAATTTGATGTCAGTAACAGCAACAATAGTAAAACCGAAAAACATTTTTATTGCCAAATTAAAGAGAAATGATTTTTCTCTAAAAATTTCCGTACAAGAATTTAAGAAAGCCGAAAAATTATGGGTTATTAAAACTCAAGAGGATAGTTTTAAGTGGGAAATTGATGCCTTAAAAAAAGGACAAGAAATTTTAAGACAAAGTAAAATCAGGAGATTAACACCGGCTTTGAACGAACTCGGAATTTTAGTGTTACAGGGAAGAATTGATCTAGCTCCAAATATGTCATTTGCAGCAAAAAGTCCAGCGATATTACCCAATATCCATCGATTTACTAAACTTTATTTAGATTTTTTACATTATAAACTTGGTCATCAAGGTTTCGAACTTGTTCTTAATGCATCTAGACAAAAGTTTTGGATTGTAGATGGCAGGGCAGCAGTTAAGAAGGTCTTCCGGCAATGTGAAGTTTGTAAACTTCTGAAGCCTTGAACAGTGACACCGTTAATGGGACAGTTGCCTGAAGAACGGTTAACACCTAATGTAAGACCATTTACATACACTGATGTAGACTTTTTTTGGTCCATTCGCAGTTGCTTTTGGAAGAAGAATGGAGAAAAGATGTGGTTTATTTTTTACATGCTTTAGTATTAGAGCAATACATCTCGAAGTTGCTCATTCTTTAAGTACTGATTCGGCAATCATGGCTTTAAGAAGAATGATGAGCTTAAAAGGAACCCCAAAATGTATTTTTTCTGATAACGTAACTAACTTAAGAGGAGTCTCAGAAGAAATGAAAAAAGCATTACAAGAAATAAAATTTGATGAAATTGATCGACAAATGACCCAAGGAAGTATACAATGGAAATTTATACCTCCAGCAGCTCCGTCTATGGGTGGAGTGTGGGAATGTTTAGTCCAAAGCGTAAAAAATGCTTTTATGTAATTTTCAGGAATACAATATTCAAAGACGAAACCTTATTAACCGCATTTGCAGAGATAGAAAACATTATAAATTCACGTCCTCTCACAAAAATGTCTACCGACCCAAACGATTTCGAACCTCTGACACCGAACCATTTTTTAGTTGGGGCAAATAATATAATTGCATGGAACAGTTGGGAGCAAATTACAACCTTCGAAAAGAATGGAGAAAGTCGCAAAAAATTGTTAAAGATTACTGGAAGAGATGGACAAAAGAGTACTTGCCATCTCTGACAAGAAGAAATAAATGGACTAAAGATGAAGAGAACATAAAGGTTAATGGCGTTGTATTAATTTTAGATAACATGGTTAGAAATGAGTGGAAAATAGGACGAATAAAAAACGTTTTTCCCGGACCAGACGGTGGATTCAGGGTAGCAGAGATGCAAACAAAAAACGAATTATTTAAAAGACCTACCAGTAGACATAGAAAAGGAGAAGGCAATTAAAAAAAAAGTAAAATTATTTTAGTCACAGTGTTGCAATGTTGTTGGTATTTATTGTTAAATGTTGTTAATTTCATTGTTATACTTGTTAAATGTTGTTAATTTCATTGATATACTTGTTAAATTATTACTAAATTATTTCCTGTAGTTAAATTGTTTTTTTTTTTATTTTGCGGGGAAGAATGTTAAAAACTTAGTACACTAAAAAGACAATTGTGGGATAATAATTGTATAGTTGTCACTGTTGTCAGTGTCAATATAAAAGTATAATAGTCATATTGATTGAATGAGTCCGACGTTTTTGACTTCCCGCTAAAAAAAATTATTTTTTTTTTAAATCGGGAAGTTATTGGTTTCACCCCGTTTTTAGAAAATCGAGTTTTCATCGGATCTCAACGTTTTGAGGTCTTAGTAACCTCCCCTGACTATTTTTACGAGGGTGTCTGTATGTACGTGTGGATGTGTATGTGTGTGGATGTATGTAAACCTCTTATAACTTTTGAACGGCTTGACCGATCAGAATGAACTAAAGAGCGTTCCAAAGAGTTCCATCTAACTTAGACTCCCTGTAAGTTTGAGCCGATTCGAACTTGTTGATTTTGAGAAATTTCAAAATAACCGAAAAAAACAATTGGTAAAAATGATGTTTTTTGGGCATATCTTTTTGGCTATTACATCGATCAATTTCATAACCTAATCAGCTCTTAAGCTTAAAAAACTACGTCGAATGCCGTTTTGCAAATTAAAATCGGTTGATTCGTTCGTGAGATATCGTTGTCGAAAATTTTCAAAAAAAGGTTTTTTTTTTCAATAACTTAGAGATTTTTTGACTAATCGATTTTGCACTCCCAGTAACGTTTTTAGGTCTCAAAAAACTGCGTCGAATGCCATCTTGAACATCAAAATCGAACAAGGCGTTAAAAAGTTATGGCTTTTTAAACATTTCAAAAAAAGTCAAAAACGTCAAAATACGTCACGTTACTATAGCTTTGCGGTTAAAACTAGCGGGAAGTTGCAAGGATGGCCTTTAAGGTCAACCTCTTTTCGAATTTTTTTATATAGTTTCTATAAATTTTACCGCCAGACAGGCAACGTATCATATTAGGTGTAGTCCCATTACAGACCGTCGCATTACTGACCGCCTTAAAATTTTACCTGTAGGTAGGTAACAGTTGCACCACTGACCGCGACTTATAATTTCAGGTAGACAGGTAAAAATGAGTTGCATTACTGACCGCCGAATAGCTTTCAATGATGCTTTGAATTAAGGATTAAGGACATAAAATTAAACAAGTATGTGAATTGTGCTAATCCACAACAGGGTTTCAAAAAAAAGGTTGAATTGCGCTCAAATTGTAATAAAATATGCAATTAAGAAAATTTCGGTTTTCAGAAGTACGGGGTTCAGTCAAAATATAAAATAATTTAAATTGAGATTTTTTCAAATATAAACTATTTTAAATCTCATTTATTATTTATTATTCCGATAATCCTCACAAACAAGAACTTAATACTGTCGAATCAGGTAGTAAGTACTTGTTGTTTGTGAGGATTATCGGAGTAATAACCATTATCAACTGAAGAACCCATGTCCAAATATACTCAACTGAACAATACATAGAAATCTTATTTTGGAAATTCCCAATTGCAATTAGGGCATTATCACTAGAGTGTATAAATAGAAATGTATAATAATGTTTTAACCATTTTTATTTCATCTTCTGAAAACTAAGTTTTTACAAGTAGTGTTATTTTGAACAGAAACAGTGTTTGTTGTGGTATAAGTTCTGAAAAATGGAGATCGTTAAGATAATTGAAAGCGGAAAGCTTAAAGAACAAATTTTACATGGTGGTCACAAATACTGCTTGAAGAGATCCAACAAAAACGATACGAAAAACTGGAGGTGTGTTAAAAAAAGTTCCTGTGGTAGAGAATGTAGTGGAAGCATTACCACTAACGAAGACAATGCGGTAATTTATAGTGGGAAACATAACTGTTTGGAACTACCAGACGAAACCCGTTATGATGTAAGGGAACGAATTCACATATGCAAAAAAAGAGCCAGAGAAGAATTGACATCAGTACAAAAAATTTTTGAACAGGAGTTTCACCAAATTAAAGATGCGGGATTAGACTTTGTAACAAAGATTCCTGACTTTGAAAGCATCAAATCTTCTTCATACAGACAAAGGAACAACGCCATGGGAGTTTCTATCTGTCCAACTACCCGCGAAGAATTTACCGTTCCAGATATTTTTCTTCAAAATAGAAGGCGTTTTCTTTTATTTGATGACGGTCAAAAGGAAAGAATTCTTGTATTCGCTAGCAAAATGGCAATAGAAACCCTTCAAACAAACAAAACCATTTTAGGTGATGGAACATTCAAGTGCTGTAGTAAGTTATTTGAACAGCTATACACCATACAGGTAAATTTAAGAAGTAGCAAAAAAGAAAGTTTTGTAAGACCAGCGATATACGCACTGTTGCCAAATAAAACTAAGGAAATATACTTACGACTATTTTCATTAATAAAGGGATCAGTACCTGATTTTAAACCTGAGGAGATGAAAATTGACTTTGAAACTGCAGTTATAGTGGCTGCCAGAGTTGTTTTCCCAGAATGTAAATTAAAAGGATGCAATTTTCATTTTAAACATTGTATATGGCGAAAAGTCCAAGAATTGGGAATGGTCAAGGAATACAAAGAAGATGAAGAAATTAAAAGACATTTTAAAATGACGGCAGCGTTATCGTTATCCCATTTACCTGAAGATTATATTGACGATGCTTGGATTCACATTATGGAAAATTCACCCAATAATGTAAAAGTTACATTGTACAATGACTATTTCGTGAGGAAGTGGTTAGAAAATAGTTTCATTGAAAGTATATGGCTTTGTTTTGGCAAACACCATAGGACGACTAACACGTGTGAAGCTTGGCACAGTCGGCATAACAGAAATATTGGGAGGTCGAAACCTAATATTGTCGAACTTATAAAATCTTTCCAACATGATTTCATGCATTACGATGTTATGCAACAGAGAATAGAAATGAACATTTCTTCTAAAAAACGGGCTCATCGATATATAAAGACAGACAGGGCAATCAAAAAAACTATAAATGATTTGCTGAACACGAAACAAGTTGGCGTTGCACTAGAGAAGTTGTCACATTTGGTTGATTTATAAATGTTTGTATATTTTAGTTCAATTATCAATTATTAATAAAATCCTATCTTACATTATTGCAATTCATATTTTAACTAATTTTATTTTTACTCCGGCTCTGGGTCTGAATTTATCTTATTAAAATTATATTTTCTTAATAAATTATTATCAATTACTTTTTTATACATTTTTATTGAAATTCCAATTCATTTTTCAAATCAAATCAAATTTATTTTCATAAATGTTTACAAAATTTTTTACAATACATATATATATATATATATATATATATATAAATATATATTTATTTTACCGTATTTGCAGACACCTGACCCTGACAATGGGTTGTTCTGTGTCCTTAACAAAATATGTTGAAATTTTATTTGTCGAAATTTTTAGTAAACAGACAAAAGAATAGAAAAAAAAAACAAAGCAAATTTTGTGTATGTCTATTTGTGTGTGTGTGTGTGTGTGTGTGTGTGTGTGTGTGTGTGTGTGTGTGTGTGTGTGTGTGTGTGTGTGTGTGTGTGTCTGTGTGTGTGTGTGCCGTTTTTAATATTTCTTAATTCAGTAGGCAGAATATTGTAATACTTCGGTCCATTAAAATGGGGTTGTCTTTGACATATGAATTTGTTGTATCTATCACGTACGTAATCCCCTTGAAGCCTGCTTCGTGTGCAATAGCTGTGTGTCATAGTTTGAAAACTCGTTTTTCTCTTATGAAACCAACACAACAATGTATGAAAGCATATATTCTTAATATTAAGTACTTTGTATTTTTTATACAGTTCCTCTCTGGCAAATAAATGCCCAAGGTTAAACATAACCTTTAAAAGAGTATTTTGAGCAATCTGCAGGTTATATACGTTTGAAGGTAATAATCCGCCCCACACAGTTATACAGTATCTAATAATAGATTCTATAAGTGAATTATATACAATCCTTAAGACTCTGTCATTAAAGATATTGCGCAAACAGTAAAAAATGTGAATTGATTTCCTTAACTTTTTTGCGATGTATTGTGCTTGTGTGTCCCATCGCAGGTGCTGATCCACCATTAGACCTAGGTATTTTATGTTGCTGACTTTGTCGATATATTCATTATTGCTAATTTTTATTTTATTGTAGGTTGGTTGTTTATTTTGTAACACAGAGAAAGCAACAAATTTCGTTTTTTCTATATTTAAAGATAAAAGGTTTCCGGCTAACCATCCCTTTATTTGTGATATCTCTTGTTTAGCTCTTTCCTTTGCAACATCCCAATCTGCTCCAGAACATAGAATAGTGGTATCATCTGCGTAGGAGATGATACTGCTATTTGAGCAAAATGTATAGAGATCGTTTATGTATATTAAGAAGAGGATAGGGCCCAGGACAGTACCTTGAGGAATTCCTACCCTAATCACTTTCGGCTCACTCATTACATTATTGATTTTTACACATTGTTTCCTATCTGATAAATAACTTTTAAATATGTTAAAATAAACAATCAAATTAATCAAATGACGCTGATATGAACACCAAAGTCATACAATTTGTGAAGTCATAGACACATTAAATTATCTATTATCTCTGCCCAAAGTCCACAAACTTACTAGCGCCACCTGCTCCTATCTTTCTAGATTAGCTGCTATTAGACAAAGAATTTAAAAAATGTATTTTCTTTGCATTTATTTATAATTATAAACACGTTTTTATGCAAAAATCAATAAGACAGAACAAAAAATATTTTTTATTAACGTTCTCGAAATCTAATAATTTCTAAATAACTAATGAACGTACATAATATGTCAAAGTCAAAATTGTAAATGTCAAATGTCATTATTATTGTCATTTAACGTTTGGTTTGTTTTGTTTTTAGCATTTAATTTTCTCTTTGTTTTTATTGATAGAAATACAAAGTGCTCAACTTTCTTGTGGAAATTAAACGAGTGGACATAATCAGGTGAGTAAAAAAGGTTTTCTTTTTTTGAACCAGCAAAATAGCTGTGTTTTAATATTATGTACTTCGTTCTTATCTGTTTAAATATTCTTGAAGTTTTGTGTTTTATTGTTTTATAAGTTAGTCACAAAAAAGGCTAGCTTATGAAGCTTTCGTTTAATTTGATTTATCGTAGAACATAGTTAGGTACACTCAAAATTAGGTTTATACTTAAATATGTTTATTTCAGTGGGGCCATTTAGGTACCTTCTTTAATGTAGTGCAACAAAAAGTATAATAAAGGAATTGTGTTATATACCGTGGGTTTATACAGCGATAAAAATAAAATAAGGAATAAGATAAGAAAATAGAACATACGTAATTCAATGGGAGCGTTTATACATGTACTGAATAAAAATAAGAAATAAGGAATTAAATAAGAATGGACTTATTTTTCATTCTTATCTTATTTTAGTTCGGAAATTGAAGTACGCATGTGCAGAAATGACAGAATTGTTTCATTCCTAACCTTCAATATTTTTTCGCGAAGAATGAAAAATTTTAATTTACTAAACAAATATAAAAGAGTTCCCGGTGAAATGTGAAACGACCATACATGAAAATTGAAAATTAGGTTAAAAGTTTTGGCACAGAAAATACAAAAAACATGAAATTCTCAATTGACATGAACGTCATTGTCATAAAAAGCCGTGATTTCATTGGTTGATTCTTATTTCTTAATTGACTATATAAACGGATCAATTTTTGTCTTATTCCTTATGCTATTTCTTATTTTATCTTATTTGCTGTATAAACCCAGGGTTAATTTTCAGACACGTATTTGAGAATATATAATTTTAACATTTCTATTATAACCTCAAAAGTGCAGCAATTAAATTAGTGTTAGTTTTAATACAACGTAAGAAATGAAAAAGATTAATGTTTTAGTTATATCCTATTATGTTAAATATATGTATATGTCACCGCAAGATTATAAACACCGTATCTTATAATTTATCTCGCGAGAGTGTAAACTTAAACTGACTAAAAATTGTGAACTTAGTCCGTTGCAAACCGTTAAATTTTGAACTATTTACAATTACGCTCATTCGTAGACAAATTGCATAGCAGTTAGCACTTATGACCCATAACCCTCATTTTCTTCTGAATGTACTTCACCAATCTTTTTGTATTTTTTACATGTATGTGCTCCGAAGGCTTCCTTTTTGCAAATATAACAAATTATATTCCTGATGGTTTCCCAGAGATAATATATAATAAAGAGATGTATTAAAACCTTATATGAAATTGGTTTAATGTTTCGACGCTACTCTGGCGCACCAACAATAGAGAGAAAAATTCATCGATTTAAAAAATTGGTGGTACAGGGTGTGAAATCTGTTTCATATAGAAATACACACTTATTTTAATTTTCGATATTTTTACTGTTGTAAAAAAATATTAAAAATTAAAATATAGGCTTAAAAGTAATATTTAGGTATATAAATATAAAAATTAATAATAAACAAATTTTAATAAAAACAACTTTCATACAATACACTTCAAACACTAAAAAAATAAAATTACATATAAAATAAGGAACAACTTGTATGTAAGAACAATGAATAATTTATTTATAATATAAAAAATATTTTTTATAAGATATCTAGATAAAATAAACTTTGAAAAATTAACAATTGTTTGTTTGAGAATTACTATTTATAAAAAAAGACAAAATAAAAGTTTCAAAATTTAAAATTTTTAAGTTTGAAGTTTCTTTAATATCACTTATATTTCATTTTACAAGCCATTTATATTTAAAATATATATTTTCTATTCTAATATCACAAAAACAGGTACAATTTAAAATGTTATCACAAAGATACGAATTTCGTATGTTATCACAAAATCAGGTACAATATGAATTAATATTTTTATTACAAAAAATTCTCTATTCTCAGAAATACAGTTACAATTTAATATGTTATCACAAAAAAATAAATTAGTGTTATTACAAATTATTATTGACAATCACAGAAAAATTCGAAAAGAGGTTGACCTTAAAGGCCATCCTTGCAACTTCCCGCTAGTTTTAACCGCAAAGCTATAGTAACGTGACGTATTTTGACGTTTTTGACTTTTTTTGAAATGTTTAAAAAGCCATAACTTTTTAACGCCTTATTCGATTTTGATGTTCAAGATGGCATTCGACGCAGTTTTTTGAGACCTAAAAACGTTACCGGGAGTGCAAAATCGGTTAGTCAAAAAATCTCTAAGTTATTGAAAAAAAAACACTTTTTTTGAAATTTTTCGACAACGATATCTCACGAACGAATCAACCGATTTTAATTTGCAAAACGGCATTCGACGTGTTTTTTTAAGCTTGAGAGCTGATTAGGTTATGGAAATGATCGATGTAATAGCCAAAAAGATATGCCCAAAAAACATCATTTTTACCAATTGTTTTTTTCGGTTATTTTGAAATTTCTCAAAATCTACCAGTTCGAATCGGCTCAAACTTACAGGGAGTCTAAGTAAGATGGAACTCTTTGGAACGCGTTTTATTTCATTTCGATCGGTCAAGCCGTTCAAAAGTTATAAGAGGTTTACATACATCCACACACACATCCACACGTACATACACACATACAGACACCCTCGTAAAAATTGTCAGGGGAGGTTCCAAATACCTCAAAACGTTGAGATCCGATGAAAACTCGATTTTCGAAAAACGGGGTAAAACCAATAACTTCCCGATTTTAAAAAAAATTTTAATTTTTTTTTGCGGGAAGTTAAAAATTTTAATTTTTTTTTGGCGGGAAGTTAAAAAAGTATACTTAATTTAAACTTTTATTACAAAAGTATATGAATATTATGATAGAATAGAATAAAAACAGGTAGGATTTACTGAAATAATAATAATAAACAGATAAACATATATGTTTTAAACATCAGAGTAATTACGCTAATATCACAGAGAAGTACCATTGGTATCACTACATAGTATAAAACAAAGTCGCTTTCTCTGTCCCTATGTCCCTTTGTATGCTTAAATCTTTAGAACTACGCAACGGATTTTGCTTCGTTTTTTTTTAATAGATAAAGTGATTCAAGAGGAAGGTTTATATGTATAATAACATCCATTAAATAGTGGAGAAATACTGTTATTTTTGAGGTTTCTAATGTGATGTCGTTAATTATAAATTGTAAACGCAAGCTTAACCCTACGAGATTTATCAAAATAATGTACTAATTATTTGTACACATTGAAAAGGTCTACAGAAAACTCCGCGATGGTATATGTCTATCTCTTATGGATATCCCACAATAACATTTTTTTGTCATTTACTTTTTACGACAAATAATGGCTAATTTTCGAAGCGATTTTAACCAATACAGCATAAATCCTTATCCAATTAAATAGCTTAAATACATTGTTGATTTAATGTAGATCTATATGGTCCTTTACAGCACAATATTTAAATGAATATTTTCGAAGATATTACAGATTTAAAATTGCGGGACGTAGCGCTTGCGGTGGTACTGGCCAGCAGGGGCGGCAGCAGCGTGCCTATAATTAGCGCGTCGGAGGCCGCGATTTTCCCTTTAGCACTTTGAATTTTGTAGCAATCAGACGCGTTTATTACGAAATTAATCATTATGACGCTACCCTAAGGTGGCGCAGTTGATATCTCATATATTTAAAAGAGCAAAACTTACTTACCTAAGAACTATGACGCCACCGTTAGGTGGCGCAGTTAATATATAATATACCTAACCGATAAATTACAAAGTACTATAAATAACAGTAAAAACTGGTAACTAATGAGAAAATATGATAAGAAATACAAAAAATTAATCTTAAAAATTTAAAAAAAAAATGGAAAAAACATTAGTGTTAGGCGGTGCGAAGTTCGCCGGGTCCGCTTGTTTCAAATAAATAAATATACATATTATGTTCGAAAATGTAGAATAATATAAAGTAGCAATACACGAAGTAGAACCTATCGATAAAAGAGATTGCATAACGCCCTCGATAACTTAAAATTATGCATCATCTTACAAAATGCATAGAGATGTATGTATGGTGTTAGGGGTGACAGATACACCTGCGACCTATAAGATCTATTGTGTCCCCCTTTTTTTGCTATATTTCTGATGATTCCTCAGACTTATAGCAGCTCTTCTAGTCCTATCTTCCTAAGAAAGTTTAGGTTATCATTGGGTTTTAAATTAGGTAGTTCTTCCCTTTCTATTTCGTATGACCCTAGGTATTTGACCCTAGAAGTACTTAATGCCATGCATTCTGAAAGTATGTGTATTGAGGTTTCATCCTCTACCTCACAGAATCTGCAGTTTGCTTCATCTACTAATCCTAGTTTCTTCATGTGTCCTCTTAATCGACAGTGACCGGTTAGTATTCCTGTTATAATTCGGAGGTTTTTCTTACACAGGTTAAGACAGCTGTGAGATCTGTTCTGGTTATAGTTTCCCAGGAGCGTCTTCGATTGTCTTAGTCCTTCTAGATCATTCCAGTACTTGGATTTTTCGCTATCCATTTTTTCCTTAGTTTTTCTAAGATTGTACTACTGCTGATCCCACAGGATGGTTCTGGTCCCAGGTATGGGGTTTCAGCTTCTTTTTTTGCCAGCTTGTCTGCTCTTTCATTTCCTTCTATTCCTATGTGTCCTGGAACCCATAGGAGGGTAACAGTGTTATTCTGTCCTAGTTCATTTAATTTGCCTAGGCATTCCCAGACCATCTTTGAACTGATTGTATCTGAGTTCAGAGCTTTGATGGCTGCTTGACTATCTGACATGATTACAATCTTCTGTCTACGATAGTTCCTTTCAATGTTAAATTCTATACATCTTTGGATGGCACGAATTTCCGCTTGTAAGATGCTTGGATACGTACCCAAGCTTTCTGAGTATTTGGTTCTAGGTCCAAACACCCCTGCTCCTGTTCCTTTATCTGTCTTGGAGCCGTCCGTGTACCATTTTATGGCGTTTTGACTTAGCCCCAATATGGTGTTTTCGTCCCATTCAGATTTGCTTCCCAGTTTAGTGGTAAATTTTCTTACAAAGTTAAATTTCTTTGGCATGTCATCTTGGGGCAATGCATAAAGATATTTTAATACGTAATTATTTATGAAGTTTCCATATATTGGCATCGTTCTTTAATACGTAGTGTTGTTCGATGAGGTATTGCATTCCAAAAATATGTCTTAATTGCTTAGAAACACAACTCCTAAGAGATTTAGCACAATCATTAGTAGGTTTCTGTCCATTAAAATTGTCAAATAGTTTATTCAGATCTTCAATAAATTCAGCAGTATGGATAGCACTTGCTGGTAATTGGCCAGATCCAATTAAACATTCAATTGTAGAAGCCATACTTTGCCTCATTACTTTAGCGGCAACTGCATCGTTCATCTCAAGTTTAATATTTTCATTCATATAAAAAAAAAACATTCTCGAATTTTATAAAGTGATTGAAACCTTTTTGCCCGGTCAATATAAAAAGCTTGCTTAATATAATCGGACTTTGCACATTTATTTCTGACAAACTTAATATAGTAATTAAAAAAATTCGAAAAGAGGTTGACCTTAAAGGCCATCCTTGAAACTAGTAACGTGACGTATTTTGACGTTTTTGACTTTTTTGACTTTTTTTGAAATGTTTAAAAAGCGCGTTATTCGATTTTAATGTTCAAGATGGCATTCGACGCAGTTTTTTGAGACCTAAAAACGTTACTAGAGTGCAAAATGGATTAGTCAAAAAATCTGAAAAAAAATCTTGAATCTTGAAAAAAACACTTTTTTTGAAATTTTTCGACAACGATATCTCACGAACGAATCAACCGATTTTAATTTGCAAAACGGCATTTGACGTGGCTTTTTAAGCTTGAGAGCTGATTAGGTTATGAAATTGATCGATTCAATAGCCAAAAAGATATGCCCAAAAAACATCATTTTTACCAATTGTTTTTTTCGGTTATTTTGAAATTTCTCGAAATCTACCGGCACGAATCGGTTCAAGCTTACAGGGAATCTAAGTTAGATGGAACTCTTTGGAATGCTTTTTATTTCATTCCGATCGGTCAAGCCGTTCAAAAGTTATAAGAGGTTTACATACATCCACACACACACACACACATCCACACGTACATACAGACATACAGACACCCTCGTAAAAATAGTCAGGGGAGGTTCCTAAGACTTCAAAACGTTGAGATCCGATGAAAACTCAATTTTCGAAAAACGGGGTGAAACCAATAACTTCCCGATTTTAAAAAAATTTTTAATTTTTTTTAGCGGGAAGTTAAAAAGCATTTCCAGTACATTTTAATAAATGAGGAGCATCAAATAGCGTTCGTTATAATTCATTTACCATTTATATAAAAATAAGGACCAGGTCTTTCAATACTTTTTCTCGAAGCTCTCTAAGAGCAGATCTATTAGTACTCCCCAAATCACAAACAGTTGCAAGTAAGTACATTTAAACCAATGTTCTGAAAAGCCCCTATTAATTCAATAAGAATACTTTTTAAATTTAAACTTTTAATTTTCTTTTGGTAAAATAATAAGCCACTGGTTTCTTCCAAGCTGATTTAAACCCGAGAATTATAAACACCAAAGCATGATATGCAGATTCAGGTTTTCTACCCAAAGAGTCGCCTAAATCGACATACCCAACTATCTGGTCGCTGACAACATCCAAAGTTAACTGATCAGATAATTTAATTTCGTCGAATACAATTTCTATCCACTTGCTTTATCTTTGAAACCCTTTCTTTCAATTTATCTACCCGGTAAAGCGATACAGCGTTTTAAAAAATTGTAAGCTCTAGTATCTTTTTTAAATAGCGCTAGAAAAAACTTTTTTGGTCCTCCGTCCAGAAACAATACTATTAATTACTTCAAAATCGTCCGGAAAATGACATTTTCCGGCCTAGGCCGGCAAAGTAGCTTTTAGATTATCTAAAGAGATGGCGCTATGAGTTTAAATTTTAAGTCATCAAAAATACATAATGAATAATACAAATTTTAATTAAATATATTTAAAAACAGCGTATAATATACTAAACTTACCTTTAACTTTTTCTAAAGGTAAGCAGGATTCTAATTTACATTTAATTTCTCTCACAACTTGTATTATAAAATTTGACATTTATGTCAATTTACAACTACTTATCATTCGATTATGAAAATAGTTCATTGTCTCTGCTATTTTTATATAAAATTATTAGATATTAATGTTAATATTTTCAATATAACAATTTTTACTGTGTTGCTTATTAGCACAGTATTTGTATGTATAAAAATTAATGTTCTTAAAAACTTTGTTAAAAACGATTATAAGAAAATCATTCCTTATTACTAATTCTTTTAATCGTGCAATAGATGTCAATAAACATCTAATCTTGTATGTCACAAAGTAAAAAGTTTTTGAACTTGTTGTGTTTGCGACATATGTTAATTAAAACACTAATAACTGCTGAAGCTGAACACGTATATTAAGTATTACACAACTATAATATTAACATCCAATGTGGCGCTTATATCTGTCGGCTGTCTTCTAGTCACTGGTCTTACTTCAGGTAGCACAAGCAGTCAAGTCAAAAAATAGTGTGTGTTACACGCCCGGAAAATGTTTTACAAGTGCTCGTATTGTTTCGCCTCGGTGCTACGCACCTCGGCTACACAACTTTACTCGCTCTTGCAAAATGTCATTTTCCGTCCTTGTGTCACAAATAACTATATCCGGAATAGTCCATCATGGTTTAACTTTTTGTAAGTTTTTCTTAACACTGTTTAAAAATCTCATTTTTACAGCTGTTTTAATTTTATTTTTATATTTGGAAAGAGCTTGTTTTAATTTATAAATTCGTCGTTTTTGGTCCTTACCAATTGAATATAATTTTTGTTTTCTAGGTGTTAAGTTATTAACCATAGTCTCGTTTAGGTATACTATTTAAAATTCTTGTGCATGCACTTTCTTTTTAGAAAGTTTTTTTATATTTTCACCGTGTTCTTTGTCTCTGTGTCATTCCGCGGAATTTTGTAATCGAATTTAAACCTATTTCCCGAATAACTAGAGCTCTGAAATTTTCAGGATAGCTAAGAACTGGATGACAATGCATGTGTCAAGTGTGTTTAGGCATAAACATAAATTTCGAAATTTATACTGAATTGATATGAAATATGATATAAATTGTGTATATATGTTATCATTTTGAAAGTTTTTAAATATGTCGTTCGTAGCCTAGTTGATTAAGCGTCGGATAGGAATCAAGGTGACAGTTCTATTATGTTATCATAATGGGATCGACTACGCGAGAGAGTTTTTTTTTTTTTGTTCTACAAGTGACAACAGTAATTATTATTTTAACTGTTAATAAAATACACTAATTTAGAAAATTTAAAAAAGAAATTTTTAGACTATACTGTGGACTATGCCGTAATCTATCTCGGTAAAGCGCTATTTGCCAAGGGAGTAATAATTTAATAACAGTAATATGTCTTATAAATCACCAAAAAAAAACTTTCTACTATAAAAAGTTCTATTTATAAATTGTGATTATTTAAAATGAACTCAACTTCTCACTATCAAGTTTTGTTTTGTTGTTATAGTTTTATTTTTGTTGTTTAAAAACGTTTTACTGTTTTTATTGTTATTTGTTTAATTATTATTACTATTATTAACAAATTCAAATTTCTTTTTAATATCAAAAGTTACTTTAGAATGCGATGAAAGTAAATTGCATGTGGTTACGTTTGATCTTTATTGTTAATTAAATTAATTTGTTCTTTTATGATTTTCCAAAAAAGGCGCCAAAAGTAAAGCAAATTTATTTAACTTCTCCCGATCTGAACACACATACGCTGTTTCGTCAAAATGATCACCACATACACGAATTTCTTTTGATGTAACAGGAATATTTAAAATATGACCCCATTTTTCCCGTTGTAGTGGATTTAAAGGAAATAGATGAAACTTTTTATTCTTAAAATTTGGATTGGGAATTGGCCAAAAATATTTACTTGAACAATGTGGCACGGCGCATTTATATTTAAAATAATTTGGTAATGACATAGTTAAAAGTACTTTTATACAATTTACGGATTTAAAACTATCTTAAAGTAATATTAAATTAAAACTAATACTAATAATACTGACGCTATATTGTCACTTCAACCGCTATTACTTATAGTATTAATTTCTCCTATCTAACACCACAGCGCCGAGTTCTAGGGGCAAACAAAAACATATTGCCGCTTTTTCCTTATCTTTCAAATAGTCTTTTTATTATATTGTCTCTGTGGTTTCCTTAATATCTACAAAATATCTTCTATGTATGTACATGAAATTAGATTAACCAGCAATCAGTGCGATAGGTGCGTTCTGTCGCTTGCAAGTGTGATGCCAGTTTATAAATTGACCGTTTCAAACGGACAAATTATAAGCTCACGAAAAATGATGCGTTGAATTGTAAACGGTTTGGTACAATTCACAATATTTCGTCAGTTTACAATCGCGAGATAAATTATAAAACTATGTGTTTATAATCTTACGGTGATTGTATATATACGTACATTTTTCAACAGTTTTATTAATTTTTTCAAGATTTTTTATCATTGTAAGTTTACATACAACCAGTGGGTAGACTTGTATAGAGTTTTAAGATAGGGGCTGGTAAATTATAAAGCTATGAAAGAATATGTAGGATAAAACGTGTTTGTTAGCGCACTCACCTTGGAAACCTGCTGGATTCTGATCAGTATCTTTTCTAAGTCTTGTCTTTTTCACTGCACTAGATATTTTAGTAACTGTTTCACTAATTTGGGTTGAAAGGTACCTTTCGCGTTGAGAGTTTATATTTCATATACTTTTCACCAATTCGGCGTATTTCTAAAGCGATGCAAATTTTATTGCGTGTGCACTGTGAGAGGGTTAACATCTAACTATATCTCTTGGCGCGCGAATGTGTCTGTCCTTTTCATCTAATAATTCTTTTTTTAGGTGTCGCTAACTTCGGGATAGTATTATTTTATTAAGAGGAAAAAAGGTCAGAGACGGAGTAGAAATTTTGTTAGTTTCACTAACAATCATATTCTACATTTTTTTATCATTTTCAACAATTTTTCACTTTTTTTATGAATTTCGATATTTTCACACTATTTTTAACAATTTTCACGTTTTTCAACATTTTTTTTATGATTTTCTACATTATTTCACCATATTTATTAAGTAGGGAATCGTATAAATAAACATTAAAATAAAAGAAATCGTAAAAATTGTTGAAAAATCCCAAAATTGTAAAAAAAAAGTTAAAAAGTAAAGGAAATTTTAAAAAATCGTAAAAAACCGTTTAGAAACGTAAAAAATTGCAAAAAACCGTGAATAATCGTATAAATTTTGGAAATTTTTACGTGTTTCAACTTTCTTGACGATTTTCCACAATATTTACGTTTTACAACTTTCAAGTGTAGAAAATCGTATTAATTTTATACAATATTGTAAATTTCTTTTAAAACACAAAAAAATGCTAAAAAGACGTGCAAATCCGTTAAAAATTATATACAATCGTAAATTATTATCGTAAAATTAGTAAAAAGTGGTAAAAATCTTGTGAAATCGGAACAAAGAACGTAGGGAATCCTAAATAAATAAATCGAAACGTGAAAATTGCTGATAATCGTAAAAAATCATAGAAAATCGTAAAATATCGCGAAGAACCGCAAAAACACGTGATATATGTAGAAAATCGAGAAAACCCTAGAAAATCGTTAATTATTAATTTTTCTAAAAAAAAAAAGAATTTCAAAAATTTTAAAATTATTGAAAGTGAAAAATCGCTGAAAATGTCAAAATCGCATTGTAAAAACACTACAAAATATTAAAGAATCGAAAGGAAAACTTTAAAATTGAATAAAAGGTTATACGAGGTATGTTCATAAGAAAAAGAGAATTTTTGAATAACTCATAAAATCTTTATTCATCAATATCTATGTTGTCATTTTCAAAATAATTCCCCTCAAATATAATACACTTGTGCCAGCGCTTCTTCCAATCTTTGAAGCACTTCTGAAACTCGATTTTGAATATGGACTTCAACTCTTTCTTCGATGCGACCTTTATTTCTCGATTGTGGCAAAACGTTGTCCTTTAATCGGTCTCTGTAGTTTTGGAAATAGGAAAAAATTGCAGAAGACCAAGTCCGGAGAATACGGTGGTTGAGGCATGAAAACGATGTTGTTTTTGACCAAAAACAAGCAGTGATGACTGAGCCGGTGCATTTTTATGGTCCAAAATGGTTTTTCCACAAATCCTTTCGTTTAAGTCACGCAAACGCCTCATAACTTCCAATTAATATTTCTTGTTAACCGTATGACCTTGTGACAAGAGCTCATGATCCACTACGCCATGTAATCGAAGAAAACAGTGAGCAAAACCTTCACATTCGAACGAACTTGACCTGCTTTTTTCGGTCTTGGCTCCTCTGGCCACTTCCATTGGGGTGATTGGACGTTGCTTTTGATGTCATAGCCTTATACCCATGTTTTGTCACCAGATATAATCCAGCTAATGAATTAAAGCTGTAGTGGGCTATAATTATGTTCAAATATGTTAAATGTTGAATGTTTTGAATCACGACTTTCATATTTTGATATTTTACAGCTCACCTACCCTCAAAAACAACCCCTCATAGAATTATTATTTAAAAAGTATGGTCAAGACATTTTTGAGAAAGGATGGCATTCACCCCCGGGGTGGAAGCATACATTGGCTCCAAATCAGGTTTGTTATTTGCATCATTTTTGAGCTCCTCTCAAAATTTGAAACAAATCCATGAAGGTTTTTAGAATGCGAGGTGAATTGCTTGGTGCACTGTACTATAATGTATCTTAAGAAAAATAACAATTAAACTTAGTAAAAATCATAAAATGTAGAATCGTAAGAATCTCAAGAATATCGTTTACAAAAAAGAATCTTTAAAAAAGTAGGAAATAGAAAAAAAAAACATTAAACCAGTTGAAAAACGTAACGAGTCGTATAAAAAGTTGAAGAAAATATTAAAAATTTCTCTTATTGAAATTAGTAAAAAGTCGTAAAAATGATAAAAATCGTTATTAAATTTGTTTTAGCTCTAGCAAATCACAGAATGGATGTTTCCAAAGAACATAAAACCAAGGAAATCGAGATTGATGACAAACTTTCAATCAAAGTTGAGAACTGTGTAGAAACTGACGAGAATCATGATTTTAATATCAAAAAAGAAATTTTATACTCGGGTAGTGATTTGCCTGAAATTAAAAAAGAGGCCGATGGCGAGTTACTTTTAGAACGAACCTTTAATTCTAAAGGTAAGTCTTCTTATTTGATATTTAGCTATTTAGTATTTTATCATTTTTTCCTTTAATTTTTGCTAGTTTAAATTACTTTTTCTTTATTTTTTCCCATTTTCATTTATGCTTCCAAGTTTTTTTTACTACTCGTTTTTTTTTATTGGCATTTTTTAAACGGTATCGTTTCTTTTTTATGATTTTTATCAATTTGCATTTCTTCCCATTTTTTTTGTTATATTTTAATACTTTTTATTGTATTCTGGATAAAGATAAATTCAAATAATTTTTCTTACTGTATTATTTAGAAATTGAAAGACATCGCCATCTTCCGGGTATCTCCGCAACCTTAATAAATAAATTTAACAACAAAAACAAAAATTTGTAACTTTTAGCTGTAAGGCTTCCATTATTTATAACCATAGGTTCTGTGCGACCAATCAAAGAAATACCTCACCAGGTCATCACCAATCCTCCTCCAAAAAATGTTGTATTTGAACAATTACACTGAGCATACCGTAAGAACTTCGATATACACGTATACACCTGTCATTATTGTACAAACAAAAACGGGACCTGCTTCCATTTAGCCGCTAACCCCTTGTGGTGCTCCCTGGCAAAATTTAGCCTCGGTCTCTGATGATATATAGTTAAAGCTGTACCCCAAGCAGCAATTCTAGGTCTCAAATTATGTTGCCCCAGTCGACTATGAATAGTTTCTCCACAAACTTGTAAGCCACTGGCATCTCGTAACTGACGATGAAGGATACAGGCTGTTACAAAACGTTGTCTTAGTGCTGAAAGTCTTATAAACAATTTATTATATTTTTATTCCTATCTTATTAAAATTAAAACCGAGTTTAATTGTTTCATTAATGTATCTAATGAGGTGATTAATATCCTCCTGGAGTACCTCATTCCAGGCTACCTCTACTTCATGCTGAAGTGCCACCAAAGTTTGAGGGAGTTATAAATTTATTACTCTCCTACCAGTAATGTCTTATCCAAGTTCTATCTGGAAAGGTCAGGGGATCTTGGGGACCGGGGCCATTTCAGCGTAGTCAAAGTAGTCTGTGTGAGGCCGGGCGTTATCTTGTTAAAAAGTTGGGATTTGGAGTGCCTGCGCGATCACAAACGCGAAAGCAGATGCTACGCGCATGCGTATAAACAAAATAGTCCATGAATTTAAGAGTGAGAAACCCATCTACAGAGTTCATCTCACTCGCACTCAAGCGCATAGATAATGCTGTCGCGCTTACACTTACAGGATAACTTTAATGCGTCTGGGGGGGGGGTGATTGGCCCATGGGGTTGGTCTGGCTGCATACAAAAGGTATTAAAATACTACTATGAATATCATGTATAAAAATTGGAAGTTAGAAAATAAGAAAGAAATTTTGTATGCAAATTTAAAGCGTCTGGCGGGAGTTACCGCCCACAAGAAGTGTCTGGCAATATTGGATTATGATTTCGTACAATATTTTGTAAAACATATCCAAATACCAGCTGTTAGAATTTAAGGAAAGTAAGCCATATTTTTATGTACCTTTCTTACCTGTTACCTTTAAAAGAAAATAAGGATGGTCTGGGGGCCCCGGGATCTTGGACTATTTGAGATATCTCTCCTGGGGTTTTCGAAATTTTAGAAAGTATACAGACATGAATATTTTAAATGACATTAAAATTGTTTGTACACTTTATATCTGTACCTGTCATGTATTGTAATATAATATATATTAGAATGGAGGGTAGAAGGAAGGAGAACCGTCTTGTATGGGGGGGGGACAATTTTATATGAATTTTAAACAGAGTGAAGTATGCTGGGGTGAAAAATTCTATAGTTTTTGTGACTTTCGAAATATGTACTATTTAAAATATCAACTATGTACTAGTTTAGTACTAGTTAATAGAACCTACAAAACTCCTGATATAACGTCTATAATGATTAATGGCGCTGTTTTTAAAATCCATCTACTTTCTACTATGGTTCATATGGTTCTCCTTCCTTCCACCCTCCATATTCAATATTTTAAAAATTCCAGTGTGACATAAAAAGAGAATTAATAGTCGCGTCAAAGTAAGGCTAAAAACCCAAAAACTTAAAACTTTGGTCGGAAAGGTCCGATCGAGCTCATTTTTTTTTTAAATGTTCATTGAGATCTTAGATCCAAAGTTGTATAAAATCTGGATGCCGCTCGGCCCCCCCCCCAATTTCGACCCAAGTTGGGGGGTTTTCAAGAAGGTATATACATGATGAGACTGCCCTCCCAACCCGGCCAAATATTTCACTCGGGGGTTTTGAAGTCCCCTCCATCCATTTCTTCGGTCAGGTCGCCTTTTCGACCTTCCCAGGGGCGTCTAGAAGGGCCTCCAAGAGTCCAAAATATAAGATATTTACAAAAATGTGCTCGGCCTGTCATACTGGGGTAGGGGGATTCCGAAGGGCGGGGTTTTCATTTCTGTTAAAAATTAAGGCTTTTTATCCCATTAGGGCCCTATAAAAAGGGGCCAATGGGCCATGGGGTCTAAAAATTATGATTACGCGGGATTGAATTTCAGTGTACAGAATTGGTACGATCAAGTATTATAAGGCTACCAACCATTTATTTGAGCAGCCTGCGATTCTGTGACCCATCCAGGGGTGGACAAAAGGGGTGCCGGGGCCCAAAAAATGAGATTTGATTGGATTCGATACCAACGTAAAAAGTTGATATAATCTGTCCAGCGAATAGTCTCCTCAGCCTTTCTGAGTCCATGTCACTCTCTGTCGGATCCAGGTATGGACGGGAGGCGTTCCAAGGGGGCTCAAATTGAAATTTTCGTAAAATTCCCTTATCTCATACAAACTTGATATGTTGAGGGTTTGTAGGGGTGTACTTTTGGGTTGCCCTGGCATGCGACTATACCCCCAGGTATTTACGAACAAGGGTGCTTGAGGGGGTGAAACTCGCATGTTCATCTAGCACTCGATTCGATTTGATTTCATCAGCTTTATATTGAACTGATTTGTATAATAAATTGTTATAACTGATTAATTAACAATTTATTATACAAATCAGTTCAATATAAAGCTGATGAAATCAAATCGAATCGAGTGCTAGATGAACATGCGAGTTTCACCCCCTCAAGCACCCTTGTTCGTAAATCCCTGGGGGCATAGTCGCATGCCAGGGCAACCCAAAAGTACACCCCTACAAACCCCTTAACATATCAAGTTTGTATGAGATAAGGAAATTTTACGAAAATTTCAATTTGAGCCCCCTTGGAACGCCTCCCGTCCATACCTGGATCCGACAGAGAGTGACATGGACTCAGAAAGGCTGAGGAGACTATTCGCTGGACAGATTATATCAACTTTTTACGTTGGTATCGAATCCAATCAAATCACATTTTTTGGGCCCCGGCACCCCTTTTGTCCACCCCAGGATGGGTCACAGAATCGCAGGCTGCTCAAATAAATGGTTGGTAGCCTTATAATACTTGATCGTACCAATTCTGTACACTGAAATTCAATCCCGCGTAATCATAATTTTTAGACCCCATGGCCCATTGGCCCCTTTTTATAGGGCCCTAATGGGATAAAAAGCCTTAATTTTTAACAGAAATGAAAACCCCGCCCTTCGGAATCCCCCTAACCCAGTATGACAGGCCGAGCACATTTTTGTAAATATCTTATATTTTGGACTCTTGGAGGCCCTTCTAGACGCCCCTGGGAAGGTCGAAAAGGCGACCTGACCGAAGAAATGGATGGAGGGGACTTCAAAACCCCCGAGTGAAATATTTGGCCGGGTTGGGAGGGCAGTCTCATCATGTATATACCTTCTTGAAAACCCCCCAACTTGGGTCGAAATTGGGGGGGGGGGGCCGAGCGGCATCCAGATTTTATACAACTTTGAATCTAAGGTCTCAATGAACATTTCAAAAAAAAATGAGCTTGATCGGACCTTTCCGACCAAAGTTAGAAGTGAAAACCTACTTTGACGCGACTATAAAGTGAATAAAGTATTATTCACATTGCTAAATTGGTCAAAATATCATGGCCAACATTCATGTGAAAAACCTATGAATCATTACATTAGCTTATTTTTGATTTCAGTTCAAGAACAGCCCTGCACAAGTAGTATGTTTAAGAGAGAACCAAATTTCGAATACGAAAACTTGCAACAATTCGTAACAGTGAATAATTCTTCAATAAATTCTTTCACTATTAAAAGTGAAATATTAATTAGCAGTGAAAATGATACTTTTAGTCAAACTAATCATGAGATGAATCTTGAATCTGACATTAAAAAAGAAGAATTACACTCTATTTGCGATTTACCAGATTTTAAAATGGAATTTCAAGATTTTGATGAAGAGTTACATTCAGAGCGAAGCATCAAAATATATTCCAGGGAACAGGATACAAGTTGTATAAAGCGTAAGTATTTGTGTAATTAACATCCTCAAAAAAATGTTTAGTATCCTTACAACATAAGCATTTACTGCTTCCTAAAAATATTTATAAGAAGTCAAAATATTTATTTTCTATGTTGAATTGATTTAGCCGATACTTGGTGTAGATTCATAATATAAAATATTAAAATAATTGAAACAATCACTTAATAATCTACACTATTATATATCAGTTAAATTTACCTGAAGAAGACGCAGTGCTTCGAAACATGTTGGGTTAGTTTAATATAGTGTAGATGTTTAAGTGACTGTTTCGTTTATTTAATATTTTATTTTATTTATTTTCTACTAATAAGTTATTTACTATTTTAAAAAATGTGATTATTAAGCCATTAGATCGATAAAGAAAATTAAACGTACTTCAAAGAAATATCAACGACTGCTGACATTTCAGGAAATTTTGTGTCTAACATGTTATTCAGTTTATTTTTCTCCCAATACTTCAATAATTCTTTGAGTAAATTTCTGCACCCATTTTCTTCAAATACTTTCCCATGGTAATGTTTTGAAACGACATTTACACTCCTGAGTCAACTTTACAACTTTATCTTTCCCAAGAAGTGGAACAAGGCTGAGCCAAAACATTCATAATTCTTTTAATATACAGGGTGTTTCTAAATTGATGCGAAATATTTTACAGGGTGATTTTTCAGCAAAAATTAAGGGGGGTCTTTTATATAAATTTTTGTTCAAAATCGCTCTCCCTCCAAGTTACAGCCCCTTAAAGTTGGGGGAAAACAATTGTTTTTATTTAATATCTCCACTATGGAAGAATTTAGAAGAATGATATTTGGCAGATAATTGATGCTAATAAAATGGCATTTTTTGACAATTTTTGTAACCCTGCAATGTTTATACAAGGGGGTGAAAAAATCAACCCTTATGATAATTTGCCTCAGAACTTTTTAATTCTTCTACATTTTCCTACTTAAAAAATTGATTCAAGAAGACGGACTTAAACTGCAACTTTTTTATGTCCTCACTGTTCCTCGTAAAATTGTTAGTTTGATCACAAAAAAATAAAATATGTTACAATTCGATATTACTTATTCCTTTTTCACATAAATCCAGAAGCGTTATTGTTTGTTAAAAACAGAGTAAGCAGGTGTCAAATAATGTCATAATTGGCAGATAATTATTGTTAATAAAATGACATTTTTTGACGGTTTTTGTAGCCCCGCAATGTTTATACGAGGGGGTGAAAAAATCAACACTTATGATGTTTTGCCTGAGAACTTTTTAATTCATCTACATTTTCCTACTTAAAAAATTAATTAAAGGCGAACTTAAACTGCAACTTTTTTACGTCTTGACTACTTCTTAGTAAGTTGTTTCTTTGACCATAAAAAAAATAAAATATTACTCATGCCTTTTGCACATACATCCAGAGGGGTTATCGTTTGTTAAAAAAAAAAAAATTATGCCAGTATTGAATGATATCATAATGACAAACAGTTAATGATTATTTAATTGGACCATATTTTCTACCAATAAGATTAAATGGAAACGACTACGGCCATTTCCTCGAAGAAGTGTTGCCCCCTCTTCTTGAAGATGTTCCTATACAAATTAGGCAAGAATTATGGTAATGAGTAATATTTTTTTTTTGGTCGAAGAAACAACTTACTGAGAAATAGTCAAGACGTAAAAAAGTTGCAGTTTAAGTCCGCCTTCTTAAATCAATTTTTTAACTAGGAAAATCTGAGGCAAAATATTATAAGGGATGACTTTTTCACCCCCTCGTATAAACATTGCGGGGCTACAAAAACCGTCAAAAAATGTCATTTTATTAGCAATAATTATCTGACAATCATGACATTATTTGACACCTGCTTACTCTGTTTTTAACAAACAATAACGCTTCTGGATTTATGTGAAAAAGGAATAAGTAATATCGAATTGTAACATATTTTATTTTTTTGTGATCAAACTAACAATTTTACGAGGAATAGTCGGGACATAAAAAAGTTGCAGTTTAAGTCCGTCTTCTTGAACCAATTTTTTAAGTAGGAAAATGTAAAAGAATTAAAAAGTTCTGAGGCAAATTATCATAAGGGTTGATTTTTTCACCCCCTTGTATAAACATGGCAGGGTTACACAAATTGTCAAAAAACGCCACTTTATTAGCATCAATTATCTGTGACATTTCATTCTTCTAAATTCTTCCATAGTGGAGATATTAAATAAAAACATTTTTTTTCTCCCAACTTTAAGGGGCTGTAACTTGGAGGGAGAGCGATTTTGAACAAAAATTTATATGAAAGACCCCCCTTAATTTTTGCTGAAAAATCACCCTGTAAAATATTTCGCATCAATTTAGAAACACCCTGTATAAACATCTTGGATTATTCACTTTACATGAACACTTTCATGAATTATACATGTATTTACAGTACTTTCAGAATTGGAGATATTTTTTTTGTTACGTGCTAGAGACTTTAAACGTTTAAAGCTACATCGAAAATTTCCATATATTTTATTCATTTTTTTTCTATGTGTGATTTAGCACTTTTTATATCAATATCCTTACGTTCTCGCAAATGTAATGTAAAATTGCAATAGAGGGAAGGATAAGTAGGTGTAGTGGTCTGTTGTATAATGATGAGTTATATCGAAGGCAAGTTTCATAGCAGTGTTATTAATATTTATAAGTTAAATTGTTACCAGATGTAATATTTGATATATTACGTTTTTTATTACGTAGCCTAAATATGCTGCTTTCTTGCGCTGAACGGTGTTTAGTAAATCGCGATTTCTGTTAACTATTCGTAGGATTTCCTCGTTTGTTTTTTTAAGCTGTCCATGGGACTTTTAGTTTCGCCTGTATATCAACATTTCGAATGCTTCGACTCTGTCATGGAGTTTACTTTTAGTGTCCAGCCCTCCATTCCATAGAGCAACACTGACCACACCTAAAATTTTGCATTTGTAGGTTGAGGTCAAATTCGGTATTGGTAAGAACCCTTTTGAATTTCTTGAAAATACTTCTGGTAATCTCTATTCGACAATAATTTCTAAATCGTACATTTGCTAGCCTAAATATTTAAATTTGCGTACTCGTTCTCTTGTACAACCGTTATGACTTAAACTTACATCTTGATGTTCCTCCGGATTGCGTGAGACTATAATAAATTTTGTCTTTTTGGTGTTGATATTGAGCCCTTAATTTTGGCTGGTGCTATTTATGGCCTTAAGAAGCTCCTGCAAGTCTTTCATGCTGTCCGCAATTAGGACTAGGTCTATCGTAAGTTATTCTGCCAGCGCGTTTTGAAAGATGCTATCTTGTTCTAAATATTCAATAATATGTATTTCCGGAATAGCAGACATGCTGATTTTAAAAAAATTCTGTCCACCGTTTGCCTCAATTTTAACCTTATAATTACTAATTAGGTTATACCACTATATTGTTTAATATTTCTTTCACATCACACTAAATCTATGATATAATAATTTTGACAGATACATGATTCTTTTCCACTTATATAAATCATTTAATAAACTAGTTCTTTTGCAAACTTTTTTACTGTTATGATCTGGCATTAACTTTCTCCCTGCATTGCTTCGAATAAAATGGCTCAAACCCTTTAATATGAAAAATAACGTATGGGGAATGAAATGTGAACAATCATATTCTAATCTGCAGATTTTTTATTTTCTAAGATATAAAGCTTAAATGTTCTCATCATATCTCATCATAAAGAAATAACAATGTACTTTAGCTACAAAAAAGACTTATATCCATATCTATTGGCTTTTCTTATATATATTTTTTTATTAAGGGTGTCCTCGTAGGTATAGACCTAAATACAAATATACCGAGAACATCCATTGGGGCAGAAGAGGTAATTTATTAATTTGGGATTTAAAGGCCTGCAAGTTAGGACGAGTGGGGAAGACGTGGGGAGGTAAGGAGTTCCACAATCTGGAGACCCTGGGGATGAAGGAACGATCGAATCTATCCGTTCTCGATGTCGGGCACTGAACAGTATAAGGGTGCATGGAGTTTGCACGTCGCGTTGCTCTGGCTGGTCTGGCAAGTGGAGGCATTATAGAGCGAAGTTCTTCTGAGCAAAATCCGTTTATGTATCGGTAAAACAAGGAAAAATCAGCCACTGCTCTTCGGTGGGATAATGGGGCTAGGTTTTTTGTGATACTGGTGTCGTTTATTAGTCGAACTGCCCTTCTCTGTATTGCATCAAGAACTCCGAGCCTTGAGGGAGCTGCCGAACCCCATACATGCGAGCAATATTCAAGATTAGGCCGTAATTGTAAAGAGTAGCCAAGTTGGATGGAGAAAAATATTTCCGTGCTCTAAACACCTGCTGCAGTTGCTATGGATGCAATATATTCGTTCCAGAGTAAGTCCTGGGAGATCGTTATACCAACCAGCGTAATGGAGTCGCCCGCTACCAGTGTCTGATCGTTGATTGTAATGGATGAGTCGCATGTTTGCCTCTTGTTGGATAGGCAACATGTCTTCGTCTTGGAAGCGTTGAAATTAACAAGATTCTTTCTTCCCCACTTGTCTACAATTCTCAAATCTTAATTGAGAGAAGCCGTTGTGGATCTTCTATCTTCTTCCAGAATATCTAGAGGTATGGGACGGTTGTGCGCTTTGCTACAGTGTAGGTTGCTATCATCTGCAAAACCATGTCGGGTTATTAGTGGCTTCTAGTAGATCATTAATGTGTAATAAGAATAGAATAGGAGCTAGAGCCGATCCTTGGGGAACTCCAGCGTTGATCTTGTAGAGGTTGGAAGAATGTCCATCTACAACAACTTGGATGTGCCTGTTGGAGAGAAAGTTGGATATCCATCTGCAAAGGTTTTGCGAGAGTCCGTATGAAGGCAGTTTGTTCAAAAAAGCTGCATGTCACACTTGATCAAATTCTTTTGAAATGTCTAGTGATACTATTTGAGTCTCCCCATAGCGGTGGATGGCATCACTCCAGACATGAATTACATATGCTAGTAGATCGGATGTTGACCTTTGTTGGCGAAAACCATATTGCCTGTCACTTAAAAGGTTGTTTGTCTCAAGGTAGCTCAGGATCTCGTGATTGACGTATTTCTCCATAGTTTTGCTAATAACAGATAGAAGGCTGGGTTTTAGAGCCTTTTGGGGACTGGTTGTACTCGAGCAGTTTTCCAGGATTCTGGAAAAATACCAGTATCATATGATAGTTGAAATAGCTTAGTGAAAACTGGCGCTAGTTCAGGAGCACAACATTTTAAGAGTAAAAAAGGGTATTTCATCGAGGCCGCTTGCTTTGCTAGTATTTAGAGCAGCAAGGACTCTCTGCACCTGCTTAACCCTAAATATGTACTTCACGCATTGCGTCTTGAACATCCTTTGTATTGATTTGCCGGAGCTCTCTTTTGATCTTAACTATCAAGGAATTACATTTTTTGCTCTATAGCCTCTTCCATAAACTTTCCTCTTCAAATTTGCCCAAAAAGTTTCAATCAGTCTTAGCTGTGACACATTTGGTGGATTCTTTTCTTTATGGACATAGTCAATGTTCAAATCTCTTAAAGCGAGTTGTGTAGTATGTGTAGCCGTGGCATAGTGTGAAGACGCCAAGCCTGGCCAAAAAATTATATCATCGTTTTCGTGAAATTCATTAATGAATTTTTTTAAAATAGGAAGACATTTTGTAATGTAAGCGTTCGCATTCACAGTTAAAGCGGCTTTAATGAATACAGGATCGCTTATGCCAATGAAATAGTTTTATTAATCAGCTGATATCCAGTGTTGCTTGGTAACCAATAGAACAAATAAAATCCCTGCCTACTTCATTTTTCATTTCTCTTTCATTATATCAGAAAAAATTTGCAATTTAAACTTGTTCAAATTTTATTCCCCATACGATAGTAGGTTTAGGACTCTTATGCAGGATGTTTTTCTGTTATGGCCGCGTGTAATGAGTTTAATACTATTTGCATGTGAACTACAAGTTGACGAAAAAATTTTTTCATTTTTATTTTCTGAAATTAGAGAAAATCTTTATTTGTTTTATTAAAGAAAATATTAAATATTCAAATTATATTTCTTTTTCTGCAAGATTTTTCACTATTTTTGTATCATTATTCTCTGCTGCGGTTTTTGAAATATTTAGTAGTACAGTCATGTCGCTTTCCTTATGCTATTGCTTATAAGCAAGGGATGGTTAAAAGGTTTAGAGCTGGACTTACAGAAATTGTTTTGTCATATTATTATACCCCTTGCATATAAAACGTTTCCCCTATCACTTTCCCAAATGATCAATTCCCGAAAAGTACTCGAACGATCATTCTCCCGAACACTAAGTTATAATTTCTTTTATTTTACTCATAATTTAAATCCAGAAACAATAAAAACACATTTCATATCTATTTTCATTGAAGAAATATATTATCTGGTTGAACGAACGTGCATCCTCTACCTATAGCTGGTTGCGACATTTTTTCTATTTCTTAATGTCATTTTCTTGTTGTGTAATTTTAAAATTTCAATAATCACATGAGAAGTATCTCAAAATAATTAGTTTAGTAAAAATCATTGAATGTTTAAGTTTCAAGCAAACTATTAAAATGTAAACAAAGAAACAAGAAACGTAAGTCTTTCTTTTAACAAACGTTCATTTGTATTTTTTTTCACAAAAATTGCAGGATATACTGTTCACTGCAATCGCGCCCATATTTTTTTATTCTCTAATGACGGATTCTTTTATCTATTATATTTATTCTTATAAAACAATTATTTTAGATAAAAAATATTTATATCTTTAAATTTAAACTCAAATTTTTTCAGATATTTTCGTTTATATTCTTATACCAGTTTATTTGGTTTTACCAGTTATTAAAAAAATACAGCTGATTATAAAGAACGGTAATTGATTATTGCGGTTTCAACGAATGTCGTAAAAGTTTTGGCACAAAATTCTAAGAAAAACAAAATAACATTAAGTCTCTTTTGAAAACAATTGGTTGTTCACTTTGTTTACTATCAGTTGAGATTTATTAATTTTTAAGTTTTTGCTCCAAGATGTATAAATCAGAAATAAGAAAAAGTATGTACAAGTTGGTTGCGCGTGTACCTAAAGTTGATATCTGTCGACCACGTGTATTTACTGCACAGAGTTCAGAAAGTTTGGCGAGAACAAAAATAAAACAGATTGTAATGTCAATACAGATCATCTAAGAGTACGATATCGTTGGAATTGTGGAGGAATGGTCTTGGTCTTAAACATCGAAAGAGATACGTACAAAGTAGAAGAATGTCCTGCCAATGTTAAATACAAATATAAAGTGAAATTTGCAAATAAATTCCTTCTGTAGGGCGCAGTTGCTAACAGGGGTGTATTTCAACCTTTATAAGAAGAAAAAGATGCGAAGCTCTGAATTGTCAGACTTGTATTAATAACTGCTTTTCCAAGTTTCTTTAGTTTATCCTGGAACATGATGTTAATAACGATATTATGTTTTGGCCAGATCTAGCATTATCCAAGAGATTTCCATAACTGGCTTCGACAACTTCTCATACTTTTGTTTTCAAAAACGGTAATCCTCCAAACTTGCCGAAGGTTTGTCCAATAGGGTCATTCTTCTGCTTTACTATCTCGGAATGTTTATCATGGAAGCCCAAATATGATACGATTTTACGAAAAACAACTTTTTATCTGTATTTCATCCAGGTCCTTATGAGAGGCATCAAAAGAAATTTTCGTCTGATTTAGCATAATGGGCCACTATAGATAATTATAATTAGTCAGTGTTTAAATAAATTTCTTCAATAAAAAAATCCAATAATTTTTTTGTGCTAAAGCATTTAGGACATACTGTATTTACTCTTATTACTGCTAATTGTATCATTATCATAATGTGATCTTATCTGTTTTTAGGTTTCCTATGTGCGGCAAATAAATGGGAACCTCACTTTGGAAAACTCTCTGGAATATGTTCCTCTTGTGGAAAATTTTTCTATGATAAATTCCTATTTTTAAACCATTTTTATATTTACCACTTTTTCGTCAATTCGAAAACATCTGTTACCTTAAGAAGGAATAATTTTGCTACAAAGCATATTAACCGACAAGATCTTAGTAATTTAAACCAACAGATAAGAATTTATAGTGGACAAAACCGAAAAAGTGATTTAAAAAAACATATCAAATCCCACACTGCCGAAAAACAGGTTAAATGTAAGATTTGTTCAAAATGTTTCACACAATCTAGTAGTTTAAAAACTCATATTAGAACTCACACTGTCGAGAAACCTTTTAAATGTAAAATATGTTCGAAATGTTTTACACAAACCTGTAGTTTAAAAAGTCATATTAGAACTCACACTGACGAGAAACCTTTTAAATGTAGAATTTGTTCAAAATGTTTCACATATTTCAGTAGTTTAAAAAGACATATTAGCACTCACACTGATGAGAAACCTTTTAAATGTAAGTTTTGTTCAAAATGTTTCACACGTTCCAGTAGTTTAATAGTTCATATTAACACTCACACTGACAAGAAACCTTTTAACTGTAAAATATGTTTGAAATGTTTCACACAATCCAGTAACTTAAAAACTCATATTAGGACTCACACTGACGAGAAACCTTTTAAATGTAAAATTTGTTCGAAATGTTTTACACAATCTAGTAGTTTAAAAACTCATATTAGAACTCACACTGGCGAGAAACCTTTTAAATGTAAATTTTGTTCGAAATGTTTTACAAATTCCAGTGACTTAAAAACTCATATTAGGACTCACACTGGCGAAAAACCTTTTAAATGTAAAATTTGTTCAAAATGTTTCACACAATCCGGTCATTTAAAAACTCATATTAAAACCCACACTGACGAAAAGCTTTTTTAATATAAAATTTGATCAAAATGTTTCATAGAATCCAGTGATTTATAAATGGTGAAAAAACTTTCCAATGTGAAAGGACCCCGCACAAAATCAATGAAAAATTATTTCTTATCACATTGTCTGATCTGTTGGGAATAAATAGATCTATGTGAGTAGAACAAAAGTCTCAATGGGCATCAAGCTTAAAAATTGTCAATTTTTGAGATATAAAAGTTTGAAGTTTTACCAAAATATTGATTTACTGAACAGGTCAACATTTGATATACTGAGTATCTCTAAATCTCACTAGTAAACTTTTCCCAAAAATCCTAGGATAGTATATTAGGGTTTTTGGGATCGCTGATTTTGAATTCGGGGTCTATCATGTCATGTTGAAGTTCATTTAAATTGTCTATTTCTAAGCTTGGTGTCCACTGAGATATTTGTTTTACTCACAATTACTTAGTAACAAAATTTCAGACAATTTAACGGGATCTACTTTTTCATTGATTTTGTGCGAGATCCTTTCTTCAAAATATTTTACACAAAAAAGTAAATAAATACGAAAAACCTATTATATTTAGTTAATACACATGTATAATAACCTAATGCTGTAAATAAATTTATAATTATAATAATAATAATGTTTATTTGGATAATACTACAAAAAGAGATAAAGCTAAATTATATAATGGTCCCAAAAAAACGAAGGGAAATTGCTAAGCCATTGGCTGTTCACGATGTAGATAATCTTGTTAGTAGTTATATGATTAGGAAATCGACTGCAAGTTTGTTTTTTATAAACAGTGATTGAATATCAGATAATATTTTTTATTAGCATAATACTTTTCTAGATATCTATCAAGCTGACATATCCTCTTTCTTTTAACCTTATCCCAAGCCTAGTTAGGGTCGGCGTTATCCTTCCGTTTTTTCCACGGTCTGTATTTAATACAGCCTTTCTTCTCCAATTTTTTCGTTTAGCTCTTATTTATTTTATTAATCTACCTCAACTTCCTTCTTCCTCTTAAGCCTTAATCTCATATTTATCTAATCTTTTATTCACATAATTCTTATCTCTCTTCTGTACACGGCCAAACCACATCAAACTATTTTCCTGGATTTTTTTGCTCAGCTGTGACACTGTAACCATTTTTATCGTAAGATGGTAAATGCTCGTCTTAAGGTTCACTATTGCGAACGGCACTCAGTTGGTTGATGGAGAGTGAGCGTGGGTTCGGACGAGATCAATAAAAAATTATCGAAAAAATAAAAAAGAATATATTTAATAAGGTAAGAAAAATTAAAAGGGACAAAAAAGAGAAAGTAAAATGGGCGCCACTTATTTTTTTTATCCTAAGGATGGGGAAATATAAGAAACCAAGGTAAAAGATATATAAGATAAGATAACCCGGCAGATTATTCTTTCTAGAATTGCAATTACACACTTTTATTTATGAAACAAAAAGATAATTATACTTACACTTTTCCTTACTTATCCTTATGGTTAGAATTCAAACTTGTAAGATAAGAAAATTTTTGATAAATCAAAATTTAGTTACTTTAATAAAACTTATTCGATTAACTGAAAATATTGATCGGAGTAACATGCTCTAGCTAGGAAAAGAAAATATCTATTTAAACTAGTAACAATATTTATTATTTGTTTAAATAGTAAACAGGACAAACAAATAAAAAACATATAGACAGATATCTATGTTAATACAATAAAAACATATTACACAATCACCTTGGTGATCAGTCGAAAATCATGTCTTTTATTACACTTAAAATAACAGCTATGTACAGTCGGTGCAAAACAAAATTTGATTCACGTCATCATAATTTTACGTCGACACGTATAGACAGTGTTGCTGGACTTTTATAAGTTTACAAGATTTAAAGATCGATTCGAATAAAACTATCCAAAAAAAAAGAGTGTGCGTGTAACCTTTACGCGCGATTGAAGTAAAACTTATTTGACGTCCGTAACATCGCAAAATAAATTCAAATTCAAAATATGTTTATTAACAAGTAGCTACAGGTTTTTGATTTTTTCGTTTATTATTATTATTTATTGATGAAAGAGTAAAATATTCTTGAGAATCCGCCATTTTATTCAAGTGACAACTATTTTGTTTTGTAATTTATCTAAAATTCATTAATTTCACTTTCACGTTTTAAAAATTTTTGACAGAAATTAACGGTTAGGTTAGGTTAGCTAATCAAAAGTTTTGACGTACGTATCGCAAGGAAGTCAGTAGAAACATAAAGAACTGTGTGTGTAAAAATCATGAGAAATCTGATAATTTCTTTCGTATTTTAAATGTTAACTGTCAATCAATTTCTAACAAAACTAATAGAATAGACCTAATCTTAAAGCAATATGGACCAGACATATGGTCCAATAATGACAATATCGGCTACATACGATTTAATAATTACTCTGTTACTGTTACTTCAATAGAACTAATAAATCACATGGCGGTGTACTAATTTTGACAAAATCTTCCATAGAAATTATGAAACACGATTTTTTGACTAATTTATCACTTGAAGTAGATATTGAAATCTCCAGTATCTCTTTTAAAACACTTCAAACCACCTGTTGTATATTAAAAATTTATAGATCCCCATCTGGAAATTTCAATACATTTATAGATAGACTTTATAGTGCATTAATTTTCTGTACAAATAACTTTATATCTTTTATTCTTTGTGGAGATTTCAACATAAATTGTTTAAACGATTCACAGGAAAATAAAATGTATGCATATAGAGTACTCACTTATAATAATAATAATAATATAATAATATAATAATAATAATAATAATAATCTTTATTGACCTCTTGTTGTCATTTACAAAAATGAATAAGGTACGTCAGAAAAAATAAACATAAAAATATAGATAAATAGTTAAAATAGAGCAAGAAAAAAAGACATATAATCACATATTAAAAACATTCATAATAAAACATATTAAAAAGCATAAAGATTTTAAAATCTCATATCGTATTATCTATATTTGTGAGAAATGAGCATAATACTCGTCTAGGGAATAGAAAGCACTGTTTACCAACAAGGCTTTCAGATCTCTTTGAAATATTTTTAGCGATTTTATATTTTTTAAAGTTGGGGGCAGCTTATTGTATAGTACAGAACCAGCGTAATAAGGTGATTTTTTATAATTGGTATGGCTATGTTGCGTTAGGTAGATGTTTTTTGCATTTCTGGTGTTATATTCATGCATATCACTATGCTTTGCTAAATTATTTGTTTTTGTGAAAGTGAATGATAATAATTTTGTAACCTCTTTTTTCTCTAGTGATGTTAAATGCTCGTTTTATAGAGGTTAACCAATGCGAACGGCACTCAGGGGGTAGGAGGAGAGCGAGCGTGGATTCGAACGAGCTCGATGATATTGTATTAAAAAGATATAAGGGGATATATTTACTAGAAAAGATAAAAGAATGTAAAAGGGACTAAAGAGAAAATGAGAGAAATGATGGAAAAGGGAAAGGTAAATGGGCGCCACTTATTTTTTTATCATAAGGATGGGGAAATATAAGAAACCCAGATGGAAAAAATATTAAATATAGATGTTGGATAAAAGGATGTATCAGATGTTGTAGATAAAGTTAAAATAAGAAAGATATGAGAGATATAAGATAATATGCGGTAAAATTGAGTAAACCGGTAGATGTTCTGGTTAAAATTTTAAATTAAACACTTTTATTAGCAAAGCTAGAAAGAGAAAGTTATACTTACTTTTTGTTCTTACTTATCACAACAGCTCCATATATATTAATGAGTTCAAAAGCTAAGATTTATGAGTTAAATACGTCTCATTCGTGTTGTTGATGAGATTAGATCAGAATAACTTACACCAGGTCAGAAAATAAAACATATAAATAAACAATAAACAATATTTATTACTGTGTGTAGTAATAAGTCAAACAGATGAACGAAACAATAGACATATAAAATATCAACAAATGAAATAAGGTAAAATACAGTAAAACACATTAGTGTTTAATCACATATAGAAACAATATTACACATTCAATAACAGCTAAGTATTTTTTATATTGTTATTTCTGTGTACCCATTTAAGCAGAATGTGATGTGAAAAGGAATTTTAAAAGTATCAGAATTTAATAAAAAAATAGTAAATCACTTTTAGCTTAAAAGATTTTTTACTCGAGTAAAAGATGGGGGGTACCATATACTAGTTTAAGTTAAAACAATTAAATTGAGAGAAACATTAAGAAACCAAAAATTTACCATAAATGTGTTACAAAAATATTTAATCAGGCTCTGCGCAACGCTTTCACTGATAACTGAAACATGTATGCGACGAACTGTTTCGAAATTTTCACACTTTTGGAGTCTGTAGATAAGGTACCGGGTTTTTTATAAAAACCGGTCGCACTATGGATTTTATGAGCACTTCTTACGTTAATTACCCACACTTGGATATTATTCATGCGGATTACAATTAAGTTTTTGTGCCAAAGAAATAAATGGTATCCCTTCTTTTTCAGGTAGTTAAGCAATAGTAATGATATTAAAAAACTTACAGTTTGATTCCTAGATAGGAGAATTAAATGGGGCCACACCCAATTTATACGGTACAGTAGAATCTAGTGATTCTTTGGTAATAAACGACAGCTTTTTCATCAGAGAGGTTCCACACTCATTCACTGACTTTAACTTAATTAGAAACACTAAATAGCAAGTAATTCTTTGAAATCTAAAGGAAATTTGCCGGTACTTGAATCTAGGGGTTGTACATAATGACTTGCCAGCACAGAAACCCAAGCTAGACTCAATTGTAAATCCCGGTAAAAAAGTAACCCGCGTCGCTTCAAACTACCCCACTTACGCAGCGTGACCTTATTCACGAGATTTGATTGGTTAGTCTAAAAAATCAATAGTTTGACGGTTAAAGTTCGTTACAGCGGAGAAACTTCTGGAAGGTAAAATGATCAGGGTCGGCTTAAGTAAGAAGAAATTATAAAAAATAAAATTTTTATACCTAGAGTATTTTGAACACGCTACACAGCCCCTTCCGAAGAGGAAAAACTGGGTAGAAAACAGTTTTTTTTTTAAAGATAAGCTATGGTTGGAACAACAGTAGTGTGTTTAAAAAACTGAAGCTGATAAAGGTAGTGAACATCAAGATGTAGAAAAGCGATCTTAACGGGAACGACACCTATCTAGGTAAAACTGGGGTATTAGTGTTAGTTATTGAATGCGATATAATATTCGCACTATTCATTAGTGCGTTAATATACAAGTGAAACTACGCGAGAGTTTGAAGAACCACAAGGTAGGTAAAATGTATCAGATCAATAGATCTTCGATACTATGTGACCAGATTTTTATAAACGGTACCGGCCAACCGGAAGATCACAAAGTGATCGGGAACAGGTCTACTCCGAAGTTTCTGCACGGAAACAAAAAAGTGTGCAGCTCGGCCTAGACGGGCAGCACTAAGTGGTATCTTTAATGCAAATCGACAAAAAAAGTATTTATATTGCCCTTGACATAAGATGTCAGGACACACGCTACATTCACACACACAAGGAAGAAAGTAAAGAATGCTATGTTCCCATAAGTAAAATTTCCCATAGGAGGCACAACGCGTATTTCCCTTTTTAGGAACTCCTATAAAGAAAAAAGCTGAATTTAAACCAAACTGTTAATATTAATTTTGAAAAGGAAGAAAGAAACACGGACGATAGTTATAATTAGGAATCTAATAAGCCTACCGGCCCCATTAGATCCGACAGTCAAGGTAAGTACGTGATACGTTAACATCTGAAAAGATGTTTGGAAAAGTTCCGTCCTGCTTGGTTGATATTAAGGATATCACCAAATATGCAGTAAGGAAGAGAAGAAAACAGTAATTACTTAAAATATAGTTCTCATTGAGAACATTTAATAAAAAAAATCTTAAGGTAATAGATCACACTAAGACATTAACAGGAATCTAACAAATCTTAAAAACAAATTATCCTAACAGTCTTCAATCCTAGCTAGGAAAAAAAAATAGAGAAAGTAATAGAGGAAAAGAAAGAGAGGAGAAAGAAATTTTATCTGTCTTCCTTACAATCTCAACAGACCCACTACCGGAAAGAATTCCCTACGGCTTTCCTAGGCTTATCTCTCGTGACAAATTGCAAGGTCAAAATAAAATTCCAGAAGAAGTAGTTAAGATTGAATTTTGTTAGTCAAAAAAAGTAAAGTGATTCCAATAGTAGTCATGTGGCAGATCAAAGTTCTTTAAACCACGATATGTAAAGGTATAAAATTGTATGAAAGAACGAAAAAAAATTTTTAAAAAAATTCAAAAAAAATTTTCATGTGTCTTCCACTAAGGTACGATAACCGTCTTATATCCATATCAAAGATAAAAAGTAATTTATGGATGATAAACGAGAAATAAGGTAACAAAAAAAAAGGTTTCCTAAACATAAAACAGTAATAGATATTACTGAACGATACGATAATCAATTCACAAGTGCTGACGCACTTATACGGTAGGTTAACGGTAGATAAAGGAAAAACTATTTTTTTCTTCAAAAAAAAATACAAGTGTGAAAACACTCATAAGGTAGGTAAACGGTAGTTACGAGAAACATATTTTCTCCTTCGGTACGATAACAACAAGTGTTAATACACTTATTAGGTAAATGGACGGTAAATGAGGGAAAGTAAATTCTACTTTCGAGACGATAGAGATAAGTGTTAAGGTACTTATTAAGTAGGTAAACGGTAGGTAAGAGAAAAGTATTTTCCCTTTCGAGATGAAATGTTCAAGTGGTAATACACTTAAACGATAGATAAACGATAAGTATAAGTCTGAATACACTTAAACGGCAAATATAAAAGTTGGACATAGAGAAACATATAGCTAAGGAAGTTAACAAGACATAAGGAAATTGAACAAAAGAGAAAAGGGAAAAGGTTGCACTTAGTCGCCTCTTACGACAAGCAGTTTATCGCTTTGGGGGTATTCTACATAATCCCGCCTCCTAAACGGGGAGGAGATAACGAAACATATTTACAGTTGAGTCAGGGTGAGATGTTGAGAAATGGAGAAGTCGAGAAAAAGAAAATGGAAAAGAAATGCTTATACGGATACTTCTAAGAAAACAAAGAAACATTAGTTCCTATTCGGAGAGTTCATCTTCAGAAGAATCATCGGAATCAGAGACATATAAGGCTTTGGTGTGTCAATTTCAGGCTTAATGAAGAAACTAGGGGAGATAACGAGACATATTAACAGTGATAGTTTTTACTGAACGGTACGGTAGTTAAGCGAAATGTGTTCTCACTTACAAAACGATAATTTCAAGTGTTAATACACTTGAGCTGGTAAACGGTAGTTAAGTGAAATATGTTTTCACTTACGATAAGATAATTTCAAGTGCTAATACACTTGAGCTGGTAAACGGTAGTTAAGCGAAATATGTTTTCACTTACGATAAGATAATTTCAAGTGTTAATTCACTTGAACGGTAGATATACGATAATTAAGTGAAATATGTTTTCACTTATATCAAGTGATGATTCACTTGAGCTGGTAAACGATAACAATGGCGGTCATGCTGTTGTTACGTAGAAAACCCAGGAAGCATAAAGGAAACGCTGTCTGGAATCCTTAATGTGAATCCTCGGTACGATAAACGATAGGTAAGTGATTTGTATATTCTCTTATAGAAAAAAAATACAACGGTACGACAGTTCAAGTAAAAAACAAATCTTCCACGCTGGGACAATACAGAGATATTTGTCATGCTCCACTTTTATAACCGTACAGAGAAACATTGGTTAAGTAGATGGATAGAGATAGATGGTAAACGGTAAACAAAAATTTAACGAAACGTTATTTCCCCTAATATAAGATGCAGAAAAAAATTAGAGAAATGAAAAATATTTCCCTTTAGATAAAATACGGTAGAAAGTAGAAAAATAAGAAATATTTTTCTTTCAATAAGATACGGTAGAAAGTAGAAAAAATTAAAAAATTATTTTCATTTAGATAAAATACGGTAGAGAATAGGAAAATGAAGAATATTTTCTTTTAGATAAAATACGGTAGAGAATAGGAAAATGAAGAATATTTTCCTTTAGATAAAATACGAAAAAAAGTAGAAAAATAAAATAGATTTTCCTATAGATAAAATACAAGAAAAGTAGAAAAATGGATATTATTTTCCTGTAGAAAAAATACGATAGAGAGTGGAAAATTAAGAAAATTTTCCTTCAGATAAAATACGAGAAAGAAATATAGAAAAATAAAAATTATTTTCCTTTAGGTAAAATACGATATGGAGTAGAAAAATAAAAAATTTTCTTTAGATAAAATACAAAAAAATATAGAAAAATAAAAATTATTTTTCCTTTAGGTAAAATACGATATAGAGTAGAAAAAATAAAAAATTATTTTCTTTTAGATAAAATACGATAAGGAGTAGAAAAAACAAAAAAAATTTTTTCTTCTAGAAAAATTACGAAACCATCGATAAAGGAATGAAGAAGAAAATGGTCGAAAGAAAAGATATGCCGACATAAGTAGTTCCATGTTAAAGCCAGTCTTTTAATTTATGTTTGTTAACGATACGAAAAAGATAGACGAAAAAAAATATTTACTGATGTTACTGTACCATTTGTTTCTTTAGCTAACATTCTTTTGAGGACTTTCCTTTTATCCTCTATTTTTCTGTTGGTGGCTGTTCCTCTGATCTTTAACTCGTAATTAATTTCGTCTGCTGTTAGAAAAGTAACCTCAAAATTGGCCATTGTGATAAGAAAAAAGTAACGAAAATTTTGATCTTAAAAGTGTGTAATTTTATTGTCGGAAAAATAGGGATTTTGTCATCGGGTCCCACGTTGGGCGCCATTAAAGTGTAACCTCTTTTTTCTCTAGTGATGTTAAATGCTCGTTTTATAGAGGTTAACCAATGCGAACGGCACTCAGGGGGTAGGAGGAGAGCGAGCGTGGATTCGAACGAGCTCGATGATATTGTATTAAAAAGATATAAGGGGATATATTTACTAGAAAAAATAAAAGATAAAAGAATGTAAAAGGGACTAAAGAGAAAATGAGAGAAATGATGGAAAAGGGAAAGGTAAATGGGCGCCACTTATTTTTTTATCATAAGGATGGGGAAATATAAGAAACCCAGATGGAAAAAATATTAAATATAGATGTTGGATAAAAGGATTTATCAGATGTTGTAGATAAAGTTAAAATAAGAAAGATATGAGAGATATAAGATAAGATGCGGTAAAATTGAGTAAACCGGTAGATGTTCTGGTTAAAATTTTAAATTAAACACTTTTATTAGCAAAGCTAGAAAGAGAAAGTTATACTTACTTTTTGTTCTTACTTATCACAACAGCTCCATATATATTAATGAGTTCAAAAGCTAAGATTTATGAGTTAAATACGTCTCATTCGTGTTGTTGATGAGATTAGATCAGAATAACTTACACCAGGTCAGAAAATAAAACATATAAATAAACAATAAACAATATTTATTACTGTGTGTAGTAATAAGTCAAACAGATGAACGAAACAATAGACATATAAAATATCAACAAATGAAATAAGGTAAAATACAGTAAAACACATTAGTGTTTAATCACATATAGAAACAATATTACACATTCAATAACAGCTAAGTATTTTTTATATTGTTATTTCTGTGTACCCATTTAAGCAGAATGTGATGTGAAAAGGAATTTTAAAAGTATCAGAATTTAATAAAAAAATAGTAAATCACTTTTAGCTTAAAAGATTTTTTACTCGAATAAAAGATGGGGGGTACCATATACTAGTTTAAGTTAAAACAATTAAATTGAGAGAAACATTAAGAAACCAAAAATTTACCATAAATGTGTTACAAAAATATTTAATCAGGCTCTGCGCAACGCTTTCACTGATAACTGAAACATGTATGCGACGAACTGTTTCGAAATTTTCACACTTTTGGAGTCTGTAGATAAGGTACCGGGTTTTTTATAAAAACCGGTCGCACTATGGATTTTATGAGCACTTCTTACGTTAATTACCCACACTTGGATATTATTCATGCGGATTACAATTAAGTTTTTGTGCCAAAGAAATAAATGGTATCCCTTCTTTTTCAGGTAGTTAAGCAATAGTAATGATATTAAAAAACTTACAGTTTGATTCCTAGATAGGAGAATTAAATGGGGCCACACCCAATTTATACGGTACAGTAGAATCTAGTGATTCTTTGGTAATAAACGACAGCTTTTTCATCAGAGAGGTTCCACACTCATTCACTGACTTTAACTTAATTAGAAACACTAAATAGCAAGTAATTCTTTGAAAATCTAAAGGAAATTTGCCGGTACTTGAATCTAGGGGTTGTACATAATGACTTGCCAGCACAGAACCCCAAGCTAGACTCAATTGTAAATCCCGGTAAAAAAGTAACCCGCGTCGCTTCAAACTACCCCACTTACGCAGCGTGACCTTATTCACGAGATTTGATTGGTTAGTCTAAAAAAATCAATAGTTTGACGGTTAAAGTTTGTTACAGCGGAGAAACTTCTGGAAGGTAAAATGATCAGGGTCGGCTTAAGTAAGAAGAAATGATAAAAAATAAAATTTTTATACCTAGAGTATTTTGAACACGCTACAATTTATATAGATATAGTCCAGGAAGAGTCAGGATATTTTTGTCTTTAAAAATTTCACGGCAACTGTCCATATAGCCTAAGTTATAGATTAAACGAATTAATCTTTTTTGCAATATAAATACACGAGAACTGTCGGTGGATTGGCCCCAAACAATTATATTTTGATTTATGATCGAGTATTAATGAGCATAGTAAATTGACATCAGCGATTCTGTTGCAAGATCGTTTTTAAGTGAATATATCATGAAATATGCTTTATTGAGTTTCTTACAAATTAAGTCTATATGATCTCTAAAATTTAAGCTAGAATCAACAACTGTACCTAGGAATTTGGTTTGTGTTGCAGAGTTTATTGAAATGTTCTTATCTTCAAACGGTACAGTAAACTCTGAATTTGTAAATTTTCTATTCCCATAAGAAAAGTGAATGCAAGCTGTTTTTTTCAGGTTTAATACCAATCTATTACGGTCGCACCATTCTTTAAATGAAATTATAACTTGTTTTATTTTTTCTCTAACTTCTTCTAACGTTGCTGCAAATACTATTATTGTCGTATCGTCTGCATACATAAATAGATTTTTATGGTCTTTAAGATATTCTGGCAAATCATTTATATATAGAAGAAAAAGTAATGGGCCCAATACTCCTCCTTGAGGAGTTCCAAGATTGTTGTAATAAATATCAGAAAAGGTGTTTTCAACTGAAACAAAGAATGGACGGTGAGAGACATAGGAAAGAATCCAGGAATTTACCGGATCCCTTATGCCTACAGCATTTAGCTTTTCACTTAAAATTTTTGGGTCTAGTGTGTCGAAAGCTCGAGATAAATCAAAAAAGATACCGTAGGTAAATAAATTTTTATCAATATTGTCGTGTATTGTTTGAATAAAGTCTACTGTAGCCGTTTCGCAGGAGTAACCGCGCCGAAACCCATGTTGCTTATTAGTTATAATATTATGATCATGTAAATAGGATATAATTGAGTTGAAAACTGATTTTTCAAAAGATTTTGTTACAGCACTAAGAATAGATATACCTCTGTAATTAGAGAGTATGTCAAACGGACCTTTTTTATGGATCGGTATTACTTTAGCTACTTTTAATATATCTGGAAATTTTCCAGAACTTACTGAAAAATTAATTATTTTTGAAAAGTATGGGGCCAACAGATCTGCACAGTCTTTTAATAGAAAAATTGGAATGTCATCAAAGCCTGTCGACCTTTTGTTTTTTAAACTTTTTATTACCTGGACTATTTCTGAATCTATTAGTGGTCTAAAGAAGAATGAGTCACTGGGTGTATTCTTTGTTATTGTAAATTGTCCATTTTTTTGCTGTGTCAATATAGATAAGACGGAGTCTATAAGAAATGTAGCAAAACCGTTACTTACTTCCTTTTTACCAACATAATATACTTTATCAGTTAGTTCAAGTTTTTCTGGGATAATACATTTTTTTGTTTTACCTATTTTATTATTTACTAGTTGCCACATTGTTTTTGATTTATTTTCAGATCTATTTATTAAATTTGAAAAGTGAGCTTGTTTTTCAATTTTAATCTGGGAATTGACAATTTTTTTGTTTTGGTTATATTCTTCATTACTTCATTCGTTTTTCTTATCCAATTTGAGTGCTTTAATAATGAAATATTATTTTGCAACTCTGGGGAAAATATTATTTTGTTTCTATTTCTGTTTTCTGTACCTTTGACTGTTTTTACCGGAAATGATGCATTAAAGGCAAACATGAGATTATCCCAGAAAATGTTGAACATTTCATCAACTGAGTTATAATTTTCAGTACCAATGTTTATCTTATTTATTAAAAATTTAAATTCTGATATCTGTACTTGACTGAAAAATCTACGTGAAACTAAAGCAACATGTTTTTCTGCCTCAGTATGTTTATCCCACTTTAGAATTTGGGCTGAATGATCCGCAATAGCTGGGTCAAATATTGTAATATTAAGAGATCTGAAATCAATATTGGTGATGATATAGTCAATTGAGGATTTCGTTAATAATTGGCCGTACTTATTTTCATTCAATATTTTTTCATCACTTTCTTCATTAATAAATCCACTTTGTTTATTAATATTGAAAACAAACACTTTATACACAAATTTTAGGTGTAAAACTATTCACCAACAATGTATTTTGGTTGACAAGCTGTCAATTTGACAGGTCAGCAAAATATGTATATAGTTGCCTACCATAATATACAATTACAGATTTAAATTTTATTTAATATAGTAGGCGGAATCGTGTTAGGTTTTTGGTATCACTTTTTTTGCGTTACATTAGAATATGACGTCACGTCCGTTAGAATACGAAGATCAGGATATTATACCGAGCGATATTCGGAGACCTCAAAAAGTGAAGAAGTGCAGAACAAACGATGCAAGGTGACAAAGTGAATAACTATTGCATACACAATGACCAAAAGCTGAAAATGATAAGCAGCAACTATTGGTTTAAATAAATTATATACAGGGTCAGCGACACTCACCGGCACGAAAAACGGGCACTTTGAAATTTTGACCAAAGTTATATATTAATAACTTTTTTCTTTTTGACAGATTTAAATGAATTTTTCAACAATTTGTTGCTGAATTATTGGCCTTTATAACATACTCTTTAGGCATAAAAGAAAATTCCTGTTATATCATTTTTTAGGGGGAAAACAAAATGTTTTTTAGCCAGCGGTTCTCAAACTCCCATACTTAACACCTCTTCATTTTATATCAAACAATTTTGCGTCCGCGTTGTATTGCAAGAATTAAATGTCAACCCGGGGAAGTAAAATTAGATTAGGCAACACTGTATATCCAGCTGGTATAATCATATTTCTAATTGGACCCAATCGAAAACTAAACGAGGAAGAACTTTGTATCCCGAAACCCGAAAATATGACCAAGCTTACCTAAATTTAGGCTTTACAAGCATTGACATTAGTGGAGAAGAAAAACCGCAATGCATTATTTGTTTAAAAGTATTCTCTGCTGATACTTATTAGTTTCGCACTTGGAAACTTATTTTTAAAAAACAAAATTTTCTTTATGTTAATAAAGTACAAAAAAGTATGTGTTTATTGATTCAAGTTTACAATTATCAGACTGATTATAAAATAAAAGAAATTAAAAATGATAATCCAAAAAAATGTAAGAATTAGAACTCTGATTTAGAGAACCTTATGAGGTCGGCGACCATAATTCCTCCATCCCTGGAATCCGGCATCTTTCACGGGGTGAAGAATGTTGGGGAATTTGAGAAACAAGGTTCAACGTGGGTGGTTTCCCTTTCAGGTTGATTGGATATTCTTCTTTGTTTCCTCTTCTAATTATTGTATAGGACGATCAGACATGCAAGTACCAGTATGAGGATAGTGTAAATAATTAGATTCCAGTAACTTGGTCCATGTTTATTTAGATGCTTTAATATCACTGGTCGAATTTGCTATGAATTTGGTCTAATGGGACATGATCCAAGATAATTTCTGATACCTTTGTCTTTTTTGATGGTGTGTGATAGTTTTAGTTTTGGTAGGAATAATGGCTCACCCTCTGACAATGGTGTTTGGTTTGTAAAATATTTATCTTCTAACATAAAGGTATGGCATTGTAATCAAATAGTTCCCTTTGAGATTCGTAAAGTCTTTTCTCTTGCAGTGAGTCTACTTTAGTTTCGTTAATACAAATTCCAGATTCATCAATCTGTTGTATTACGTTTTTGAAAAGTTTAATAGATGTTCCCTGGCAGTTCTGGGGACTCGGTTGCAGTTGGAGTAGCTGGAAAACACAATCTGTTTCATCAGTGGATAGATTTTTTTCGGTGCAGTAGAAATCGGGTTGCAGATCGACACAGGGTAGCGTTTGATATTGGAATAATAGTTGTTTAATTTTGTGTGGGGATAGAATAAAGATGATAATAGGAGAAATCCTTAGGATGAACAATAGGAAAGTGAATAGCGATTACAATTCGTTCATTTGAATAATATGCATCTATTTTTATTATGTTATAGTATTTATAGATATTATTATAATCATTTAAAAATAACAATTCCTCAGAAGAACGATATTTTAAAATTATCTATCCTAGAATTTATTTCTTTAATTTTAACTATGCTATTATGTAAAACACCTAGGACCAGTGTGGTGAAACCGGCCCCTAATCTTGCAAAATCACGGCATTTTCAATGTCGCTTAATAACTGCAATATAATGTTAGTGTTTAAAGTAAGCTGATCTAATATATTCCTTGTTTGTAGATAATCTTGAAATTGTAAAAGAAATACGGACTCTCTCTATACTGTCAGAAATTGTAACTTGATTTCTTTTTATAAGAGAAACTGTTTTATTAAAATTATCTATAATTTCTGTTGTTACTGGGATTTGTTGATTTAACGTTTGTACAATTTCTTGTTGATTACTTTGGAGGTCAAGGATTGCCTTATCATACATAGTAAAGTGCATCATCTGCATCAAAGTTTCCAGATATACTGTTAATTATATAATCTAAGCCGTTAATGAAATCTCTTTTATATCTTTTTGTAGGAGGTAAAGAATTAAATTTTGCTTCAACTGATTTTAATTGATAAAGAAGGTATCTAATTCTTGGAAATATGGATGACTAAGGCCTGATTGAATTGTCGCAGCCATAAATCATAATAGTGCAGAAAAGTATGAATTACCTCCCTTATGAGACTTCGTTTATTCAATTATTCTTGTCGAGTCGGACAACTTTTCTATTACGGAAAATATTCGAGTGGGGGGCGTTTTCTGTGGAATTCAGTGAAAAGTCGTCTATTTGATTTATTCATAAAATTTATGACCTCCATGAATATTTTATGCAAAAAACGAAAATCATTTTGTCGGACAATTAAAGGGGGTATTTTTGCACATCCGACACCCCAAATATGGCAAAGTTATGGTTATGGAATCATAAAATTTACACCCTCACGGCTTATTTTTGTAGATTTGTTTGATAGAAATACTTACATTTATTAACTGGTTATACTGTCGAACAAATTTTTAAGGGCACCCCATCTGTAGGACACTCCAAAGTCGACGATTTCATGCTACCTCTATATTTATTACCTCCAGCAAAATTTTGATTTGTTACTATTTCTAGTGATATTTATAACATATTGAACCATCTGGCCGACAGGAATATTGGGGATTTTCCAAAAAAAAAAGAGAAAATACAGAAAATACAATTTTTTTTTAAATATTTAAAAAAATAAAAGTAGAATTTTTAAGTAATTTACTTGAATAATAATAAATAAATTATTTTTGATTTTTAATATGTTATTGACAATTTATGATACCTATCTCTATCGCTGTAATATTTCGGCTTAAAAGTTGTAAAATATAATACTCTATCAAAGGAAGCGGCTTTCGAATATAGGTTGCTAGATATATTTCCGAAAAATGCTAAGTTTATATATTTTGAAAATGTTCTCTTTAAATTACTATTTAATTGTTCGTCAATGACTCTTAGAAAAATAATATGAAAATATTCTTAAAAAATATATACTTACATTAATTAACTAGGTTCTTTATATTTAAACAGTTTTCACTAATAAAATCAATTTTGTATATATTACTTATACTTAAAGACATTTTTGAGTAACGGCAACATTGTGTATTTAGCTACCTATTTTCAAATTTGTTCGCGCCGCTTTAATATTGAATGCAAAGAAATGCCGACGCCTTTGTGATACTATTAATGACAACGACATACAGGGGAGTCGCTAATAGAAACCGACGTGGTCATAATTCGAAGGTATTTAAATTTCCGAAATGGGTATCGGTACAGCGAGTAGTTCAACTATTCTGACTGACCTCTGACCTTGCATAATGTTTCATTTTAAGACTAGTAAACAGTGGCGTCAGTGTGTTTATTGGAGAAATATAAAATTGTTAAATTACGAACTGTTACGGATCATTCTTTAAAACGAAAGCGACCAAATAAAAAATTGGGTAGGGTTGACATTGCTGCAAAGGAGGTTATTCAATGAACAGTTTATAACTTTTGCAAAGAAAATGGTGCTAACTTTAGAAATGATTCGTGAGATTTTCCTGAATATAATTATGCAAGTTTGAAAACAGTGTGCGAGGTTTTGTTGAGTTGTGGATTTAAATATAAGAAACTAGATAATCGGATTATAATAAGCGTATTGTTAAACTTAGACAAGAGTATTGGTGCAAAATAAAGAATATCGCAACTAAAACAGAAATATAATTTCTTTAGACGGAACCTGGTTCGATACGCATGATGATGTCAAGTACGACTGGGTTGACAACAATTGTGCTTTAAATGCAAGAGGACAACGTGTTATTATTCTTCATGCCGGAAGTAAAGACAGTTTTGTAACTAATGCGTTGCTATTGTCGGACAAAAATATAACAAACTTTTCGGCCGATTATCACGAAGATATGACAGCCGATTTATTTAAAAAGTGGTTTGTCGAACAGCTCTTGTCTAACATATCGCTGAATTCGATAATTGTTATGGACAATGCGTCGTATCATTCCTGCATATTAAACAAAATACCTAATAATAACACGAAAGAGAATCAAATTTTAAGATCTATGGCAATCAAAAATATCACTGTTCCTAAAAAGGTTCCAGTAAAGAAGGAATTAATAAGAATGATCAAAAGACAGAATTTTAAAAATGAATACGTTATTGACACCATTTGCAGCAAACACGGTCATACGCTTTTACGTTTACTATATATACTATATTTTTAATCCAATCCAACGTTTACGGAAATATAATCAGTCACCGACCTTAAGCGCAGTTGTCCTTGATAATATTCGAGAGGTAATTAGTGGCTTTAATAGCGATGTATGGCAGAATTGCGAAGCTCATGTTTTAAAAATAGAAAAGGAATTTCCTGTTTTACCGCTAACAGCACCATTAGTTATTTAACCTGGGAACGATTCTACCTTAGAAGACTTTGACAGTTCTTGTTAGTCATTCTAACCAATTTCCTTTACAACTATCGTGATGTATCTTGTAAACTTGTTTTCAAAAAGAAAACTAATTCTTACTAACATAACCAACCCTTTTCTTTCCGGGCATAGAAGGCTTATACCTCCTCGTGGTCCTTGCTGGACAGACAATTTTTTAAGATTGTCTGACAAAATGAGTATTACTTGCAAACAATTGTAGTAAAAATATTATCGAGTTATGTGCTATTTAAATAATGAGTCAAATGTTCTTATTAATAACTAAAATAAGTTTTAATTTGAAAGAATTAATTTGTTATTTGACAATTTTCAAATTGACACAGAATACACAAAAACCGTTTTTCTTTTGAAATTTAAAACAAAAATTTATGAACAGACCTTATTTTTAATTCCACGCCAATGGTCGGCATTGGTCTCAATAGAATTAAAATTCCGACAAAGACCGAATGTTCTTACACTTTGATTGGAAAAACTATAACTACTGTGTCTCTACATATTACGTGAAATTCATTTACCTCAGTGTAAAGAATTAGAAAAAAAAATAAGGTAAAAATTTATTTGTTTATAACAAATTGTTTATTAAATAATCAATGAAAAATTAAATAAAACGAGTTTTTTAAATCGAAAAGTAAAACAAATAATGATTTTAAAAAAATTGTTTCTTTCTTCATTATTATTAATAATTAGAAGTGGAAGAAATTAATTGGTAATTAATAAAGCTTGTTTAAGCATTAAAAAAAGTTTTTTAAGAAATAATTTTTTTTTTAAAAATCATTTGTATTAAAGATTGAAATTCCATAAAAAAAATTTCAATTTTTTAAGCAATAAAAAAAAGTTTTTTAAGAAATAATATTTGTTTTAAAAATCATTTGTATCGAAGATTAAAATTCCATAAAAAAAATTCAAATATCTAATAAACAACGCATTTGTTTATAACAATTTTTTAAAAATAACTGATAAAAATTTAAAAAAATATTTGTATGCAGCTTCTAATAACATAAAAACGGTTCATTAATAATATTTAAAAAAAAAAACTAGTGTGGCAGTCAGTGGGACTGCCGGCAGAAGTTATACTTCTATATGATATTCGTGGTAAGCTACTCCAAAAACCTCCTTTTGTATCGAATTTGCATAAAATTCCTGGAGACGAGGTCCGTCTTAAGCACCAGGTGTTTCGAACCCCATCGCTATTATTATAATCGTATTTAGCGACTCAAAAAAACCACCGAGTACCAAGTGTGCACTGATTTCGTACAGAATTTACATAAAACCCCAGGAGAAGAGGTAAATACCCTAGACACCAAGTAGTGAGGCAAAGAGAGCACGGCCTCACTACTTCCAAATTTCGCCGCTAGATGGCGCTACAGGTGGCGCTGTTGGTTGAAATCTGTGCTAAATGGTTCGGAACTTGGCTAAAGCGCGCCAAATGTGAATTTTTAAAACTTTAGGGGGCGCTAACAGTCAACTGTCAATGGTTTTCAAATGCCAAAAGGGCATTAATGTTGTATCTCGCAAACGACCAAACGGATTTCGACGTATGACGTATCATTGTAAAGGGGTTGGTGTATAGGGTAAGATAAAGCGTCAAAAAGACCATATTTATGCTGCCAAAAAGGCATTAACGTTGTATCTCGTAAACGGCCTAACAGATTTCGTCACGTGACATATCATTGTAAAGGGGTTGGTGTATAGGGTAAGATAAAGCGTCAAAAAGACCAGATTGATGAGGCCAAAAGGGCATTATAGCTATATCTCGTAAACAACTCAACGGATTTCGACGTATGACGTATCATTGTAAAGGGGTTGCTGTATAGGGTAAGATAAAGCGTCAAAAAGACCATATTTATGCTGCCAAAAGGGCATTAACGTTGTATCTCGTAAACGGCCCAACGGATTTCGTCACGTGACATATCATTGTAAAGGGGTTGCTGTATAAAATGTGACAAACAGTAGTAGAATAAATAATAAACAAGTCTTATCGCAATAAAGATAACAGACTTAGAAATATTTTTTGAATTAAATATTAAAAGCGGGTGACCTTGGTGCATTAGCAGGATCGCGATGTGTGACGTAATCGACTGATGTGTTAGAGTGATAACAGACTTGGCTTTCGCTATTAATAATAAAACATATCATGGAAAATATGCAGTTTTAGAATGGCTTCGAGAGAATACAGTCAAAAACTTGAAGAGTTTTGTAAAAATATAAGAAAATTAAACCAACAGATTTCTGTCTACGAAGACCAAAAAGAAATGTTAAAAAAATTGAAAATTTAAGTTTGTGGGACAAAGTTTTTGAAAAATATTTACCAACATCATTATTGCCCACAAGACGAATAAAACCATGGCACTGCTAAAAGCAAATTTTGTTCTTTTAACAGCAATATTAAATAACATGCTTTACGTTAACGTTCCGCAAAACGTTGCACATATTGGTGTGTGTTTAGACACAAACGGAACAAAACAAGAATGCAATACATGGCACATGATGAGTCTGTCAACAGTCAATGATGGAAAAATGCCGGTGTTTGCATTGAATTTAACGGAATCGCCTCTTAACTACAAGCTAAAATTAATCTTTAAAGATAACTCAGAAGGAGTGGGGGAATGGCGATCTAACCAACAAAGTCCAATACAGGAATTATATTTAGACCTAGAAGACCCAGTAGGAGCAAAAATGTGCCAAATCGTACAAATAGCATGGGCAACGTTAGTAGGAGTTTACTTATTAATTCTCAAAATTATATCAAAAGAGGCAAAAAGAAGAATGAAGCGATGAAATGTATTTTTAAATAATAATAATAACAATAAATATTTGTAAACTTGTAAAAGGTGTTTTAATAAAAAACCTTAATTTGTGTTTTAAAGCTTTATTTAGGTAATACAGTATAATACAACCAATTATACAAAGAAAGAATATTATTATATACACACATAAATTTACCGTTGGCGTGGTGAGGACATCCTGAATAAACAGCTTCAAAATTTTTCGTTGCACAGGGTGTCCCATCATAATTTACAACATCATAAATTAATACATGGAGTCCAAGTTCTTCGCATTTTGCTTTTAAAAAGTCAATTTTTTGATTTCCTCTAACATAAATCAAATCAACGTTGCCAAGTAGGTGTTTCTCCAAAATTGCATTGACATCGGAATAATCTACATCTCCAGAATCGTATCGTATTCCATGCAAAAAATTTTCCAAATATCGCGTAGTTTTCTTGTCTTTAGCAGTCAACTCGTAGAATGGTTTTGGTGTTTAAATAAAAAAATCGATTTTATACCACCAATCTGAATAGCGACTTCTTTTGGATAAAAAACTTCATCGATTATAAATCCTTGGATGTCGACTACTGCAATTCTCATGATGACGACGACGACGATGAAACTTCTTCGAAAGCTGAGCAAATACTAAATAGGTAGTAGTTTATATTATATTTTTAACTACTTCCGTTAAGGGATAATGCTCCAATAAACAATCATGAATTATGATACAATATGCTTTAGTATTTTTGGGAAATCCCTCATTAGCATCAATTTCTAATCGTACATCAACAGTCGATGATTTCATCGATTCTTCTTGCTTAGAACAATCGATAACAAACAAAGCACGATTTCGAAATGCTAGAAAATCCATTAATGGCCGTTTCATTGATACTCTGTTGTAACTGGAATTGAATTCGCTGTAGTTGTAATGAGCTAGCGCAATGTCGCCTTTGGCAAAATCAAGTTGCATCCTTTCATTGAAAAAATATTCTCCATTCAATGCGAGTCTGAGACCTTGTAGATTTACGTGATCAAATAAAGAAGGATCTGCAATTTTCAGATTTCTCCTATTAGTTTGCAAAAATACAATAACATATCGAGGTTTCTCTATTGCAGACGTCGTTTTAACAGCCCAAATTTCTTGTTTTGCTCCTGCGGTCAAAGATGGTAGCTCATGTAGTTCCCATTTTCTAAACGGAATTACGATTGGACGATCGCTTTGAATTGATCGCATCAATTGTTCTTTAACAAAATCATTTGGATAAATATGTTTAACTTTTAGTTCCATCGAATGAATCAGAATCTGTACGGTTGTAACAGTAGGTACGCCACCGGCATCTCGTTTCTCTGTTACAATAACGCTATCGAGATCATTACGAGCTCGAACAAATCGAATCGTTTGTCGTCCACAAGTTACCATTGGGTAATCATTGAAAATGTTGAAGATGTGTTTAAGTGGCATCAGTAAACTAAATGATTTATCATCAGGATTGAGAATGGGACTTACGGGATAATTCCAACCAGCAATGGCGAGGTGACGAGAATCTTCTTCATTGTAACATGTTAAAGCTCTTACAGTGCTAACAATTCCAGGATCTCGAACTGTTTCTATCTCTTTTGCACTTTCGCTATACGTACACGAGTCAAATAGAAATGCTCCAAAGTTTGGTGTCAAACTAACATCGCCATCACCAGTTACATCCAATTTTCCTTTAATAGCCAACAACGTATCATGCATTGCAAAGAATGAGTCTACCTGATTTACACTAAATTCTACAATGTCACTGCAGCTAAACGATTTGATGAATGGTGTGTAAGAGCGGTATTCAGATTTTCTAATCGATTCATCCTGAGTCGGTTCTCGATAGAGATCAAACATTGGATCTTGAATTGTTCGTATACGATTCATTATTATTATTATTATTAGTGTTAATAACTTTGAAACCAAGAGCTTTCAAAAATAAAACGTTGTCTCTAGTAAGTTGTCGTCGTCGTAGTCGTCCTACTGAACACTTTAACGACTTGTTCAATACTGCAGGCTTCTGAAAATATGAAGGTGCTATATAGTTGTTGTTGAAGATTAATCCCATTCTTTCAACTCCAAACCCAATATGCTTCTTTCACCTTGAAAATTTACAGGTCTTGAATTTTGATCCAATGCCAGTATAGTAATATTTGTAATCTCAGGTATATTAATCACCGGTAAATACGTGATATTTTTCGGAATTTCGTCGATAGCGTAACCAGGGTCTACAGATACACCAAACTCGTGGATAGTGTGAGTAGGTCTGTTGTTGTAGAAGGCTCCGGTGGTAATGTTTGTTTCGAAACGAATCGTTCGTACTTTAACAATTTCCACAGGTAGATCGGAACTATGTCTTACGTTCGGTTCCAAAATCCTCTTTGAGAAACCCAACATTCTACCTATACTGTCTTCACACTCGAAATTTATTGCATGTTGACTACTGAATATTTCACACTTGAGTGTATTATTGTTGGGCTTCAATGAAAAAACGTCTTCAATCTTTGCATTTGGTGGTATATTTATTAAATTTCGGATCGTCTCTTCAATATCGGAAATTTCATAGCAACCAGTATTTAAGGTTATTTTCTGCAATTTAGTTTTATTGTTATTTTCGTAATAGTAAAAAGCATTACTGCCAATCTCTACATTTGGTATACTGTTGTACGAAAAGAAAAACAGAAATGCCAACTTGTATTGTTTCTTTGGATCTAAACTCAAAGGAACCGGAGGAGTCCAATCAAATTGATAATCACGACTCTCTAGCGTCAACAACATAACTGTTGGAGGGTAAACAAAGAAATAAAATTGTATATCTTTAACATTTATTTAAATAATTTTTTACAATCTCATTACATTTTTCTAAACCTAGTTTACATATATGACAATTTCCTTGTGATTGCGCAGGTCCATCAACATGGGTTGTCCATTCAGGACGATTATGATGAACAAAGCAGGGCAGGCAGGTTCGCAATTCAAAATCCAATCTATATTCAAGCGGCAACTTGCACCAAACTTGTAATAATTCACAAGGTTTTGCGTACCTTTTCAAATAACATATAGGAAAACAAGCCAATTCCTGTTCAGTAAAGTCAATCAGGTTCTTTTCACGATTAATGTACGCCAAAACAGCCTCCATCGTATAGAAATTCTAAACAAAGATGGCCGCAATTGATTTGATTAAAAGTCTGGTAAGGATCGTGGTTGTAAACAATTTTCGTTGCAGGTCCCAGATACTGTACAAGTTCTTTCGGCGGTTTCAACTTGCCAAATGAATCGAAATATTCGACGTTATTGTTAATCTTTCGATACGCCACCCAATGAGTTCCATGATTTTTGCTTTCATCCAAATTTAGGATTGCGCATTCGCGTTGAACAGGACCGGTTTTAGGCAATGTGTCTCGCATAAATACACCTCTAAAATTTGGGATTCTTAGACGTTTAGCATATCGTTTTAGTTCGTAATCATACAATCCTCGATTGGGTAGCTTGCCTAGTTTTTTTTAAGAAAAAGACCAAAGCCCCCTCTGTCATTTTTTCGTAAATATAGTCCTTTACCGAGAGATTCCATAGCTTTGTTATGTCGATGTTCTTCGTCCAATTTTTTTTGTGCATTTTTCGCATCAATCACAGTTTTAGCGATTCCAGCAGCTCCACCAGACAACGCCCCGAGTGCACTTAGTCCAGCAAATAACGGAATTAACGGTAAAAAGCCTCCGGATTTTGGTTCGATGGGAATAATCATAGGTACTTTAACCTGTTTTTTTCCACCAGCATTTTGTACAGCAACCCTGGCTGCTTTTAGAGCAATACTGACTGCTCGTTTTAATGTAGCCGAAGGACCAGCTTTTTTTATATCTCTCTGTATTTTACTTATAATATTACGTTTAAACGATTTAGGTTTTCTAACACCCATGCCAAGTTTACGTTTAGCTTTCATTGCGGTGGTAGTTAACCACGCTGCAGTCTTTTCGCCAATTGATGCGTCCTTGGACTTTACTCTTTCCCACGCTTTATTCTCTAGAATCTCGTCCGCTTTATGTCTTTCCGATAAATCTTTATGCTTAGAATATGCAATATCGTGTTCTCTGGCTGCGTCGTACAGCAGGTTAACCCCCGTATCTCCACGTGCAAGTCTTTTATGTAATTTAGTTCCAGGACCCAAAAAGTTGTAACCAGGATAATGTAACTCAAACGGTGGATTATTGATTAAACTGTTGAGCACACCTTCACCTTCAAACACCAGATGAAGGAAACGGTCAAATCGCTGACAGTAAACATGGACCATTGCTACCAAATTCGTTTCGAGCGCTTATCTGTGGACCCAGTGGGTGTGGCAAAACGAACGTTATGTTATCGTTACTGTTTCATCCACATGGCGCGAAATTTAAAAATGTTTACGTTTATTCAAAGTCATTGTATCAACCCAAGTATAAATTGTTGGAAGAAGTGCTATCAAAAGTTAAAGGAGTGGGATATTTTCCATTTAAAGAAAACGATGAAATAATTAGCCCAAATGAAGCAAAGCCGAATTCAATTTTTATTTTTGATGACGTCATATGTGAGAACCAGCAAAAGATTCGAGAATACTACAGCATGGGTCGACATCGGGATATAGATAGCGCATTTCTTTCGCAGACCTACTCGAAATGCTGTAAACAAATTTGTAGAGATAACAGTAACCTAATTGTACTTTTTAAACAAGATGCTATTAATTTGAAACATGTCTTTGATGAACACGTGTCACCGGATATGATTTTTGAAGAATTCAAACAGTTGTGTTCGAAATGTTGGCAAGAAAAGTATGGGACAATGGTTATTGCGAAAGACTTTGATTTAAACAACGGTCGATATCGAATCGGTTTCGATAAATACATAAAATTGTAACATTGCGTTCAGTATTCGACAACATGTCAGACAATCCAGTTGACATTGCCGTTCGTAAAAGAAAAATTGCCGAACTTGCTCGATCGATTCGAAAAAAATATAAAGCGTTACAATTGGGTAGAGTTGAAACGGATGAGACACTAAATAAATTGTTTAAACCTGTCACGGAACCTCTACACAAAATTGTAAAATCTTCTCTAAACCAAACAGTGATCTCTTCTCCTCAACCAGTCAACGAGCCAGAGCCTAAAAAAGAACCATCTAAACAAAAAGAAAAACCACCTAAACAAGAAGAAGAGCCGCCCAAACAAAAAGAGGAATCACCTAAACAAAAAGAGCAATCGAGCATACCTGCGTTTGTAAAACTGGAAGATGTTGCCGAAACTACTAGTGATGATGGTGATGATGAAGTATTCTATGAAGACGAAGAACAGGCTGTTAAAGATCTTAACAATTCAGCAAATGTTATTAAGGAATACTTGGATCAGTATCCCCCAATGGTTCATCCATATATTATAGATTATTGGGAGAAAAAAGATAATATAGATACGGTTTATGGTCCTACTTACGATGCTGAGACATCTTAATGGTTTTTGGGTAGCAAACAAATCGACTTTGATAACAAGCATGGATTTATTATTACAGAAGGCAAACAAATAAAAGGTACACCGGGTTTATATGAATTAATTTTTAATGATGAACCTAAAAATTACAATGATGACGATTTTAATCGTTATGGAACAATACTAGAATTAACAAATCCTCATAAAAACATTAAAGGACACCTTAAAGGAACAAACCGATTCAAATACACACATATCATAAAACCTCTGGCTATCTCTCACTTGCGAAAACCTTCGGGCTCTGTGGGCTCTGGGATGCAAATGGTTTACAACGATAATAAAATTGACCTTCAATATTGGGACGATCCAAACGAACTCGTTGACAGGCTTTGGCTTTTAATAGCGTCAAAAGAAGCAGGAAATACTTCGAATGATAATGAAATTGTTGCAATTATCGAGGAATTAAAAGAAGCACGCATTATTGCTTAAACATCATTACCACAATGAGTGTCGACAAATTCGGACGTACTAAACATGATGTAGGCAATAAAAAACTATTGCTAATGTCTAAACCAAGCTTAGTCCATACTGCAAACGGTGATATTGATTTTGAAAATTTAAAACTTTGTAATGTTAAAGATCCTGACTCAGACAGCGATGCCGTCAATAAAAAATATATGGATAATAATGTGCAAAAGTTGACTGAAAACATGAATGCTATGAAACTTACATTCAATAATGACTTGATGGCCATAAACACTTTTATATCAAGAGATCCTCCGTTAGCCAGCAAACATATGGCTAACAAAAAATATGTTGATGAATCAATTGTCACTGCAAAACAGTACCTACGAGGAGACATCAAAAATTCGCTTTAAAGTTTAGAATCACAAATAGCAACGATTAATGCAAACTCTGCACAGTTAGCTGTTAATCAAACAAATGCAGTAGAAAACGTAAAAGATAAAATCGAGAAAGCGATAATAAAATTATATAATCAGGATATTCCAGATATACGACAAGATTTGTTCGATGAGATTCTTAAAAGAACTGACTCTGTAACGAAAAATGTTAATGTACTCTCTGGAAAAATTTTGGCTATTGAAAAAAACATTGCTGAGTTGACTAATACAATAACTATAAATCAAAATAATCTGCGAAATGTTTTAAATATTATTAAAGCAATGGAGAAGCGGTTAGTACAAAATCCCTAAACATTAGATATAGTCACAGTCATGTTTTCAAAGGAAAAGGTTCAAGTTGTTAATGAGCTGCATAAACCGGCTCGAAAAAATTATGCTCGACGAACAATTATCAAAGGTTTGGACGATTTATGGCAAATTGATTTGGCTGAAATGAGTTCTTACGCAACTCAAAATCGATCGTTTAAAATGATTCTAGTGGTAATTGACTGCTTCTCGAAATTTCTCTGGACTCGACCGTTGAAATCGAAAACTGGCGAAGAAATCACGAAAGCTTTTGCCGATATTATAGCAAAACGCAAACCGAAAAATCTTCAATCTGATCAGGGCAAAGAGTTTTACAACACAAAATTTCAAAATCTAATGCAGAAACATGGCATAAATCATTATAGTACATTTACCAAGATGAAAGCAAGTATGGCGGAAAGAGTTATTAGAACGCTGAAAACGAAATTGTACAAGCATTTTAGCTTAAACGGTACGTACAGGTGGATAGATGTGTTACCGAAAATTACAAAAGAGTACAACGAAAGCAAACATAGAACGATTGGTCAAAAGCCGTCTCAGGTAAACAGATCCAATGAAAAAGAGATTCTGCAGCAACATTATAATCATTTGAAAATAGCAGGCCCGCGAAAATATAAAATTGGAGATGTGGTGCGCATAAGCAAGGCAAAGCATCTATTTGATAAAGGCTATACACCTAATTGGACTACGGAGCTTTTTAAAATTACCAAAGTGAACATAACTAATCCTGTAACATACATGTTGGAGGATTTACATGGATCGCCAATTAAAGGAGCATTTTACGAGGAAGAGCTACAAAAGTCAAAAAATCCTGATGTTTACCTTGTTGAAAAAGTGCTGAGGGAAAAAGGCAATAAAATCTACGTTAAATGGCTGGGGTTCGATAGTTCGCATAATAGCTGGATCGAAAAATCTAATATTTTATAAACTCTGTTGTTTCTTACTTTGAACATTTTTTACACGTATTCTTATGACAAACAAGATACGTTTTCACAGCTTCCGGGGGCCTTTTTGATTTATATCATCTATTGCTCGAGCCGTTCAGTCTGCAGTCCGACTAAAACTGTCCTTAGAAGCAGAAGCAATTATTTTTACTTAGTTTCAACACAAGTTTTATCAAGTATTAAAAGATGATGACACAAGACAGTGGTTATAGTAGTGAGTCATATTCTGAGAGTAATAGTAAAGATTCTATCTATATGGAAGAAGTAAACAGAATTTCAAATTTTTACGAAGACAAAGCAAAACGTGAAAATTATTTGCTGCTACAATCATCTTTCGCAATTGAGGGGTATGTTATAAAAGTTGGCTTATCTCCTGCAAGAACATTTTCTCCAGCTATTATTTTATCAGAATACTGCAAGCCAAGTAAATTGTCGTTTGGAAAAATGGAATGGCTTGACCTTATTGACTATTTAGATAAGATGAGTTTGATCCAGTGTGATCAAGCATTTACATTTTCCTGTGGAGATTTTTGTACAATACGGCAGTTGGTATACGATGACACCAAGTTCATAGAAGTTGAAAAACATGGCGTAAGATATCATCTAACGGAAAAGGATGCAGATGAACTTGTTAGAGTACATCATTTTATCATAGCTTATCAGATTTCACTTCTAGAAAATATTAACTTTAATTGTTATTATAATAATGTTATAGATATTGTAAAAAAAAATTTTGATTATAACTGGTTTAAAGGATTAGATGTATTTTGTGAAATATGTACTGATCCTTTATTATGTAACGCTTTGCGTCAGTATATTTACTTTTATAAACAAAATGTAATAGGAGATTTAGAAAATATGAAATAAACTTTTATAAAAAAATAATGACTTTTATTTCAAAATCGATAAATATAGCGTCAAAAAATGTTATTTTATCGAGGCAAAATTTATGCATGTCACAGTTCTAAAATGTGAAACGTCCAAACGTCAAGATAGCGTTAAAATTTGTCGCAATAACGTATTAAAAAATTGGTAAAAAGAAATTTACGATTTACATGTATTTCTTATGGAAAAACATCATTTCAAAGTGACAAAAAGTGACACTTTTCATCGTTTTTTTCGTTATTAAATTCATGAACGTCAAAGTGTCAAAAAATAGACGTCTAAACGACGAATTTGAACGTTATTTTGGTCGTTTCAACGGAACATATTTAAAAGAAAATAATACACCATAGATTCAGATTAAAAATTTATTGTAAACATAAAAATTTTTTAGATATACAATAGACAATAGAAAACTAAAAACTTACCTAATTAATTTACAACTGTTATTTAATGTTAGATATACAATAAACAATAGAAAACTAATTAATTTACAACTATTTTTTATTTCTCAATTATAAATAGCATTACTCGAGCATTATATCGCGATGGCCCCATGCTAAAGTGTCAAAAGATCCATTGCATAAAAAGCGTTTATCGTCGTGTGGACTTAGACCGATTTTGGTTTGTTCGATTGTATAAACATTATGATTGTACGAACGGAACGTGCATTGGTTCACTGTTTTTAATTTACTATCTCTTAAACATAAAAGGTAATCATCAAAAGTAATTTTCTTTGCAACGACATTCTTTTTAACCCCTTTTGATTTATCACCCTCTGTTAAATACGAGTACATTTTTAAACGCAACCCCACAAATTCAGTTAAAAGTTTGCCGTTGCATTCATCTTTCATTAATCCAATGACTTTTTTATTTAAGAGTGAAATACCGTACGCATTGTTTGGTTCATAGTCTGAGGTGTCAAATTTTTCGGGATAGGCTTTAATTAATTCGGTATAAACATCATTGCATTGCAGTTGTAGAAGAAACGCGTCGGTATCGGTGTATAAAAGTTTACAGTTGTCTACACCCATCGTAGGAAGTAGAAAACTGTAATAAAAGTCATACATACACGTCTTTGACAAATCAAGAATCGACATGCCAATGTACAATTGTTTATTAAATACAAGTTCGGTTTTATAAAGCTCTATCGCTAAAAGGTTTTCATCAAAGATTTTGCTCGAACTAAACCTAGGACTGCTAATCAAGTTCTTTGCTCCATATCGACCCTCCCAAGATCTAACGAGTTTAACAATACGGTGTTTCCTTATATTCTCCATGGTTTTTCCGAAGACTGCATTGTTCATTAATTTGAATAAATTCTTCTCAAAATCGTTTTTAGCAGCCGTTCGAAGAGTTGTATTTAAGTCGATATATTTTTTTAACCATGGGCTTTGTTTAAATTTCAACACTCTGTGAATCTTTTTCACGTTCAATCCATGTTTTATAGCCTGCTTTAAATTTCGATAATGTATTACGTATTTTTCTTTGTCATATAAAGTGGTCATTAGTTTTTGTATTTTTGATCCTTGGGGTTTTCGATGTTCTGGGCAAAACGGTAAATCGTTGTGTAGATCATGTAACTTTTCCGGATACTCCAAGTCTACTTCGAGGATATATCCCTCATCAGCATCGTCTGGTATTTGAGTCACATCGATGTTTGTATCAACCCAATTAAAATCCCCATATGGTAGAGGTTGACTCATTGCCCAACCATATAAATTGTTTACATCGAGATACATTAAATATTTTTCAGATTCTGTTCGATTAAAATTTTGCATGTATCTGTTGTTTGCTTTAGCATATCTATTGCTGCATTGACTGATTCCTCCTCTTATACCTTTTTCTATAAACATGATTTGGTCTATATCTTTGAGTATTTCCAATTTAGATTTGGTATATTTTAACATAGCATCCCACGTATAACCGGGGAGCGTATAATACCAAGCAGGATCGAGACCATACGTTTTTCGACATTTTTCACGAAAACATTCAAACACAGATGCTAAAAGCAAGATATCTGTTTTCATGTACAGCATGCTATATTCTTTTAAATTTTTTATTTCGAATGATTGCCAAACCTTTTGTGCATGCGTGTATAAATCATCAGTAATATTTTCACCTGTTAGTGTGCTATAAAATTTATCTTTGGATGGCAGTTCCGTATCGTCTAATTTTTCAATTGAATCAACGTATTCATAAGGAAACACCCCTTTTCTACTTAATAGTTCAAATTGTTCAGATGTTAAATCGGGAAACTGTGAACGTAAATAATGTAGATCTGATGGTTCTAGTAAAGCAGACAGTTTATCTAAGGAGGAATCTAAAAATCGCAGCGAGTCTATAAATCTAAACTTTACTTCGCTCTCGTCATTACTTAGTGTACATGAAATGTATTTTTCTTTGTTTATAGGAAGCAAGCTTATACTACCTTTTTTGGATAAATCTCTAATTAAAAAATGTAAGTCGTATCCCGAAAGGTTATGAAAGACTACGGGTACAACAAACTTTGTTTTATAATTTAAATTGCAGCTTTGGTGTGCAAACCCTCTAAAATCTCCAGAAAAATGACAATGGTCTCGTACGATAATGTCCTTCTCTTTGAAGGGGTGCTCGCATATATGACATGTTGTTGCATTAAGTAAACTAGGCTTAACAATCATTGGTTCGATATGTTTAATTTTGTCTTCGATAAATTTAGCCATCCTTGTCATTTCAGCAGCAAACCAATCCATGCAGTCTTCTCCAATATATTCATTATAAAATGATAGCGAACTATCATAGGAGCAATTTAGATAATATCCTGCACTATACGCCTCGTGTTTCTGAAACTTTCGGGTATGTTTTCCCAAGTTCTTGTTATGAGGACGTAGCACTGACTCAAAGTCTGCATAAATGACAAAAGGTGTAGTCTGCTTGTATACGTGGTTTATAAACTCTACATGATCAAATGGTGGGTACGATATTTTGCAATTGTTCATGTCTTTGCAGTAATCCTCATGTTTACTTAATTTTTCCTGACTACTAAAGTAATTTAAACATCGATTACAAATATATTTTTGTCCATTATGTTTGTTAACTTGACTTGATATTAAGCGAGATAAATCTTTGATTAAACAATACTGATATTTAATTACTTCATTTTCCGTATCCATTGATGGAGCTTCATAATCGTTTAATTTTGGAAAGTATTTGTCCTAAATAAGCAATAAATTTACATGTTTATTTAATTTTTCTTTTGTTAGTCGGGCAGGATAAATTGTGTAAAATGATTTATTTTTCACGGTATTTAATTCTAAAGCGTACACATTAACTGATATGTTATTTACTGTTTCAAATTTTGAAATATTATTTAATGGCATTGGCATGCCCAAACCTTCGGTTTTCAATACGGTTGTATAGTGAGGATACGAGGATACACGATCTACATTTCTATTTGTAGTAGGATACAATGATGCTGTTACCGACCAGTAAAAGCATGCTTTATCTAAATTTTTAATATTAATGCATGCTTGCTTTTTTAGTATAGGATCAGGTATCTTAATGTATGATGTAGCACCGTTACCTATCTCATATTTATTGATGTTTATTTCCAGTGAAATAATTTTGTCTAAAGCCCATTCAGAATCTTTAAGTTGAAATTCCGATAATTTACTCATTACTTTATCAACAATATTTTCGTTGAACCACAATGCAAGATCCGTACCTGCATCTATTACCGCGTTTTTAGTGTTAAAATATTTAAACTCCAAAATGTCTTCGATTTCCCTAGATTTTTTAATAAATTCCCCGCAAAATGTTGTATTTACTTTAATCATATTAAATTTTTTTAAACTGTTAGCTATTCTACTCTTAACTAGCCTAAACGCATCACCAAAAAAACTATTAAGGTCTTTATGTTTTAAATTAACGACAACAGCAGTCCTAATTCTTGAATGAAAAACCGATTCTAGATCGACCCATTTTACCCCTGATTTTTCAGTTAACCCCGATCCCTGCTTAGACAAATTAAAAATTTTTTCTTTTATCGATTTTATATGCCCCAAATTTGTTTGTAAATTTCTAAGTGTTCCAATATCTAAATTTCCCCTACGAATATCTTTATGAAAACTGATAACATGCTGTTTAATTTGTTTGATTAATTTATTTGCTTCCCTATGCGAAAATTGGAGATTAACGCTTTATATGATTTCGATAATTCTTTTACAATAGCATTAGACCTATCAATAATGTTATTCATAATTGGGAAATAAATATGGTCTTTTTGACGCTTTATCTTACCCTATACACCAACCCCTTTACAATGATACGTCATACGTCGAAATCCGTTTGGTCGTTTGCGAGATCCAACATTAATGCCCTTTTGGCATTTGAAAACCATTGACAGTTGACTGTTAGCGCCCCCGAAAGTTTTAAAAATTCACATTTGGCGCGCTTTAGCCAAGTTCCGAACCATTTAGCACAGATTTCAACCAACAGCGCCACCTGTGGCGCCATCTAGCGGCGAAATTTGGAAGTAGTGAGGCCGTGCTCTCTTTGCCTCACTACTACACCAAGTGCCGCGGAGACTTTTGGAATCGTGATATTAGTGTTCAGCGACTCTAAAAACCCCGAGTATATATATTGAACCCATTTTCAGCAATACTTACCGAGTTGTAAGTTTTCTCTCTATTGTCTGAATGTACTTTTCGAATGCAGAAATGCAATTTCCATTTTCTACATTATAAAATATAGTGACAAATTTCCTGATACTTTAACGAATCCAATGCAAAAAAAACGCATTCCGATCCATCTTACGTTACCAAATTCGGAGGTTTTGGTGCTTTATTTCCTCCACTATTGGTAAAAACAACCTTAAAAGCATGGAGCAAAATACAGTGCGTCTCATTATATTCTGACTGTTTTTAAAAGCTTATATCTTCAAAATTGTTGTAGATAATAAGATGCGGTTTTCACAGTTAGGTTTATAATTATCTTAAGTTTTGTTGTGACACGTTTATATAAAAATGGCCTAAATATACAGGGTCTCCCATTTAAAAAATTACATCTACTGTTTTCTGAAAATACGCCACTTTTCTAGCGGGTAAACCGGAAGTAGTCAATTTATATAAATGTGTCACAACAAAACTTACGGTAATTTTAAACCTAACTGTAAAAACCGCATCGTAAGATCTAGAACCGTTACGAAGATATAAGCTCTTAAAAACAGTCAGAATATAATGAGACAGCCTGTATACTGCAACCATGTGACGGTATTTTAGACTATAATACAATACTCATTACTGAATATTATTATTAATATAAAATGCTCAACTTTATATGTATACTTACGCGACAGAATTATAAAATAATCTGTCAAATAATCATGTGGTTCGTCAGGGTCTAGGACATTTGGGCGCGGCCGTTTCGGCGCGGTCGTTTTAGCGCGGCCGTTTTGGCTTATTCCCATTACGGGCCGTCCCATTACGGGCCGCGACCCTAATGAGTGCCACTACGGGCTGCCTGATTTTTGTTTACCTGTAATATTTCCCATTACGGGCCGCGATAAGGACATTAGAACACCTGCTATTTAAAAAAAATAGATATGTTTGATTTTCAGTAAAATTCAATTTTATTGTCGACTTTATATTATTATTTAGCACTTTTCAAATGAATTTTGACTTGAAAAAAATTAATATTAGCCCACAAAATCACCCCCACTTATCAAACAGGTAAAAATGATTTTAAATTGAGTTCTTTGAAAAATAACAACCCTTAATCCCTCAATGTGATCCTTTCTGTTTACTTAACCACTTATATAATAATTTTTGCAAAATAAATAAATCTTTTTCTTAAGAAACAAACGTCTTAATCTGTAATTCTTAATACGGATTAAATTATCAACCCAAGAAATTATACCTAGATATTTTATTATTCATTTTATGACAAAAAATTAAAGTAAAAATTTTTTGTTTCGTTTGAAAATGAGATTAACAAAAATTTTAGATTGGATGTAAAGAGTGTTAGTAAATTAAGAAAACATGAAAATGTCTCAAGGTAGAAGTATTTATTATTTTAAACAATATTTTTATTTAAGGAAGTTGTTTAGAATCTAAAATAAATCAAAAATTCCGAATGCAAATTTTCAGATTAAAACGGCCAATTTTTTAATTATATATATATAATAAAAATATATTGTAGCTCTGAAAAGAGCTGTTGTTTTAAGTATCTGGAAATCTATGTCAGCATTTTAAAATATGTTATTTGATATTTTATGTAATGCTTCCCCTACATTCTGATTTTCTCTTAATTCATTCATGATTTTTTGTAATCGTCGATCTATGTCAATATATCTTGGAGCACGTTTTTTCGGAGAAATATTGTTTTCGATCCTTTGTTGAATGATATCGTAATGCGATGAATCGTTTTTTAAAGATTTAATCAATTCAATTATGTTTGGATTCGATTTTCCAATGTTTCTATTGAGGCGACTGTGCCAAGATTCGCAAACATTTGTTGTTCTGTGCTCTTCGCCGTGACAGATCCACATATCCTGGATTATTGGATTTTCTAACCACTGTGTTATGAAATAATCATTGTATTCAATAATTTTCTGATCAGTTGGACTAGATTCTATTATATATAACCAGCCATCGTCCGTAAATTCTGGAGGTAGATGTGCTAAAGCAGCTGTAAGCTTTATATGCTTTTTAATTTCTGGATTTTCTTTATATTTTTTTGTAAGTCCCAAACTTTGAACATGTCGCCATAATGCTTGATTAAAGTGGAAATTGCAACCCTTGAGCTGGCAGTCCGGAAAGATTTCTCTACAAGCAGCTATTGTTGCTGCTTCAAAATCTATTTTCAACTTTGTTGGACCAAAATCTGGTATGTATTTTTTCATAAGTGTAAATAACTTGACATACGTTTCCTTTTTTCTGTTCGGTAACAATGTATACAGTGCTGGTCGTGCAGATGTCGCCACTTCACTGCTTTTTAAATCCACATGGAAAGTGTACAGTTGATCAAATAAATAATTGCAACTTTTAAAAGTTCCATCTCCAAAAATGGTTTTACTTGATGTTAAAGTTTTTACGCCAATTTTAGATCCAAATCCAATAATTCTGTTAATAGTGCCTTCATCAAAAATAACAAAATTTTCTTCATCGTTTTTTAAAAAATCGGGAATTACCAAGTCTTCTCGGGTTTTCGGCAATAACGGTATTCCTAATGCTTTATTTCGTTGGCGATACAAGGATGATTTGACAGATTCAAATTCTGGCATTTTTGTCACGAATTCTAAGCCTGCATCTTTTGCTAGGTGAAATTCTTCCTGAAAAATTTTTGGAATCGATGTCATTTCTTCTCTAGCCCGTTTTCTGCAGATTGATTTACATTTTTCAATCTGTGTGTACGCTTCATTTGGAATTGCTTGGCAAGAGTGTGTATTTGTATGAATTACTTTATTTTCTTGATCTGTTGTTATTCGTCCACTGCATTGTCCAATTATACATTTCCAATTCTTGCTAAGATTTTTGTTGGTTCTTTTTAAACAATACTTATACCCTTCATAAATTATTTGAGGATGACCTCGAACACTTTTAACAAATTCAACGGTACTATCCATGTTTAATTTACAAGGATGAAAGTTAAACTGAAATATATTTTTATTTTTCAGCCCTTAAAAGCGGTAGTGTCTAGAATAGAAGGAACCTACTCGGATTATTACTTAAATACCGAATTCTTGTAATGCCTTTGTCACCAACAAGTTATCTAGAAAATAATTCCATAATTATATTAAATTCAAATAATTTCTTGTAAACTCCAAAGAGGATAATTGATTTTGATGTCATAAAAATAGGTATTTCTGGAAACAGGTAGAGATGTAGTCTAAATCCTCTATAAAGCGACCGAAACACAATTAAATTGAACTTTTCTTAATAATTTTTAATCTTTCCAGGAATAGAAATTATTTTCACTTGTTATTTCTGAGTTTAATATTAATTTTAATGTTGGAGTTTTCCACAATTAATCGTAATGAATTTAATATCGCTTTTTCTTAATAATTTTTAATGTTTGTCACAATGGGAATTACTTTCACTTCTTAGTTATTTTTGCTATTCGGTTTTCGTAAATCTAGATATTATATAATTATAACTGGCAATTAAAGAAAATAATTAACAGATATGATATTGTTAAATTTTTTTCTCCAAATACATAAAAAATGTGAGGCACTCTTTTCTAGATAAAATTACAAACACATGTCTAATTGTAAAATGTAAGTTGATCGCCTCACGGGGGGCCGGCCCGTAATGGGACTCCGATTTTCTGACAAAAAGGTCGCGGCCCGTATTGGCACTGTTTCAGGTAATTTTTCTTGGCGGCCCGTAATGGGACGGCCCGTAATGGCACTACACCGGCCGTTTTGGCGCGAGACACTTCGGCGCGGGTACGTTTCAGCGCAGGTACATTTGGGCGCCAGTATCGAATATTTATTTTCAAAAACATATTTTTAATAATACAGTGAATTATTTAACTGGTTTAGAATATTATCCAATTTGACAATATTAATATGTGAATATAAATTGTAAGAATTCTAAAATTCTATGTTAATGTTAATGATATTTTAATATAACCATTGGAATTTGGATGTACTCGCAGGATTAAGATAAGGAATTAACAGGTAAGTAAGGTATAATTTCACAGTATTACAGAAATACAGGGTGTTTCACAATATAAAAGGTAAGAAAGAAATGACCAATATAAACGAGTTTTGCTAAGTTCAGGCACGAAAAATTTTCAATATATTGAAAGTACAATTATCTATTTAGGAAAACGCTTACCTCATCTAAATTTTTTTCTCGGCCAAATACCAGTATTCGTAGTGGTTCTGCTCCGCTGTCGGCCAACAAAATCTTTTCTGGTCTTCCACGTACATCATAAAACTGAAAACTTTCAGGAATAATCAGATCTTTGACTCGTAATGGAATTGGTGGTGCAACTAGAACTTCGTTTCTTTTCCTGCGAATCATTTTTTTATCGCTTATTCTTTTGGTAAATTTGCCTGTGCTGCTTGCAACAAATTATCTTCATTCAGACAAAAGTTAATAATTTGCGACGTTGCTTCCATCTTTTCAGCAGCACGAATTTTCATTGCATCGCAAACCATCCTTTTCTCTAAGTTCGCCGGATTACTTTCATGTGAATGGTATGAATTCTGGTTTTACAACCTTCATGTTTAAATTCACAGCTCCAATTTTTTTTTCCACAAGCACTTAACTTGTCAAAGACGTAGCAGTAGCCATTGCTACTATACAAAGGTTTACCACGTTTTGAAACTAATTCCATTTTAAAAACTCATCACACACTGATTAAAACAAACTGATTCACTCATCAGTTCCTATATTTACAAAAATAGGGCGTACCTTAGTCATTAAAGACATCTCGTTTCGTCAAGATTATTTACCTAAATTTACTGTTAATTCCTTCTCAATAGTAATATTACAATATCATTAAAATAAAACTAAAATGCTAATTATTAATCCAAATTTAGCCTTTAGTTCCAAGAATGATTAACCTTATTTACCTGTTAATTCCTTATCTTAATCCTGGGGGTACATCCAAATTCCAATGGTAAAATATCATTAAAAAGAAAATTAAAGACATATCATGCCTTCAAAAGATTATATGTTGTTTCTAGTGATCCAAATTCAGTCCCTTAATTAACGTAGAATTTTAGAATTCTTAGAATTTATATTCACATATTAATAATGTCAAATTGGATAATATTCTAAACAGTTAAATAATTTACTGTATTATTAAAAACATGATTTTGAAAATAAATATTCGATACTGGCGCCCAAATGTACCCGCGCCGAAACGTACCCGCGCCAAAGTGTCCGGATCCGGGTCCGTCACTATAATATTGTAACCTCTTTTTTTTTCAAGATGTTAAAAGGCTCGTTTTATCGAGGTTAACAAATGCGAACGGCACTCAGGGGGTAGGAGGAGAGCGAGCGTGGATTCGAACGAGCTCGATGATATCGTATTAGAAAGATATACGGGGATATATTTACTAGAAAAAAGAAAAGATAAAAGAATTTAAAAGGGACTAAAGAGAAAATGAGAGAAATGATGGAAAAGGGGGAGGTAAATGGGCGCCACTTATTTTTTTATCATAAGGATGGGGAAATATAAGAAACCCAGATGAAAAAAAGATTTGACTATGTTAATTGGATAGGGTGATTTATAAGTTGTTGTAGATCAAGTTAAAATTAGAAAGATATAGGAAATATGAGATAAGATAAGGTAAAATTGGGTAACCTGGTAGATGTTCTTGTTAAAATTTTAAATTAAACACTTTTACTGGCAAAGCTAGAAAGATAAAGTTATACTTACTTTTTTCTTTACTTATCACAACAGCTCCATTTATATTAATAAGATAAAAATGAATTCAAAAATTAAGATTTATGATTTAAATACGTCTCATTCTTGTTATTGATGAAACTAGATCAGAATAACTTACACCAGGTCAGAAATAAAACATATAAATAAACAATAAACAATATTTATTACTTCAATAGTAATAAGTCAAACGTACGAGCGAAACAATAGATATATAAAATATCAACAAATTAAATAAGGTAAAATACAGTGAAACACACTAGTGTTTAATCACATACAGAAATAATACTCACATCCAATAACAGCTAAGTAATATTATATTGTTATTTTTTGTGTACCCATTTAAGCAGAATGTGAAGTGAAAGAAATTTAAAAGTATCAAAATGTTATGTTAAAAAAATTAATAAATCACGTTTAGCTTAAAAGATTTTTACTCGAGTAAAAAGAATGGGGTACCATATAATAGTTTAAATTAAAACAATTAAGTTATAAGAAACATTGAAAAATCAAAAATTAACCATAAAATGTGTTACAAAAAAACTAAGTCAAACCCTGCGCACCGCTTTCACTGGTAAATGAAACATGTATTCGGTAAACTTGTCCGAATTTTCACACTCTGGGGTCTGTAGAAAAGTACCGGTTTTTTTTATAAAACGGGTTGCACTATGGAGTTTATGATCACTTCTTACGTTAATTACCCATACTTGGATATTAATTATGTGGATTACAATTAAGTTTTTATTCCAAAGAAATAAATGGCATCCCTTCTTTTTCTGGTAGTTAAGCAATAGTAATGATATAAAAAAACTTACAGTTTGATTCCTAGATAGTATAATTAAATGGGGGCCACACCCAATTTATACAATACGGTAAAATTTAATTATTCTTCAGTAATAATCGACATCTTTTCATCAGAACGATTGCATCACTCATTCACTGACTTTAACTTAGTTAGAAACACTAAATAGCAAGTAATTTTTTACAAATCTTAAGAAAATTTGCCGGGACTTGAAACTAGTGGTTGTACATATCATATTGATCGCACAAAAACCCAATCTAGAATGATTAGAAAACCCGGGTACTAAGGGACGCTGCCTTTCGCGTCTCATCATGTGATGTTAAAATCGGAACCTTATTGGTTAATTCACCGATCGATATTCTGCTTAGCAACTAAAACCGTTAGAGATGTAACAACGTCTAATAAGTCGAGAATACAGGGCGGTAATAAGTATGAAAGAATTATAAAAAAAATAAAAAATTAAATTTTATACTTAGAGTTTTTCAAGCACGTTACACAGCCCCTTCCGAAGAGAAAAAACTGGGTGGAAAACAGTTTTTTAAAAAAGTAAGCTATGGTTGGAACAACAGTAGTGTGTTTAAAAAAAAAACCGAAGCCGATGAAGGTAGAGAACATCGGGATGCAGAAAAGCGATCTTACGGGAGCGATATCTATCTAGGTAAAACTTGGGTATTAGTGTTGGTTACTGAAAGCGATATAATATTCGCACTATTCATTAGCGCGTTAACATACAAGTGATACTACACGAGGGTTTGAAGAACCACAAGGTAGGTAAAAAATATCGGATCAATAGATCATTGATATTACGTGACCAGATTTTTATAAACGGTACCGGCCAATCGGAAGATCACAAAGTGATCGGGAACGGTCTACTCCGAAGTTTCTGCACGGAAACAAAACAGTGTGCAGCTCGGCCTAGTCGGGCAGCACTAAGTGGTATCTTAAAGCAAATCAAAAAAATGTATTTATATTGCTCTTGACATAAGTGGTCAGGACACACGCTACACTCGCACACACATGGAAGAAAGTAAAGAATGCTATGTTCCCATAAGTAAAATTTCCCATAGGAGGCACAACGCGTATTTCCCTTTTTGGGAACTCCTATAAAGAAAAAAGCTGAATTTAAACCAAACTGTTAATAATAATTTTGAAAAGGAAGAAGGAAACACGGACGATAGTTATAATTAGGAATCTAATAAGCCTATCGGCCCCATTAGATCCGACAGTCAAGGTAAGTACGTGATACGTTAACATCTAGAAAGATGTTTGGAAAAGTTCCGTCCTGCTTGGTTGATGTTAAAGATATCAACGAATATACAGTAAGGAAGAGAAGAAAACAGTAATTGCTTAAAATATAGTTCTCATTGAGAACATAAATAAAAAAATCTTAAGGTAATAGATCACACTAAGACATTAACAGGAATCCAACAAATCTTAAAACCAAATTATCCTAACAGTCTTCAATCCTAGCTAGAAAAAAAATAGAGAAAGTAATAGAGGAAAAGAAAGAGAGGAGAAAGAAATTTTATCTGTCTTCCTTACAATCTCAACAGACCCACTGCCGGAAAGAATTCCCTACGGCTTTCCTAGGCTTATCTTTCGTGACAAATTGCAAGGTCAAAATAAAATTCCAGAAGAAGTAGTTAAGATTGAATTTTGTTAGTCAAATAAAAGTAAAGTGATTCCAATAGTAGTCATGTGGCGGACCAAAGTTCTTTAAACCAACGATATGTAAAGGTATAAAATTGTATGAAAGAACGAAAAAAAATTTGTTAAAAAATTTCAAAAAAATTTTAAAAAATTTTCAAAAAAAATTTTAAAAAATTTTCAAAAAAAATTTTTATGTGTATTCCACTAATCTACGATAACCGTCTCATATCCATATCAAAGATAAATAGTAGTTTATGGATGATAAACGAGGAATAAGGTAACAAAAGAATGTTTTCAAAACATAAAAACAGTAATAAATATTACTGAACGATACGATAAAAAAATTCACAAGTGCTGAAGCACCCATACGGTAAGTTAACGGTAGATAAAGGAAAAACTATTTTTTCCTTCAAGAAAATAAATACCAGCGTTAAAGCACTCATACGGTAGGTAAGCGGTAGTTAAGAGAAACATATTTTCTCCTTCGGGACGATATCAACAAGTGTTAATACACTTACTTGATAAATAAACGGTAAATGTGGGAAAGTAAATTTTTACTTTCGGAACGATAGAGATAAGTGTTAAGGTACTTATTAGGTAGGTAAACGGTAGGCAAGAGAAAAGTATTTTCCCTTTCGAGATGACATGTTCAAGTGGTAATACACTTAAACGATAGATAAACGATAAGTAAGGGGAAATAAACTTTCTCCTTCAAAACGATAAGTATAAGTCTTAATACACTTAAACGACAAATATAAAAGTAAGACATAGAGAAAAATATTTAGTGTTGAGTCAGGGCGAGATGTTGAGAAACGGAGAGGTCGAGAAAGAGAAGATGGAAAAGAAATGCTAATACGGATAATTCTGAGAAAACAAAGAAACATTAGTTCCTATTCGGAGAGTTCATCTTCAGAAGAATCGTCGGAATCAGAGACATAAGGCTTAAGGTCTTTTATATGCCAATTTCCTGCTTTTGATCCATCGGGATTTCTTAATGAGTATACTAGTGGAGATAGTTTCCGGACAACCGTACATAAGATATATTTAGGAGCTAATTTGGACATAAACTTATCGGCAGCTTTGGAGAGGACTTTATTTCTTCTCCACACCTTATCACCAACACTGAATTGAATGTTTCGACGACGTAGATTATAGGTTTTGGAATTCCTTTAGTAGGCTTGGTGAAGATTGTGTTGTATTTCGGTAAAAATATCCTTTAACCCTTGTATATCAGAAACGTATTTATCGTATTGTTCTGGAGTATTAAGGGACATAGGACTATCAGCGCCATTAGCGGAATAGTAATTTCCAGATATCGGTACATGTCTCGCGAAATTTAAAAATGATGGAGAATATTTGGTGACTTCGTGTCTAGCGGTGTTAATAGCCTGTCGGATTTTAGAAAGCTCATTATCCCAGTTAGAGTGTTCATCAATATAACACCTAATAGCGGTTCCAATGGTTTTATTCGTTCTTTCTACAAAATTACACTGTGGTGAATAGACGGCATTGAACCATATTTTTTGAACTTTATATTGATCACAAAGGTGTTTCATCATGGGATTGTTAAGGTTTCTGGCGTTATCACAGATAAGGAATTGAGGAACACCAAACATAAGAAATACTTCATTTTCTATGAAATTAACGATATTTTTGGTGGTAGCTTTTCGTAAGGGTTGTAATAAAGTAAATTTAGAAAATCAATCGGTAACAACAAGGAGCCAGGTATATCCTTTTTTGGAACGAGGGAGAGGACCAATCAGATCAAGTGCGATAATTTGCCAAGGAAATTTGGCAGATTTCTCTTTTCCCATTAAACCTATTTTAGTGGAGGTAGGCATTTTCTGAGCTCCACAAATTTTACAAGATCTAACAAAACGAAGGACATCGTTTCTCATTTTAGGCCAATAATATCGTTCTTGGATTCGGTTCAGTGTTTTGAAAAATCCGAAATGGGCACAGGTAGGAGGATCATGACAAGATGAAATAATGTCATGTCTCTGGGGGCTTTGGTACGAAAATTTTCCACTCAATTTCATTGGTGGCGAAAGGCAATTTGGAAGGGATTAGTTTATAGACCAAGTCGTTTTCTACTTTCCTTTGAGGATAAAGCTCAGGGTGTTGAAGAATTTTAGTACGGAACTCATCAAACCATACGTCTATACGATTAGTGTCTACCTCAAGATACGAGATTTGGGGTTGTTCAGGGAAGGCACGACTCAAGGCATCAGGAACGAGATGGGAAGATCCCTTACGGTGGATAAGGTCGAAATTATGTTGACGAAGGTGCATAGCCCATCGAGCAAGTTTTCCAGAAGGATTGTTGATATTTCTCAACCAAAGTAAGGAGTGGTGGTCGGTAATTACTTGAAATTTGGTACCTTCTATATAGGGACGGAATTTTTCAATACTGAAGATGACAGCTAGACATTCTCGTTCTGTGACAGAGTAGTTACGCTCTGCTCGGGATAAGGTTCTGCTAGCATAAGCTATTACGACATCTGAACCATCTAATGACTGTGTGAGGACACCGCCAAGACCAGTATCACTAGCATCACACTGGATTACGAAAGGTTTAGAGAAATCTGGCTGTGTTAACACAGGGGCAGAAATAAGGGCTTCTTTTATTTGGGTGAAAGAGAACTCCGCTTTGCTAGTCCATTCGATAGATTGTTTTTTCTTTTTACCTTTTAATAAATCGTTGATAGGAGAGGCAAGGGAAGAAAAGTCTTTGATGAAACGACGGTACCAGGAACACATGCCGATAAATCTTTTGACTTCCGTGAAAGTTGTTGGACGGGGATAATTAATCATGGCCGAAATTTTATCAGGATCTGTTTTTAAAATATTGTTTCCTACGATATAACCCAGAAATTTTAATTCGGGCTTGAAAAATTCACATTTTTTGACATTTATCGTTAGGTTGGCGTCTTTTAGCTTATCTCTGACTTCAGATAAGAGACGAATATGTTCTTCAAACGAATTTGTACAGATTATAATGTCATCAAGGTAACAAAAGATATTTGGTTCGTAAGCCGGACCGAAGATAGCATCAACTAAACGTTGTTGGGTTTGAGCAGAATTGCACAATCCAAAAGGCATCACAGTGAATTGAAAAGAACCCCTACCGATAACACTGAAAGCGGTTTTTTCTTTCGAAGAAGGATCTAAAGGGACTTGCCAAAAAGCTTTTCGTAAGTCTATTGAACTTATAAATTTGGTACCTTTGAGAAGGGAGAGAATTCGATCTATATTTGGCAAAGGGTAGGTATCGTGTTTAGTTACTTCGTTGAGAGTTCGACCATCGAAACAGAAACGATATTCATTATTAGCCTTTTTGACGAGAAGTACCGGAGAACACCAAGGACTATTTGAGGGTTCTATAACACCTAGACGAAGCATTTCGTCCAATTCGTCGTTAAGAATCTTCGACATATAGGGAGACATTGGGAATGGTCGTTTTTTGAAAGGTTTTGCATCCCCGGTATCGATATGCATTTGTATTTTATCGGTACGACCTAGCCGGTTGGTATTACTGATAGCAGAAAAGGAATCTATAGTATCTTTAGCTAGTGTCTGTTGGACAGGAGTTAGAATTTCGAGAGTATTAAGGGATGTGGTGTTTAGTTCTGGTTCCATCTCAGAGAGAAACTGGGGTTTAGAAGTGCTGTTGGAAGACCAGGTATTTTTGGAGAAATCAATAATAAGGGAAAAGGTTTTTACAAAGTTATTTCCAAGAATAAAAGTGCAAGGTAGTGAAGGGACGACCAGTGCCTTAATGACATGTAAAATATTGTTAGCTATAATCGGTAGATCTACAGTACCAGAGACAACTTGGTTAGTGCCATCTGCTAGGGAAACATTTCGATGTTCAGAGGAATTAATTTGTACATTATTGACTTTAAGAAAATCGAGGGCTTTATTGCCAACTACGGTAATTGAAGAACCGGTTTCCAACAGGACGACGAAATCTGTCGAAAAGATTTGTATGGATAGGTAGGGTCTTGTATCGGTAGACTTATTCAGTAAAACTGGGGCAGTTATTTGCAAAGAGTTTTGATAGAAATTTTTAACAACTTTTAGCCATTTCTCCCATTCATCTTGTTTTTTGATATCGGTTTTACTAGGGCGGTAAAGAGAGAGTGCACCGATACGACATTCTCCCCTAGTTAGTTTTTTGAACATCTGGGGCAAGTAGACACGGTGACATTTGGAGAACCACAACGATAACAAAAATAGGATTTTTGTTGGTTTTGACAACTGGAATAAATGTGTCCTTTTTTATGACAATTCCAACAGGTAACATCCCTACTGCTAGAAATATTGGTCGGATTAGAAGTATTAGTCACGTTGTTAGAGGTAGAAGGCAAATTGGATGTTCTAGGTTTATTAAATCGTTGTTTGGGACGCTGATTTGTAGAATCAATAACAGATACTTTGGATTGAAAAGAAGGTTTTTGAATAGAAAGTGATTTAGCATCCACCAATTTTTTGACTAACTGAATTAAGTCAGAGACGGTATTTACATTGGAAAGGGTGACGTGAGGAATATATTCTGGAAGTAAATTTCGGGTGATGTATTTTAATTTGCTGACTTCAGCTGGTTCACGAGAGAGACGTTTGAAAAGAGAGGTGAGTTGAGCAACAAAAATAATAATAGACTCATTCTTTTTCTATTTGTAACCTTTAATTTCCTCCCAGAGTTGTTCATCATTTTCTGGGGGTAGGAAGGTTGATTTGAGAACATTAGTAAGTTCATCCCAAGAGTTGAGAGAGGTTTTGATGCTGCGGAACCATATTAAAGCATCCCCGGTGAAAAGTCCAACTGCTGATTGAAAAAGGGTCTCAGGAAGGATGTTGTGGGATTCAGCTAGTTCTTTAATTTTTTCTAGAAATTCGAAAACGCTTTTAGGATCACCATTAAATTTAATATTTCATTTCGATAAAGGAAAACGATCTAAGTATCTAATTTCGGGAGTAGAGACGTTAATAACTGGTACAGTGCCATCTATATTCGGAACTGAACTAGAAGGTGAATTATTTAAGGGAATGGTTTTATCAATCATTTCTTGTTCTAGAAGAAGACAAGTAGTTTTAGATTCATCGCGGAAATTTACATCATCCTCGGAAGGATTTTCAGGTAAAGGTAAACATTGTATTCTGCCTAACAAATGAGCGATCCTAGATTTTACTCTACGAAAACATGAATCTGAAGCGGAACCTTCAAACTCTTCGATTAAATTAGAAACGCTGTCGATAGAATTTTTAATTGCTACTTTTTCATCTTCCAAGTTAATGTTTTCTAAAGTGAACGTACCGTTTGTTTCTTTGGCTAACAATCTTTTGAGGACTTTTCTTTTATCCTCTATTTTTCTGTTGGTGGCTGTTCCTCTGATCTTTAACTCGTAATTAATTTCGTCTGCTGTTAGAAAATTTACTTCAAAATTGGCCATTGTGATAAGAAAAAGTAACGAAAATTTTTGATATTAAAAGTGTGTAATTTTATTGTCGGAAAAATAAAGATTTTATCATCGGGCCCCACGTTGTGGGCGTCAAATTTATGTGTAACCTCTTTTTTTTCAAGATGTTAAAAGGCTCGTTTTATCGAGGTTAACAAATGCGAACGGCACTCAGGGGGTAGGAGGAGAGCGAGCGTGGATTCGAACGAGCTCGATGATATCGTATTAGAAAGATATACGGGGATATATTTACTAGAAAAAAGAAAAGATAAAAGAATTTAAAAGGGACTAAAGAGAAAATGAGAGAAATGATGGAAAAGGGGGAGGTAAATGGGCGCCACTTATTTTTTTATCATAAGGATGGGGAAATATAAGAAACCCAGATGAAAAAAAGATTTGACTATGTTAATTGGATAGGGTGATTTATAAGTTGTTGTAGATCAAGTTAAAATTAGAAAGATATAGGAAATATGAGATAAGATAAGATAAAATTGGGTAACCCGGTAGATGTTCTTGTTAAAATTTTAAATTAAACACTTTTACTGGCAAAGCTAGAAAGATAAAGTTATACTTACTTTTTTCTTTACTTATCACAACAGCTCCATTTATATTAATGAGATAAAAATGAATTCAAAAATTAAGATTTATGATTTAAATACGTCTCATTCTTGTTATTGATGAAACTAGATCAGAATAACTTACACCAGGTCAGAAATAAAACATATAAATAAACAATAAACAATATTTATTACTTCAATAGTAATAAGTCAAACGTACGAGCGAAACAATAGACATATAAAATATCAAAAAATTAAATAAGGTAAAATACAGTGAAACACACTAGTGTTTAATCACATCCAATAACAGATAAGTAATATTATATTGTTATTTTTTGTGTACCCATTTAAGCAGAATGTGAACTGAAAGAAATTTAAAAGTATCAAAATATTATGTTAAAAAAAATTAATAAATCACTTTTAGCTTAAAAGATTTTTACTCGAGTAAAAAGAATGGGGTACCATATAATAGTTTAAATTAAAACAATTAAGTTATAAGAAACATTGAGAAATCAAAAATTAACCATAAAATGTGTTACAAAAAAACTAAGTCAGACCCTGCGCACCGCTTTCACTGGTAAATGAAACATGTATTCGGTAAACTTGTCCGAATTTTCACACTCTGGGGTCTGTAGAAAAGTACAGTTTTTTTTTATAAAACGGGTTGCACTATGGAGTTTATGATCACTTCTTACGTTAATTACCCATACTTGGATATTAATTATGCGGATTACAATTAAGTTTTTATTCCAAAGAAATAAATGGCATCCCTTCTTTTTCTGGTAGTTAAGCAATAGTAATGATAAAAAAAAACTTACAGTTTGATTCCTAGATAGTATAATTAAATGGGGGCCACACCCAATTTATACAATACGGTAAAATTTAGTTATTCTTCAGTAATAATCGACATCTTTTCATCAGAACGATTCCATCACTCATTCACTGACTTTAACTTAGTTAGAAACACTAAATAGCAAGTAATTTTTTACAAATCTTAAGAAAATTTGCCAGGACTTGAAACTAGTGGTTGTACATATCATCTTGATCGCACAAAAACCCAAGCTAGAATGATTAGAAAACCCGGGTACTAAGGGACGCTGCCTTTCGCGTCTCATCATGTGATGTTAAAATTGGAACCTTATTGGTTAATTCACCGATCGATATTCTGCTTAGCAACTAAAACCGTTAGAGATGTAACAACGTCTAATAAGTCGAGAATACAGGGCGGTAATAAGTATGAAAGAATTATAAAAAAATAAAAAATTAAATTTTATACTTAGAGTTTTTCAAACACGCTACAATATTCATACATTAGTTCAGACTGTTTTTTGTATATCTATCCCTTTTCAATATACTGAATGTTTAAACAGTATTCAAAGGACTTATAGTTATGACTAATAACATGTGGTATATATTTTATCTTTATTTAAATATTCTCGATAGCTTCTTTGTGGCATTATAATGTCTATTGTTGGTTTTAGTGGCAAAAAGATCCCCGAATAAAGAAGTACCTAAATATATTTTATCTTTGTTTTTACCGACCAATATACCTTATAAGTGTTTCTGTCTCTCTCTTACTCACTTACTTACATATTACATATGTAATGATTTTTCTCATTTAACTCTACACAATCTTGTTGTACAGGGTGTACGAATAGAAGTATAACTTCAAAAAATAGTTATTTTTGATATGAGTGTTAAAAGTGACGTTTTATTTTGTGAGTGAAAAAGTTTGTGAAATGAGCGGAGCGAATTGAACAATTTCACGAACAAAATAAAATCACTTTTAACACAAATACCATACAATGTTTTTTGTACAACTGCCCAATTTTGATAATGAAATGGGCGAATTTGCAATGACAATAAACTAAACCGGGTTAAAAGTAAACTAAACCGTGTTAAAAGTAAACTGAAGCGTGTTAAAAGTACTTTTAACCCGCTGCCATGTAAACAATCAATTTTAACATTGTTTGCTATCATTAAAAGTGTCACTTTTAATGACAGTTGTACAAAGAAAACTTTTTTTCAATGATTAATTTAAGTTTTTAATTTTGCAACAACGATAATTATTAATAAAAAACTGAAAAATATATATTTTTAAATTTCACCAACGGAGATCTATTCTAAAGCCTTTTAAGAATTGCTCCGAGAGAGGAAAAAATCTCAAATTTATAGTTCAACAATTATCACACTTGCAATGTTTATGTTCAAGCAGAAAAACATTTTAATTAACAATTGCATAAATAATTTATAAATTGTGATAAAAAAAAATTCAGGCGGATTATTGTTTATTTATCTATCCAGTAAGCACCTGATGTTTTTCATATCCTAAATTTGATATTTAATATGTTAAAATAATTTTTATTAAAAAAGTGTCCAAAGCACGCGTGGCTTATGCAAGCCAGAGCACCCGTTTTCGGCCGTATTTTCAACCATCTGGGAAAATTATAAATATTTAGTACTACAGTTCCGAGAGTTGGAGCGTTTTTGTAGGAAATTTCCTCCTCTTTTTGAATCTTTTTTTTTTTAAGTTACTAAATCATTATTAGTTTTTAAGATATTTTCAAAAAATCAAACCCTCTTCTTTTTGTTTCAGTTAATTGTTAATAACTTTTGCAGTTTTTGCATGTGGAACATCATTTTTTTAAAAAATCATCTAAATGCGATTTCGAATCAAACGACACCTCGTTCATAATTTTCGGAGACTGCTGAAAAAAGTTGAGCAAAAAAGCACTTGTGAACTATACCTGGATTTGCAGTTCGTTGGCAGCAACGTGATTTGACGTATATGCAAGTAGACCAATACGCGGTAAGTATTTCTACGTTAAATCTGGCAACTACGCTTCATTCCTACCGCGTATTGGTCTACTTGCACATACGTCAAGTGACGTCGCTGCCAACGAACTGCAAGTCCAGAGTCCAGGTATAGACTATACTTTTCCTACTTGATGCACAATATACTATTATTCTTTAACGGTAACGGTTCAACAACCGTAGTTTTCCACCATTTCTCTAAAAAATAAAAATCAAACTCGATATAACTTCAGAGTTATAAGTAACTTATAATTGAACAATCTTCTGAATCCTCTTCTGTTTCTTTGTCTGTATCGATATTTTGAATTTTAGATAGATTTTGCAATGATGTCATTACTCGTGTGGCCCTTCTTATTACATTTTCGACAAATGAGTTTTTGGATGACTCTACAATTTTTTGTTTTATGATTATTTTGTCTACAATGTAGACGTAAACCATCGACTCCCAACTTGTAAAATTTACTATATTATTATTTTTTAATTCCATGTATGATCTTTGTAATCGGTTTTTTGAACTAGTGTTTGCATTTGTAAACTTCTCTATTCTGAATTTTGGAAGATTCCTTAGCCAGTGCTGTTTGCAATGCTTGAACAAAAGAAATATTGGCCTCTATTAATATTCTCTCTCGAATTTTATCGTCAGATAAACCACGAGAAACTGTGCCCGCAAAAGCGTATTGATGATAGATTTATTACAAGTATTGCATTTTAAGCATTAGAAAGTGTAAATGTTTTATAAATTCTTACTCTTGTTGAAAAATAAAATGATCTTAAGAAGAAAAAAAAACGTCTTGTATATCAGCTTTTATTATAACATGCTTGATTATATGGTGGATGACAAACGAAACAGATTTTGGTTCGACTTTCCGCATATCGTTACCAAACGCCATTTAGTAAGGGAGCAAAGGGGGGTTGTTTAAATAAATATAAGTATCAAAGTTTGTTATTTATATTTATTTAAACAATTAAATTGTTAATAACAAATTTTCTAGGCAACTGGTCAAAAAGCAGATTGATTTTTCGGATTTAGCAAGTCAAAAAACATTTAAAAAAACTTTGCTGCTTGTAAGGACCTCAATCGGCCACGGAATCATCCTTTGCTTCCTGACTAATTCTTACTGTTGATTTTTTAAATATTTTGAAATTCGCGCCATTCTAAATGATTTTTTCCTAAGCTGACGTCACTAAAGATGCGCAAGAACACACCATATAATCCTAACATTACGATAACATGTATATTTTAATCAAATGTTTAAATAACACCATGACAATATTGTTAAATACCTAGTAGATACTAGAGTATAGTTAACTAACAACTTTAACACTTCCCCTTTTAAGTAATTACTCCTAGACAATTTATAACTTGCCAGATATGGGAGCAAAAAAAAATGTCTGAGGTGTCACATGTAGGACACTCGATTGTAACGAAGTTCCTTTCATTTTTAAAAAAGTAGTATAGGATGTATAATTAAATAAATTAACAATATTTAGGAGTTAAATGATAAATGAAATAAATGAAGAGATGCTAATAAAATTGTAATCAATGTTTTTTTAAAGTTATGAATATAAACATTTTGTTTTATTTTTAATCTAATATATAAAATTCTCGTGTCACGGTGTTTGTAATTGAACTCCTCCTAAACGGCTCAACCGTTTTTTGTGAATCTTAGTATACATATTGAATATGGTGGCGAATCGGAAAACATCTATCTTTCATCGCCCTAAATTTTAAGGGTAATCCACCCCTAAATTTTATTTTTTTATTTTTCTGACAAAATTTTTTTGGGGTAACACGAATTGCGAACTATGGTCACAAGTATCGAAGGGTCCAGGGGATAGCCGTTAATCCCTTACCCTAATTGCGAACCGTTCCCTTTTTGAAGATGAGATGAATTGCGAACCAGGCTTAAAGAGAAGTATGACCGTTTTATGGCATTTAGGGTAATATTCAAATACATAATACAGAAATGAACCCTTTAGTAATATCTAGGGTACAAGTAAATAGTTTTATTCGGGTCGTTTTTTCGGAGCGTTCTAGAATTGTTTTTGAATTGAATGTTGACTGTGCAGATCTAGAAGCGCTGTGTGTTAAATCCGAAAACCGTTCAAATGTATTTTAGTATTTTTATTAACCCGAACATAAAAATCTCTTCTTCTTTTTTTCGCGCATTACTTCGGCAGCCTCTTACTTTTTATTAATTGTAAATATACACATCTCCTGATCAGTAGAGAAAAATACCATTGAAATACCCAGTAACTGTTGTTTATGAATATAGGAATTATGTAAAAGCATATAAGCATAATTTTTTTAATTTTAATTTCATTTCGGACGAGAGAATTATTAAGTAATAGAATTACAAGAAAATTTTAATGATCTATGTGCTTAAAAAGTGCAGATTGATACTCTTAGTTGAGACACAAGAAAACTTTGACCAAATATTTCCAGTTGAAATTTCTCATTAGCAGTTTATTTCGCTCATGAAACTATTGCACTTAATGAGCACTTAAATCTTTGACAAAGTGAATTTTATATTAATCATCATTTCCGGAAATGACCGGTTGCTCAGCTCAGCGGTCCGAGTTAAAAAAAAAATAAAAAAAATTTTTAGTGGTGACCTTCCGAATTATCCATTAAAAATATTAGCACTTAAGTTAAAGATTATTTAATCCTAGTTTTTTGGTTTTTTTTATTATGAGTCAGCTAGGTTGTTAAAGGCTGGCGGTCCCATGGTTTTTCGTAATTATTTCAAAAACGGTTAGTGCACCTAATTTTTGTTTTGCGCACCTAAATAGCACCTAAAAAGCACCTAATTTTGATATAAATTTCGATAAATTTCTCCACTTTGGGTCAGCCACCTTTATGGGGCTCAAAAAGACGGCTTTTGGGGCAAAATCAATGTCCCAGGTTATTTGTTCGTACTCTTATTACCGGCATTTATTTTTGGTACCGGCATTAGTTTTGGAACCGGCATTATTTTTGGTACCGGCATCTTATTTATTTTTGGTACCCGCATTTCTTATTTTTGGTTCTGGCATGATTTTTGGTAGTACCAGCATTTGAAGTCTGGTACTATTTACACCCGGGTTTGCCACTGCAAATCGGCTGCCGTTACACAATAAAAAATGTTTTTAAGGTATTTAAATGAAAAATCCGTATACATACTGCTAGTTTTGACCTGTTTTTTTAAAAATTATAAAAATCGAAAAAAAACTTATTGGTTAAGAAAATTTTTCTATTTTATTTAAGAGAAAAATAGTTAAAATAAAAATTAAAGATTTTAAAAAGTTTTTTAATATACAAGTTATTTAAATCCATAAACAATAAACCGAGATAATTGAAAAAACACCTCTTTTTGCACTATTTTATTAATTTATGTTTTTTATGCCAAATGACATGTAAAACAACTACTTTAAATTATAGCCATGAATATGTTTTTTAATACTGCAGTTCAATTTGTCTATTTTTTTTTTGACAGCTAATGTTTAAACAAAATTATGATAACCGTAATGATACGTTTTTCAGGTTTTTTCTATCGTTTTATATACCAATATATCGTAACAAACGTATTAACAACCATTTTTATCGTTGCCAGAAACCAACTAGCGCTATGAATATAGAAATTCGTTTCCTTTCGCCAGGTGTCGTGTGAATTTGTATCACGGTCGCCGTGTATCGTGTGAATAAGTGTCACGGTTACCGGTTTTTATCCAAAACCGTCCCGTGCATGCCGTCTGAATGGGCTGTAACTGATGGATTGAACTCGAACTACGAGAATCTTCCGTGTTGGAAAAATTGGGATTTGTGTAGATGGTTCTAGAAGGATTAACTTTATACACTGAGGTCCAAAAGTAACGGATAAATTCATTTTCTCCGTTAATAAGCATGTTAAAGAAAAATCCTGAAACACGTCAATTTTTAAATTTAAAATGACACTTTATGACACTAAAAATCACCCCCCACTTCAAACACCTTTCCATTTTTTTAAATGGCATGAGGGCCATCATCTGAAAGAGCATTTATTTGACTAATCATCAATGTATACAGTTTAGATTAAATTTTTTTATTTTCAAGAAAATTTAATATTTAATACTGTAATAGGTAGTTACAAGTAAATTTCCTAATAATAAAATAATCTAGTAGGCATGCTTGGTATATCAATACAACAGTTTTCAATACATTTTAAGTAACACATTCCAAAATTGTAAATCGAATTTTCTTGAAAATAAAAAATCAAACCTAAAAATTTTTACATTGCTAAATAGGCAATTAAATGCTCTTTCAAACGAGGTATCACATGACCCCTCATGCCATTTAAAAAAATTTGGTGCTCTCACCCTTTGGGAAGAGGTTTGAAGTGAGGGGTGGTGTTTTGGCGTCATAACGTGTCATTTTAAATTTAAAAATTGGCGTGTTTCAGGATTTTTCTTTTACACGCTTATTAACGGAGAAAATGAATTTATCCGTTACTTTTGGACCTCACTGTATATAAGGACCAGTTAGACGGACAGAAGAGAACAGTAATTGTTATAGCGAAAGTTGGCGATAAATAATCGCTGTATCAGTTGGCGATAAATAGAATTAAGTGTATTGGTAGTAGCTGGCGATAAAGTGCGATTTGTTATATTAGTTATTTTAACGACGTCATTTATTATTTGTAATTGTATTAAAGTTGTGTAAATTACTTAAAGAAAATTTTTATTTAGTTGTGTTTACTAATAAATTGTTAAATTTGTCTGCTTTTATCACTTATCCTGATCCTACGATGGAAAAAGAATAACAATTGGTGTCAGAAGTGGGATAAGTCAAAGAAGACGTCGAAGTTAATAGTAAACACAAGAACTACTAATTACAACAAGATGGAAGACATTGGGAAATTGTTGGAAGCTATGGAACTGCGTCAAGTACAGTGCAAAAAGGAAGAACGTGAAGCTGATGAACAACGCGGAAAGAAAGAACGCGAGGCTGAAGAACAGCGCAGAAAGGAAGAACGCGAGGCTAAAGTACAGCGTAGAAAAAAAGATTGAAAAAAGAGAATAAAAGAACGTCAAGCTAAAGAACAGCACAGAAAGGAAGAACAAGAAGAGAGATAAGAAGAACGAGAAATGTTTATAAAGATATTTAAGGATCTAAAATAAAATAAAGAAAATAAACAGGAATTCCAAGAGCTTTAAGAGCACGTAAAGGAAACCAAGAAAGAGCTTCAAGTGCACGTAAAAGAAACCAAGGAAGAGCTTCTACAACAAATCCAAGAAACTCTGCTCCATCTACAATTGCGATTCCATCTACGATTGTGACTCCATCTCACCAATGTATAATTAAGCCCCCTACGTTTGATGGTGAAACCCCCTGGAACATCTACAGAAGGCAGTTTAAAGCGGCTGCAGAAAGTAGTCTTCTTGTTTTGTAACAATTTCATCTATTGTAGTTGTAAATAGTAAAATTTCTGGATTTATATTCTTTTTCTTTCCAAAAATGCTATCCATTTCATCAGCGTATGGAAAAAATATTTTTCCTTGACCGGTTTTTTTGTTTTTATTATCTATATATTTCTTATAATTGCGGTCTAACACCCTCCATCTATTTTCACACTGGGATTCGGATATTTCTACATTAAACATGTGGCTTAAGTCTTTGGCAACAATCTTCCACAGTTTTCTAAGATTTTTTACCTCAATTGACACTAGTTTTACTTTATATTGTTTGTAGGCAATTATTAATCCTTAAGTTTGACCGTCTGTTCAGAATTTAAATTTCTGATTTTCATTTTGCGTATCATTCTCAACACCCAATACCACAAATTCGTTTATATCACATTCTGAAACAACATAAAATTTAGTTAATAATTCCTTTAATTTACTTACAGTTTTCCAACCTCTTGTTGAAGTTATACTTCTATTCGTGCACTCGGCGGAAGAAATCAGTGTAGAGTTAAATGGGAAAAATCATTACATATAGTTGATTCAAATAGAAGTGTCATCAAGTGGGCTGGGTACGTGTGAGATCATCTTTAACTTTATTACTAGATTCAATGGAAACAGAACTTTAGTTAGGGAATTATATGTCATCGCGATGTGTCAAAATGTTTATAGTTATATTGAGCATATGTAGCAATCTGATCACAAGCTGGCTAATATTGCGATTCAAATTTCACTAAACGTGGGTACTGCCACTACAAATTTGAATTTTCCAGAGACTACTTGATGACACTTCTATTTGAATCAACTATATGTAATGGTGTAAGTAAGAGAGAGACAAAAACACATACAATGTATATTGGTCGGTAAAAACAAAGATGAAATATTTACTTGATGTTATTAGTTATAACTATAAGTCCTTTGAATACCTTTTAAACATTCAGTACATTGAAAAGAGATAGATATACAAAAACAGTCTGAGCTAATATTTTGTATTATAGTGACGTATCACATTGTGTTTGACAGATTGTTTTATTATTCTGTCACGTAAGTTTACATATTAAGTAAACAAAGAAAACTATCACGTGGGAAAAAGTTGATTACTTGGAAACAAGAAACAAAGGTCAGTGCAATCCTTCATTTTCATTTCTTTCCTTTATAAAATACACAAGATTCTATTTTATTGTTGATATACGATATAAGTAAAGGGGCTCCAAGAGTTCTAGCCCAAAATCGATCATTTTTACATGTAAATCTCCATAAGAAAATTTAAGGTCCATTCTGGTCATTTTTGTCTCATTTAGCCACGCCTCCCAATCACGTGACCTGGCGTATAACTAACATACGACTAACGTATTACTGTAGTATGACTGACGTATGACTAAGGTATGACTGATGTATGACTGACCTATGATTGGTCACTTGATTGGGAGGCGTGGTTAAATGGGACAAAAATGACCAGAATGGACCTTAGATTTTCTTATGGAGATTTACATGTAAAAATGATCGATTTTGGGCTAGTACTCTTGCAGCCCCTTTACTGATATAATATCGTTTCTTAACATCTTAATTTTAATTTTAGATTTAAAATTGTCCGATTGTGTTTACTTTATACTTTAGTTAAAAAATGGAAATCGCTTAACAAAACAGAACCGCTGTTAAGGGTTCATTCACGCGCTTTATTACATATTTCAACAATTTTAAAAGTACACTTCCTGATTCGATTAAAATTAATGAATTGCAAATTAGGCTCAATGCAGCTGAAAAACTATTAGATGCCTTTAATAATTCACAAAGTCAGATTGAATCAGTAGATTCAGATTATGAAACAAACATTGACACTATTCTCGTAACTGAACGAGAAAATTTTGAAAATAAATGTTACTCAACAATAGCCCAAGTAGGTAAATCAATTTATTTGTGAATTTTATGGGTCTCAAACTAATCAAGCTTCTCAAAGCAATGCCTCAAGTTCAAATCAAGGTCAGTTGACCAATTTTAAATTACCTTTGCTCAACTTACCAGTTTTTGATGGAGAATATGATCAGTGGTTATTCTTTAGAGATACATTTTTGTCCATCATAGACAAAAATTGATTATTAACAAAAATTTAGAAGTTTCATTATCTTAGACTGTCCTTGAAGGGAAAATCTGCCGAGACTATACGATCCCTTAAAATTTCGAGTAATAATTACAACGTAGCTTTTAAATTAATCACGGATCGTTTTGAAAATAAACAAATTTTAGTAAATAATCATATTAAACATATTTTTAACCTACCTTACCTTGACAAGGAATCTAATCAAGGCTTAAGACAATTGCTCGACGGATTGCAAAAACACTTCGAGTTCTAGAATTAGGTACCAGTTGAGAATGGGGATGCTATATTAATTTATTTAACTCTAACAAAACGGAAACTAGCTACTTTGTCTAATTTCATTGATTTTTTAAAAGATCGTTGGAGATTATGGAAACTTTAGAAGCTACTAAAGAATAAAATAACAAATCTTTTCATAATAAGCCTACTTTACATTCATCTAACAAAAATTTAAAATCATTTCTCGTATTATATAAACAAAATTGTGCTTTCTGTAAACATGAACATTTAATATACACTTGTCCGAACTTTCTTAAGCTTGAACCTTCATCTAGACTTAATGAAGCCAAACATTTAAGATTATGCATTAACTGCCTGCGTTCTGGTCACCTGACAAAGGATTGCAGATCTTCGGGCTGTAGAAAATGCCACAAAGTTCATCACACACTTCTACATTTCCCTAATCCACAAAGAGCTGACATTATTAATGAGCCCACTACTCATACTGAACCACCTACACAAGTCCATACTGTACAAAACGTATTAGATGAAATTGTTTTAACATCAAATAATGCATTAAAGAAACCTATGGTACTGCTATCTACAGCAATAGTTAAAATTTCAGATAAACACGGAAAATGGCATGACTGCAACGTTTTATTAGATTCAGGTTCTCAGAGCAATTTTATTTCCGAAAACCTTTGCAAAATTTTAGATTTACCCCTTCATAAAATTGACTTTTCATTTTCGGGCATCAACCAAGTAACCTCTAATATAAATTATCGAACATCTATAAAAATCCAATAAAATTACAATGACTATAAAACTACAATTTCTTGTTTAGTATTGTCGAATATTGGTGGTGTTATCCCTTCATTTACATTTAATCAAAACCTATAGACGCAACCTGACAACATTACTTTAAGTCCGGGTTCCCACGTGGAAAAAACGGCATAAAGAATAACCGGCTGAAACTTTCAGAATCGCTTAATTGCACTTAGGCCTACAAACTTCCATAGCAACAATATCGATGGATGGGGCGTTGTTTTCTTCAGCAGCGGTCAAACGTGTCAAAGTTATGACCCTCCCCGGAGTGATAGATAACCGATTCATTTTTTGTGAATTAATAGTTTTTTATTATTATTACATAATAAAACATGTGACCTACAAAAAGATGAGGGCGTTTGGCGGGGCCTACGCGCTCAACATGTAATAGTTACGACTGCCAACGAATTTACAAATAACCAGTTAATTTTTTTAGAATGTATTGTTTTTTTATAGTCCTGCCACGTAATCATATTGACCTACATTTTGAAAGGGTCGTTTTTCCTAACCTACGCCCTAAACATGTATGACTTATGGGGGGGGGTCGGACTTATAAATAACTGTAGGCCAAAAATCTCATAACGTTGAAATAGTATTTGGTAACCAAAAATTGTATTGACCTACAAAAAACAAGGATAATCTACAAAAAAATGAATCTAATTATAAAGGCTGACATCTGCGTGTAAGGTACAATAAAATTAGTATTATAAGGTTTAAAAAATTGGTATAATAAGAAATAATAAATAAACAATATTTCAAATTTAAAAAATTCAGTGAAATTTTATTTATTCATAATTCCTGGGCGGAACAGGTATGAATATAATATTTAAGTCGAAATTATCGACAAATGTACTGATATCACCCTCTTCATCGTCACCACTACCACTTTCTTCAGAATCATTGTCTGATTCGGCATCAGTGTCAGCAATATTCAATTCTGTAAAGAGATCACATTTCATTCAAGAGTTTATATAAAATACAAAAATTATAACATACAGCTGTGGCAATTTAATGGTTAGAAAGAAAAATAATACCTCCCATTTCTGTAATTTCATGAAATCTGAGACTTTCAGGGCCTTCAAACCAGAAAAACTCGTATTTTCCGTCAATGATGGTCCATCCAAATTCTTCTGGTTTCGGAGTCGATGGATGTCTCATGTGAGCATTGCACCATACACTCGAAATATAAATTGTTCTTTTAATATGCCACTTTTCTTTGAGACAAAGTGTAGACATCATGTTTTTTGGAATTTTGAATTACTTCAATTGTAGTTTTATTAAATAAACTTGCAAAATAGTCATCGTAATTTATTTCTTTTAATGCTGCCTTTTTAATTTCCTTTGCTTTTTTAATTATTTGATTGTCATTTATTTTTATAGAATACATTTTTGATCTTAATCCAATAAAATAAGTCATTATTTGGCCTTTATTTTCATCCTTCATTAAACCCAAAACTTTTTTATTTGCTAAGGGTATATTGTACACATTATTTTCATTGTAATCTGATGTATCAAATTTATGTATGTCTTCTTAAATATGTTCGTAAATATCATTATTAAAGAACTGATAAATTAAACTGTCAGTGTCAGTATATAATAATTTTGCTGAATCCTGAAATTTTTGAAGTAAAACTTCTTTAGCGAGACTAGGAGTAAAAAAGTTATTCTAACGGACGTGACGTCATTCTAATAACAGAAACCGGAAACAAAACCTAATACTGACACGATTTTGCATGGGCGCCGGCAGCAGGGTGCAAGAGGGTGCGCTTGCACCCCCCTGCTATAAAAGAAAATACCTGAATTTACCAGAAAATTATATATTTTTTTAATTTTTTTATTAAATTATTGTTTGAATAAAAACTAAAGGCGTCGCGGTTGCTGTCCAAATCATTCTACATTCTATATATATATTAGATCATAATAGTGTGTAGATGCAGATGCACCCCCTGAAAATAATCCTGGCGGCGCTCATGCGATTTTGCCTCCTATATTAAATAAAATTAAATCTGTAATTGTATGAATTGACAGCTGATCATCTTGTCAATCGAAATACATTGCTTTATATAAATAGTTTTTTGTGTATAAAGTGTTTGTATTAAATATGAATAAACAATGTGGATTTATTAATGAAGAAAGTGATGAAAAAATATTGATTGAAAATGAGTGAATAGGTAGGTACTCTATATGCATAAATTTTATTTTTGGTGTGTAATTACACTATTTATACCTAATTATTTATACCTATTATTTATACCTAGCTATTTTCGTTTTATAGACTTAAAGAGCTAAAAAGAAAAAGAAATTGTGAACGTCAAAGGGGATATTATAAGCGCCAGAAAGATTTGAAGAAAAATGACAAAAATGAAAAAATGACGAGACAGCCACATTCATTATGATTTGATTAAGTAAGTTTATATACATACATACATATTATGATAGTAAATAATTGTTTATACGGAATCTTTACGTTGAGTAAAGAAGCATGTTGCACGTTTTTGTTCATAAAATAATAATATTCAAAATATTTTAACACTTTCTTATACTTATTTTAGGTTTGGTTAGGTAGCCATAAAGGCCATAAAACCACTAGTCAAGATGGCTGATCTTTTACCACCAATAACAGATCCTTCGTAGACGTGAAGGAAACAAACTTAACTCAGGATTTTAAATTTTATGGAATATGCTATAAAATGCTACAAAATGAAATGGTTATCTAACTATCGAAGGCTCTTGTGTTGTGATGTATTACAATAAGGTAGATACAGCTACAAAATCACACATTCTAAACGTAATGTGTGTATATTTTTAATATTGTTTACCTATTATTGAAGCAAAACTTCTTTAGGCACGACTAGGGGTAGATTCTAACGGAAGATTCTGATGGAAGTAACTGTATAATTTCAGCTATGGGAGGAGTTTAAATTTCCGAAATTTATTTATGAAATTTTCAAATGGTTTCAAATACATTAATGGTATTTATAGACTAAAATCTATGTTTCACATTTTAGTTATCATAAACCTATTATTTCATATATAAAAAAAATAATGATAACTTTTAAATTCCTATTTCTAATGAATAATATAAATATAACATCTCATTTTTTTTGTAAAGTATATAGGCAATAAATATGATTGAATTGTAATTAAATATTTATTTTCCGATACGTACGTCAACAAGTTTTACTTCAATCGCGCGTAAAGGTTACACGCACACTCTTTTTTGTTTAATATAATTATAATGAAAGTCATATAAAAATGTTTTAGAAATATCTAGAATACACATACCTATAAAAATTGGTTTGTTAAAATTTACTTTTTGTTTTTTCATTTCAATTATGATGGTATTTTCTTCGAAAATTGTACAACTATGGAAATTTGGTTGAGAAATATAATAGTTTGCCCCGTAACGTCCTGACCATCTGTTCACTAACTTGATATCTTTATATTTCATTACATTTTCTATAGTTTTTCCATAAGGAGCATTAATGAATAATTTATATAATTTTTTTTCAAATTCGTTTACACTTTGTTTTCTTAATTCAACGTTTAAATCAATGTACTTTTTTAACCATTGGGACTGTCTAAATTTTAAACATCGATGAATTTTATTTAATTTTTATCCTAATTGAATAGCGTGTTTTAAATTTTTGTAATAAATGACATATTTTTGTTTATCATATAATGTAGTTAATAATTTTGAAATAGTAGAATTAGAAATTGTAGGAATTATATGTTCAGGGCAAAGTGGTAAATCCTTATGAAATTGAAACATTTCCTTTGGATATTCTAAATCCACTTCAAGAATGTATCCATAATCACTGTCATCAGGACAACCCATTATATTTTCGTTATAAATTTCACAAGTAGGTATCCACTCAAAACATCCATATGGTAAAAAATTACACATAGCTGTACCATACAAATTATTTATATCAAAATACATTAAATAAGATGTTTCTTTATCTGGTTTATATTCTTTTTCCATATATTTATTATTAGCTTCTGCATACCGATTAGAACACTGTGAAATACCACCTCTAATTGCTTTTTGAAAAAACAAAACCATTTCAATGTCAGTTAGTAATTCCAATTCAACGTCAGTTATTTTTAACATAGCATCAAATGCAAACCCTGGTAGGATAAAATAATGAAGACTGTCCAGTTTGTATGTTTTTATACACATTGCTTTAAAATTTTTAAATATGTCGGTTAAAAGTAGTACATCAGTATTTAAATATAATTCTGAGTATTCTTTTAAATTTGTGATACCAAAAGTGTTTCAAACATTTCATGCATGTGCATAGTCATTATCACTTATTCCCGTATTATATTATTGATTTGTTTGTAAAACATGTCTTTTGAGGAAAGACAAGTGTCCTGTAATTTTTCAAAACTATCCAAATATTCATAAGGAAAGACACCTTTTCTTGTTGCTAATTTAAATTTAGTAGAATCGTTATAATATTTCTTTGTAATGACTTTTTGACTGTCATCTAAATAAGAAGATAACATATCAAGTTTATCTGGTAAAAACCTAAAGGAATCAATAAATCTAAAATCAATCTTTGTATTTTCAATATATTTTGTAAAGGAAATGTATCTCGCTTTATTTAATGGAAGTAAACTTATATTACCTTTAATTTCTGAGCTAAGTGCTTTAATTATAAAATGACTATCATAACTGGATAAGTTATGAAAAACTACAGGTATTGTATGAGAATTTTGATAGTAAATGTTACACATTTTGTGTGCAGCACCTCTAAAATTTCCGGTCATGTGACAATGATCCCTTACTCTGTTGTATTTTTAATTGGAATAGAACAAATATGACAAATAGAGGCCAAATTAAATTTTCTTTTTTCATCAGCAGTTAAAGGAAGTAATTTACGATGTTTTTAAATACATTTAAAGAATTTAGTTTTTTAGCAATTTGTTCCAATTTTTATACAAACCACACTTGACAATCACGACCAGTGTAATGTTTAAAATAAGACATAGAATCATCAATGCTTGATTTGAAATAATATGAAATACTAAACGCTTTATGTTTGTGAGATATATATGATTTACACTGTTCATTATTGTCAAGATTATTTTTTAAAAGAATACTTTCCAAATCTGCATATACAACAAAGGGTACAGGTTCTTTATGTTGAAAATTTTTAAATTTCATAATTTTGTTGGTTTCATTAAGTAAAACTATTTTACATTCAGTCATTTGACGACAATTATTCAAATGATTCTGCATACTGCTATGACTAGTAAAGTGATTTAAGCATTGATCACAAAAGAATTTACTATTTTTAATATTACCTATTTGCCTGTTTACTAACTTTGATAAATTTTTAATATAAGCAAAGTGAAAGATTCGATTCTTATAATAATTATAATTGTCAACATTTTCATCATCACAATAGTCAAGGGTAATATAACAAGACCTTGATTATAGTCGGCTATTTTTGTGGTATCTAGATTACGAGAATATTTTAGTATTACTTTGTTGAGACATAATTTGATATTAATAATCTTATTAAAGCCCGAGAGCTTTAGCTCGAGGGCTTTAATCTTTGTTATTAATGTCAAATTATGTCGAAACAAATTGTAAAATTTTCGAGAAATTTAGCAACAACAAAAATAGCAGAATATTAATCAAGGTCGTGTTATATTTAGGAAGATTATTTCCTGAGAAGACAAATTTTTGACATTTATATTTGACGTGACGATTTCTCTAGTGCAATAGTCGCTGATATTGTTCTAGTGCAACAGTCGCTGATATTTGATTCTGATTGGTCCGATTTCAAAAAATTATGACATTCTATTGGTTAATTTAAATCGAAGGAAATAATCTTTATTATTACAAGTTATAATAAGTAGATTAATGCGAGGAGAAAAATTAGTTTTACTTAGCAACAATGGTAAAATTTCATTCTTTTTGCTTATAGTAAAAACATTAATTGCAAGTGATTTTAAATTTTCAAATTATGGAATATATTTTATGTCAATTGGAAATTTAGTATTTTCATAATTTAAAATTTTACTAAAATGTGGATAGGATGAAGTTCTCGAAACGTTCTTAGAAATTTTGGCTGGGTGTAAAGCAGCTACAATTGATCAGAGAAAACAAAATTGATCAGAATTTTTAATATTAATTACACTCTTTGTATTCTTTACAAAATCAGGTAACTCAACAAAAGTAGAAATACCTCCTTGTAAAGGATTATATTTATTTATATTCACTTTTAAATGTAAAATTTTTAATAAGGCCCAACCGCTATCTCTTTCTTGAAATTCTTTAAATTTTACCTAAATTTTGTCTGTACAATATATTTTATACCAATCTTTTAAATTTGTGTTATTGTCAATAATTTCACTTTTGCTGGTAAAATCTTTGACAGAAATTTCTCCATTTTGTGGTTTAATAAAAATTGCGTAAAAAATAAGATTAACTTTTATAAAAGAATTTTGTAATTTTTTTTTATGGAAAAACTTCTAAATGCCTTTTGTAAAAACAATTTTGGGACTTTAAATTTTAAATTTATTATATTTCCAGTTGTAATTCGTCCATTAAAACTTGACTCTACATTTTGCCACATTAATTCTTTTCGTGAAGATTTAAATCTTAAATTTAATCTATTCTTAAAACTTTCAAGGTAAGTCTGCAAAATAGATAAATTTGATTCAATTCTTAAATAATTTGAAACACAACTTAGTTTATGTTTTAAACACCTTTTTAACCGACTTCAAAAAAGGAGAAGGTTATCAATTCGACCATATTTTTTTTATGGATGTTACCGAATATCTCCGGTATTTATAATCTGATTTAAAAAAATCTTTTTGCATTCAAAAGAATAGAGTGTCCCATTGGTCCCATAGAAATTTGGTTAAGGTCTGGTTATCAATGTAAGAGATATTTCAGGAAATACCACAAAAATCAACAAAATAAGCTCGGCAGTTAAGTTAATAAGTAGGTAAGCTATAGGCATACGAGCGCACAGCTTCCAAATTTCGCCGCTAGATGTCGCCACAGGTGGTGGCGCTGTATTCTGCTGTTTATTCGAGTGGCCTTTGACATTTGGCGCAAGCAGCCAATTCTTCTTTTTTCAAATGGCCTTTGACATTTAGCGCAAGCAGCCAACTCTTCTTTTTCGAATGCCAAAAGGGCATTAATGTTGTATCTCGTAAACGGCCCAACAGATTTCGTCACGTGACATATCATTGTAAAGGGGTTGGTGTATAGGGTAAGATTAAGCGTCAAAAAGACCGTATCGGTGCTGCCAAAAGGGCATTATGGCTATATCTCGTAAACGACCGAACGGATTTCGGCGTATGACGTATCATTGTAAAGGGGTTGATGTATAGGGTAAGATTAAGCGTCAAAAAGACCTTATTGATGCTACCAAAAGGGCATTATAGCTATATCTCGTAAACGACCGAACGGATTTCGGCGTATGACGTATCATTGTAAAGGGGTTAATGTATAGGGTAAGATTAAGCGTCAAAAAGACCTTATTTATGCTGCCAAAAGGGCATTATAGCTATATCTCGTAAACGACCGAACGGATTTCGGCGTATGACGTATCATTGTAAAGGGGTTGATGTATAGGGTAAGATGAAGCGTCAAAAAGACCGTATCGATGCTGCCAAAAGGGCATTATAGCTATATCTCGTAAACGACCGAACGGATTTCGGCGTATGACGTATCATTGTAAAGGGGTTGTTGTATAGGGTAAGATTAAGCGTCAAAAAGACCGTATCGATGCTGCCAAAAGGGCATTAACGTTGTATCTCGTAAACGGCCCAACGGATTTCGGTGTATGACGTATCATTGTAAAGGGGTTGATGTATAGGGTAAGATTAAGCGTCAAAAAGTCCGTATTTATGATGCCAAAAGGGCAATATAGCTAACAAAAAATATATTAAACTTTAATAAAACTTAAATAATATACATTCTTAGAAGCCAAACTATCATAAAACTAAAAAATTTTGAAGGCAACGATGAAATGTATATTTTTTACATCAATATAATGTAAAAATTTTTTAAATAAAAAATACTTATTTTATTAATAAAAAGGAATAACATACAGTCATCAAAAACAAAAAATTCGGTTTTATCAGGAAGCTGTGGTTTGTGTCGATGAAAATAGGATACCGCAAAAGCAAAAAGCTATGACGTGTGTTTGGTTGAGTTATGGTATACATAGACATTAGCGTCACATGTGATTGGTAAATATAATATTTAATAAACAACATATAGAATATATTGTAAAGCAACAATTAGGTTTTAATTTTTATCGGCGTCTATGTGTTTCAGCTAAGCCATGTATATTTAAAAGAGGGTCCTAGATTTAACTTGCTCATTATTGTTTTGATACTCCATAGATCCAGTTCTGAGTTCAGTTTCAAGTGCAAAAGTTTTTGTTACATATCCATAAAGGTAAGAATTTTTATTTTATTTCAAAATTTCATTTTAATTTAATTTTTGAGTTGATTTCATTTTATTTTTCTTGAGTTAATTTTTCATAATGATTTAATTTTATTTGTAGTTGGATTTAACTGGAATAAATTTAAAAGAGAACCATTGAAACACTAAAGTCCACTTGCCAGAAGAAGTGTCTGTCGGAACTTTTTAAATCAAAATATAAAGGGAAAAAGCAAAATTGGGGAAAGCTAATCACTCTGATACATTTGAAATAGTTTAGGAATATAACTTCTTCTTCTTCTTCGATATTGTTTTCCTCTTTTACAACCACACACACACACAAAGGTAAGAATTATTTTTATTTTTAAGTTGATTTAATTTTATTTTGAGTTTATTTAATTATTTGTTTAGGTAATTTTATTTTGAGTTTATTTAATTATTTGTTTAGGTAATTTTATTTTGAGTTGATTTAATTTTATTTTTAAGTTTATTTAATTATATGTTTGAGTAATTTTATTTTGAGTTGATTTAATTTTTTATTTTTAGATGGATTTAATTAAAATTAATTCGTTATGTCTTGCAGAAAAAAATAACGAGAAGACTATTATCAAATTAGGAGAACTTCCAGTGGATGTTTCACAAAAATTATTGAACGCTAAACTGGTCCAGAGCAAATTTGGCGAAACAATTTTGGTTGAGCTAGAAAACGGGCTCTGCTTTTTACCTAAGAGAACCATTGGAACACTGAAGCCTCACTTGGTAGAATTGTCTGGCGGGCATTATTTTATCAAATATAAAGAAAAAAAACAAATTGGCCAAGCTAAACCTACCGATACATTTGAAATAGTTAAGGAATAATTTTTTGTAAGTTTTTTTTATTTTTTTTTTTTATTTTCCAATTATGAATAACATTGTTGATAGGTCTAATGCTATTTTTAAAGAATTATCTAAATCATATAAAGCGTTAATCAATAGTTTTTCACATAGAGAAGCAAATAAATTATTAAAACAAATTAAACAGCATGTTATCAGTTTTCATAAAGATATTCGTAGGGGAAATTTAGATATTGGGACACTTAGAAATTTACAAACAAATTTAGGACATTTAAAAACGTTTAAAGAAGCAATTATTAACTTGTCTAAGCAGGGATCGGGGCTAACTGAAAAATCAGGGGTAAAATGGGTCGATCTAGAAACTATTTTTCATTCAAGAATTAGGAATGCTGTTATTGTTAATTTAAAACATAAAGGCCTAAATAGTTTTTTTGCTGACGCGTTCAAGTCGATTAAGGGTAGAATAGGTAACAGTTTAAAAAAATTTAACATGATCAAAGTAAATGCAACATTTTGCGGGGAATTTATTAAGAAATCTAGTGAAATCGAAGACATTTTAGAGTTTAAATATTTCAACACTAAAAACGCGGTAATAGATGTAGGTACGGATCTTGCATTGTGGTTTAACGAATATATTGTTGATAAAGTAATGAGTAAATTATCAGAATTTCAACTTAGGAATTCTGGATGGGCTTTAGACAAAATTATTTCATTGGAAATAAACATCAATAAATATGAGATAGGTAACGGTGCTTCATCATACATTAAGTTACCTGATCCTATACTAAAAAAGCAAGCATGTATTAATATTAAAAATTTAGATAAAGCATGTTTTTACTGGTCGGTAACAGCATCATTGTATCCAGTTAATAAAGATCAACAACGAACAAATAAATATCCTCATTATACAACCGTATTGAAAACCGAAGGTTTGGACATGCCAATGCCCCTAAATACTATTTCAAAATTTGAAAAATTAAATAATATTTCAATTAATGTTTACGCTTTAGAATTAAATACCGCGAAAGATAAATCATTTTACACAATTTATCCTGCACGCTTAACAAAAGAAAAATTAAATAAACATGTAAATTTATTGCTTATTCAAGATAAATACTTTCCAAAATTAAACGATTATGAAGCTCCATCAATGGATACGGAAAATGAAGATATCAAATATCACTATTGTTTAATCAAAGATTTATCTCGATTAATATCAAGTCAAGTTAACAAAGCTCATATGAAAAAATATATTTGCGATCGATGTTTAAATTATTTTCATAGTCAGGAAAAATTAAGTAAACATGAAGATTACTGCAAAGATATGAACAATTGCAAAATATCGTACCCACCATTTGATCATGTAGAGTTTAAAAACCACGTATACAAGCAAACGACACCTTTTGTCATTTATGCTGACTTTGAGTCAGTGCTACGTCCTCATAATAAGAACTTGGGGAAACATACACGAAAGTTTCAGAAACACGAGGCGTATAGTGCAGGATATTATCTAAATTGCTCCTATGATAGTTCGCTATCATTTTACAATGAATATTGTGGAGAAGACTCCATGGATTGGTTCGCTGCTGAAATGACAAGGATGGCTAAATTAATTGAAGAGAAAATAAAACATATCGAACCAATGATTGTCAAACCTAGTTTACTTAATGCAACAACATGTCATATATGCGAGCACCCCTTCAAAGAGAAGGACACCATCGTTTTAGACCACGACCACTTTACGGGGAATTTTCGAGGGTTTTCACACCAAAGCTGCAATTTAAACTATAAAAAAAAGTTTGTTGTACCCGTAGTCTTTCATAATCTTTCGGGATACGACTTACATTTTTTAATCAGAGATTTATCCAAAAAAGGTAATATAAGCTTGCTTCCTATAAACAAAGAAAAATACATTTCATGTACATTAAGTAATGACGAGAGCGAAGTAAAGTTTAGATTTATAGACTCGCTACGATTTTTAGATTCCTCCTTAGATAAACTTTCTGCTTTACTAGAACCATCAGATCTACATTATCTAAGTTCACAGTTTCCCAATTTAACATCTGAACAATTTGAACTATTAAGTAGAAAAGGGGTGTTTCCTTATGAATACATTGATTCAATTGAAAAATTAGACGATACAGAACTGCCATCCAAAGATAAATTTTATAGCACACTGACAGATGAAAATATTACTGATGATTTATACATGCATGCTCAGAAGGTTTGGAAAGCATTTAAAATTAAAAATTTAAAAGAATATAGCATGCTGTATATGAAGACGGATATCTTGCTTTTAGCATCTGTGTTTGAATGTTTTCGTGAAAAATGTCGAAAAACGTATGGTCTTGATCCTGCTTGGTATTATACGCTCCCCGGTTATACGTGGGATGCTATGTTAAAATATACCAAATCTAAATTGGAAATACTCAAAGATATAGACCAAATCATGTTTATAGAGAAAGGTATAAGAGGAGGAGTCAGTCAATGCAGCAATAGATATGCTAAAGCAAACAACAGATACATGAAAAATTTTAATCGAACAGAATCTGAAAAATATTTAATGTACTTGGATGTCAACAATTTATATGGTTGGGCTATGTCTCAACCTCTACCATATGGAGGTTTTAATTGGGTTGACACAAACATCGATGTGACTCAAATACCAGATGATAATGATGAGGGTTATATTCTCGAAGTAGACTTGGAGTATCCACATGATCTACATAATCTACACAATGACTTACCGTTTTGCCCAGAACATCGAAAACCCCAAGGATCAAAAATACAAAAACTAATGACCACTTTATATGACAAAGAGAAATATATCATACACTATCGAAATTTAAAGCAGGCCATGTTACATGGATTGAACGTGAAAAAGATTCACAGAGTGTTGAAATTTAAGCAAAGCCCATGGTTAAAGTCTTACATCGACCTAAACACAACTCTTCGAACAGCTGCTAAAAATGATTTCGAAAAGAATTTATATAAACTAATGAATAACGCTGTATTTGGCAAGACGATGGAGAATATAAGGAAACACCGAATTGTTAAACTCGTTAGATCTTGGGAGGGTCGATATGGAGCAAAGAACTTGATAAGCAGTCCTAGGTTTAGTTCGAGCAAAATCTTTGATGAAAACCTTGTAGCGATAGAGCTTCATAAAACCGAACTTGTATTCAATAAACCATTGTACATTGGCATGTCTATTCTCGATATTTCAAAGACGTGTATGTATGACTTTTATTACAGTTTTCTACTGCCTACGATGGGTGTAGATAACTGTAAACTCTTATACACCGATACCGACGCTTTTCTTCTAGAACTGCAATGCAATGATGTTTATACCGAACTAATTAAAGCCTATCCAGATAAATTTGACACCTCAGACTATGAACCAAATAATGCATATGGTATTTCACTCTTGAATAAAAAAGTCATAGGATTAATGAAAGATGAATGCAACGGCAAACTATTAACAGAATTTGTGGGGTTGCGTTCAAAAATGTACTCATATTTAACAGAGGCTGATAAATGTATTAAAAAATCAAAAGGGGTTAAAAAGAATGTCGTTGCTAAAAAAATTACTTTTGATGACTACCTTTCATGTCTGAGAGATAGTAAATTAAAAACAGTAAACCAATGCACGTTCCGTTCGTACAATCATAATGTTTATACAATCGAACAAACCAAAACCGGTCTAAGTGAGCACGATGATAAACGCTTTTTATGCAATGGATCTTTTAACACATTAGCATGGGGCCATCATAATATAATGCTCGAATAATGTTATTCATAATTAAAAAATAAAAAAATGCGAATGTGTATTGTAAATTAATTAGGTTAGTTTTCTATTGTTTATTGTATATCTAAAATTAAATAGGTTAGTTTTCTATTGTTTATTGTATATCTAAAATTAATTAGGTTTCTATTGTTTATCTAAAAATTAATTAGGTTAGTTTTTAGGTTTCTATTGTTTATTGTATATCAAAAAAAAACTTTTTTATGTTTACAATAAATTGTTAATCTGAATCTATGGTGTATTATTTTCTTTTAAATATGTTCTGTTGAAACGATCAAAAAAACGTTCAAATTTATCGTTTAGACATCTATTATTCGATAGTTTGACGTTTATGAATTTAGGAACGAAAAAAAACGATGAAAAGTAGCACTTTTTGTCACTTTGAAATAATGTTTTTCCATAAGAAATACATGTAAATCGTAAATTTATTTTAAACAATTTTTTTAATACGTTGAAACGTCAAATTTTAACGTTATCTTGACGTTTCGACGTTTCAAATTTTAGAACTGTGACGTACATAAATTTTGTCTCTATAAAATAACATTTTTTAACGCTATATTTATCGATTTTGAAATAAAAGTCATTATTTTTTATAAAAGTTTATTTCATATTTTCTAAATCTCTTGTTACATTTTGTTCATAAAAGTAAATATACTGACGCAAAGCGTTACATAATAAAGGATCAGTACACATTTCACAAAATACATCTAATCCTTTAAACCAGTTAAAATCAAAATTTTTTTTTACAATATCTATAACATTATTATAATAACAATTAAAGTTAATATTTTCTAGAAGTGAAATCTGATAAGCTACGATACAATGATGTACTCTAACAAGTTCATCTGCATCCTTTTCCGTTAGATGATATGTTACGCCATGTTTTTCAACTTCTATGAACCTGGTGTCGTCGGATACCAACTGTCGTATTGTACAAAAATCTCCACAGGAAAATGTAAATGCACTCTGGAACAAACTCATCTTATCTAAATAGTCAATAAGATCAAGCCATTCCATTTTTCCAAACGACAATTTACTTGGCTTGCAGTATTCTGATAAAATAATAGCTGGAGAAAATGTTCTTGCAGGAGATAAGCCAACTTTTATAATATACCCCTCAATTGCGAAAGATGATTGTAGCAGCAAATAATTTTCACGTTTTGCTTTGTCTTCGTAAACATTTAAAATTCTGTTTACTTCTTCCATATAGATAGAATCTTCACTACTACTACTACTACTCTCAGAATATGACGGTAAGTTTTCACTACTACTATAACCACTGTCTGGTGTCATCATCTTTTAATACTTGATAAAACTTGTGTTGAAACTAAGTAAAAATAATTGCTTCTGCTTCTAAGGACAGTTTTAGTCGGACTGCAGACTGAACGGTTTAAACAATAGATGTTATGAATCAAAAAAGGCCCCGGAAGCTATGAAAACGTATCTTGTTTGTCATAAGAATACATGTAAAAAATGTTCAAAGTAAGAAACAACAGAGTTTATAAAATATTAGATTTTTCAATCCAGCTATTATGCGAACTATCAAACCCCAGCCATTTAACGTAGATTTTATTGCCTTTTTTCCTCAGCACTTTTTCAACAAGGTAACATCAGGATTTTTTGACTTTTGTAGCTCTTCCTCGTAAAATGCTCCTTTAATTGGTGATCCATGTAAATCTTCCAACATGTATGTTACAGGATTAGTTATGTTCACTTTGGTAATTTTAAAAAGCTCCGTAGTCCAATTGGGTGTATAGCCTTTATCGAATAGATGCTTTGTCTTGCTTATGCGCACCACATCTCCAATTTTATATTTTCGCGGGCCTGCTATTTTTAAATGATTATAATGTTGCTGTAGAATCTCTTTTTCATTGGACTTGTTTACCTGAGACGGCTTTTGACCAATCGTTCTATGTTTGCTTTCGTTGTACTCTTTTGTAATTTTCGGTAACACATCTATCCACCTGTACGTACCGTTTAAGCTAAAATGCTTATACAATTTCGTTTTCAGTGTTCTAATAACTCTTTCTGCCATACTTGCTTTCATCTTTGTAAATGTACTATAATGATTTATGCCATGTTTCTGCATTAGATTTTGAAATTTTGTGTTGTAAAACTCTTTGCCCTGATCAGATTGAAGATTTTTCGGTTTGCGTTTTCCTATAATATCGACAAAAGCTTTCGTGATTTCTTCGCCAGTTTTCGATTTTAACGGTCGAGTCCAGAGAAATTTCGAGAAGCAGTCAATTACCACTAGAATCATTTTAAACGATCGATTTTGAGTTGCGTAAGAACTCATTTCAGCCAAATCAATTTGCCATAAATCGTCCAAACCTTTAATAATTGTTCGTCGTCGAGCATAATTTTTTCGAGCCGGTTTATGCAGCTCATTAACGACTTGAACCTTTTCCTTTGAAAACATGACTGTGACTAAATCTAATGTTTAGGGATTTTGTACTAACCGATTCTCCAATGCTTTAAGCCTATCGACTATATTCATCGATTTAATATTATCCACAATCCCACGCAGGTGATTTTGGTTAGCAGTGATTTTGTTTGTTAAATCTGTAATACTATTTTCAATAGTTAACAATTTCCCTGATAGAGTATTGACATACTGCTGCTGCTGCTGCTGCGCTGCATTGTTTTTCATAATTTTATCTAGTAAATCCTTTTGTAATGTCGGAAGATCTTTTTGATATAGTGTCTCTAACGCTTTCCCTACCTTTTCTTCCAAATTTTTCATTAAGCTTGTCACAAACTGAGTTAGCTGAGCAAAGTTAGCATTAAGAGTTGCTATTTTCGGTTCAATGCTATTCGTTGAATTTTTGATGTCTGCTCGTAGATATTGTTTCGAAGCAACAATCGATTCATCAACATACTTTTTGTTAGCCATATGTTTGCTGGCTAACGGAGGATCTCTTGATATAAAACTGTTTATGGACATCAAGTCATTATTGAATGTAAGTTTCATAGCATTTACGTTTTCAGTCAACTTTTGCACATTATCTTTAAGTGCAACTTGCAACCTATCTAATGCTGCATCCAAGTATTTTTTATTAACAGCATCGCTGTCTGAGTCCGGATCTTGCACGTTTCTAAGTTTTAAATTTTCAAAATCAACATCTCCACTTAAAGTATGTGCTAATGCCGGTTTCGGTATAAACAATTTTTTATCTCCAACGATTTTTTTGGTACGTCCGAATTTGTCGACACTCATTGTGGTAATGATGTTTAAGCAATAATGCGTGCTTCTTTTAATTCCTCAATAATTGCAACAATTTCATTATCATTCGAAGTATTTCCTGCTTCTTTTGATGCTATTAAAAGCCGAAGCCTGTCAACAAGTTCGTTTGGATCATCCCAATATTGAAGGTCAATTTTATTATCGTTGTAAACCATTTGCATTCCAGAGCCCCCAGTGCTCGAATGTTTTCGTAAGTGAGAGGTAGCCAGAGGTTTTATGATATGTGTGTATTTAAATCGGTTTGTTCCTTTAAGGTGTCCTTTAATGTTTTTATGAGGATTTGTTAATTGTAGTATTGTTCCATAACGATTAAAATCATCATTATTGAAATTTTTAGGTTCATCATTAAAAATTAATTCATATAGACCTGGTGTACCTCTTATCTGTTTGCCTTCTGTAATAATAAATCCATGCTTTTTATCAAAGTCGATTTGTTTGCCACCCAGAAACCATTTAGATGTATCACCATCGTAAGTAGGACCATAAACCGTATCTATATTATCTTTTTTTGTCCAATGATCTAGAATATATGGATGAGCCATTGGGGGATACTGATCCAAGTATTCCTTAATAACATCTTCTGAAACGTTAAGATCTTTAACAGCCTGTTCTTCGTCTTCATAGAATACTTCATCATTATCATCACTAGTAGTTTCGGCAACATTTTCAAGTTTTATAAACTCAGGTATACTCAATTGCTCTTTTTGTTTAGGTGATTTCTCTTTTTGTTTAGGTGATTCCTCTTTTTGTTTTTTAGATGGTTTCTCTTTTTGTTTAGATGGTTCTTTTTTAGGCTCTGGCTCGTTGACTGGTTGAGGATGAGAGATCACTGTTTCGTTTAGAGAAGATTTTACAATTTTGTGTAGAGGTTCCGTGACAGGTTTAAACAATTTATTTAGTGTCTCATCCGTTTCAACTCTACCCAATTGTAACGCTTTATATTTTTTTCGAATCGATAGAGCAAGTTCGGCAATTTTTCTCTTACGAACGGCAATGTCAAGTGGATTGTCTGACATGTTGTCGAATAATGACTGTAATGTTACAATGTTATGTATTTATCGAAACCGATTCGATATCGACCGTTGTTTAAATCAAAGTCTTTCGCAATAACCATTGTCCCATACTTTTCTTGCCAACATTTCGAACACAACTGTTTGAATTCTTCAAAACTCATATCCGGTGACACGTGTTCATCAAAGACATGTTTCAAATTGATAGCATCTTGTTTAAAAAGTACAATTAGGTTACTGTTATCTCTACATATTTGTTTACAGCATTTCGAGTAGGTATGTGAAAGAAATGCGCTATCTATATCCCGATGTCGGCCCATGCTGTAGTATTCTCGAATCTTTTGCTGGTTCTCACATATGACGTCATCAAAAATAAAAATTGAATTTGGCTTTGCATCATTTGGGCTAATAACTTCATCGTTTTCTTTAAACGGAAAATATCCCACTCCTTTAACTTTCGATAATACTTCTTCCAACAATTTATACTTGGGCTGATATAATGACTTTGAATAAACGTAAATATTTTTAAATTTCGCGCCATGTGGATGAAACAGTAACGATAACATAACGTTCGTTTTGCCACACCCACTGGGTCCACAGATTAGCGCCCGAAACGAATTTGGTAGCAATGGTCCATGTTTACTGTCAGCGATTCGATCGTTTCCTTCATCTAAATTTTCAATCGGAAGCGTCTGGTCTTGTTGAATGATCTTCATTGTTTAACATGTTTTTAAATGTTTCAATGTATAAGTAGAGTAGTAATTCTGAAATCATTTCATTTCTCATGTTGGTGTTTGAAGGTGAAGGTGTGCTCAACAGCCTTATCAATAATCTACCGTTTGAGTTACATTATCCTAGTTACAACTTTTTGGGACCAGGCACCAAATTACATAAAAGACTTGCACGTGGAGATACGGGTGTTAACCTGCTGGACGACGCAGCCAGAGAACACGACATTGCATATTCTAAACATAAAAATTTAGCGGAAAGACATAAAGCAGACGAGATTCTAGAGAATAAAGCGTGGGAAATAGTAAAGTCCAAGGACGCTTCAGTTGGTGAAAAAGCCGCAGCTTGGCTAACCACAACCGCAATGAAAGCTAAACGTAAACTTGGCATGGGTGTTAGGAAACCTAAATCGTTTAAACGCAATATTATAAGTAAAATACAAAGAGATATAAAAAAAGCTGGTCCTTTGGCTACATTAAAACGAGCAACCAGTGTTGCTCTAAAAGCAGCCAGGGTTGCTGTACAAAATGCTGGTGGAAAAAAACAGGTTAAAGTACCTAGGATTATTCCCATCGAACCAAAATCCGGAGGCTTTTTACCGTTAATTCCGTTATTTGCTGGACTAAGTGCACTGGGGGCGTTGTCTGGTGGAGCTGCTGGAATCGCTAAAACTGTAATTGATGCGAAAAATGCACAGAAAAAATTGGAAGAAGAACATCGACATAACAAAGCTATGGAATCTCTCGGTAAAGGACTATATTTACGAAAAAATGCCAGAGGAGGCTTTGGTCTCTTTCTAAAGAAGCAAAAAAACTAATTACGCTACCCAATCGAGGATTGTATGATTACGAACTAAAACGATATGCTAAACGTCTAAAAATCCCAAATTTTAGAGGTGTATTTATGCGAGACACATTACCTAAAACCGGTCCTGTTCAACGCGAATGCGCAATCCTAAATTTGGATGAAAGCAAAAATCATGGAACTCATTGGGTGGCGTATCGGAAGATTAACAATAACGTTGAATATTTCGATTCATTTGGCAAGTTGAAACCGCCGAAAGAACTTGTACAGTATCTGGGACCTGCAACGAAAATTGTTTACAACCACGATCCTTACCAGACTTTTAATCAAATCAATTGCGGCCATCTTTGTTTAGAATTTCTATACGATGGAGGCTGTTTTGGCGTACATTAATCGTGAAAAGAAACTGATTGACTTTACTGAACAGGAATTGGCTTGTTTTCCTATATGCTATTTGAAAAGGTACGCAAAACCTTGTGAATTATTACAAGTTTGGTGCAAGTTGCCGCTTGAATATAGATTGGATTTTGAATTGCGAACCTGCCTGCCCTGCTTTGTTCATCATAATCGTCCTGAATGGACCACCCATGTTGACGGACCTGCGCAATCACAAGGAAATTGCAATATATGTAAACTAGGTTTAGAAAAATGTAATGAACTTGTAAAAAATTATTTAAATAAATGTTAAAGATATACAATTTTATTTCTTTGTTTAACCTCCAACAGTTATGTTGTTGACGCTAGAGAGTCGTGATTATCAATTTGATTGGACTCCTCCGGTTCCGTTAAGTTTAGATCCGAGGAAACAATACAAGTTGGCATTTCTGTTTTTCTTTTCGTACAACAGTATACCGAATGTAGAGATTGGCAGTAATGCTTTTTACTATTACGAAAATAACGATAAAACTAAATTGCAGAAAATAACCTTAAATACTGGTTGCTATGAAATTTCCGATATTGAAGAGGCGATTCGAAATTTAATAAATATACCACCAAATGCAAAGATTGAAGACGTTTTTTCATTGAAGCCCAACAATAATACACTAAAGTGTGAAATATTCAGTAGTCAACATGCAATAAATTTCGAGCGTGAAGACAGTATAGGTAGAATGTTGGGTTTCTCAAAGAGGATTCTGGAACCGAACGTAAGACATAGTTCCGATCTACCTGTGGAAATTGTTAAAGTACGAACGATTCGTTTCGAAACAAACATTACCACCGGAGCCTTCTACAACAACAGACCTACTCACACTATCCACGAGTTTGGTATATCTGTAGACCCTGGTTACGCTATCGATGAAATTCCGAAAAATATCACGTATTTGCCTGTGATTAATATACCTGAGATTACAAATATTACTATACTGGCATTGGATCAAAATTCAAGACCTGTAAATTTTCAAGGTGAAAGAAGCATATTGGGTTTGGAGTTGAAAGAATGGGATTAATTTTCAACAACTATATAGCACCTTCATATTTTCAGAAGCCTGCAGTATTGAACAAGTCGTTAAAGTGTTCAGTAGGACAACGACAACGACGACGACAACTTACTAGAGACAACGTTTTATTTTTGAAAGCTCTTGGTTTCAAAGTTATTAACAATAATAATGAATCGTATACGAACAATTCAAGATCCAATGTTTGATCTCTATCGAGAACCGACTCAGGATGAATCGATTAGAAAATCTGAATACCGATCTTACACACCATTCATCAAATCGTTTAGCTGCAGCGACATTGTAGAATTTAGTGTAAATCAGGTGGACTCATTCTTTGCAATGCATGATACGTTGTTGGCTATTAAAGGAAAATTGGATGTAACTGGTAATGGCGATGTTAGTTTGACACCAAACTTTGGAGCATTTCTATTCGACTCGTGTACGTATACCGAAAGTGCAAGAGAGATAGAAACAGTTCGAGATCCTGGAATTGTTAGCACTGTAAGAGCTTTAACATGTTACAATGAAGAAGATTCTCGTCACCTCGCCATTGCTGGTTGGAATTATCCTGTAAGTCCCATTCTCAATCCTGATGATAAATCATTTAGTTTACTGATGCCGCTTAAACACATCTTCAACATTTTCAATGATTACCCAATGGTAACTTGTGGACGACAAACGATTCGATTCGTTCGAGCTCGTAATGATCTCGATAGCGTTATTGTAACAGAGAAACGAGATGCCGCTGGCGTAGCTACTATTACAAACGTACAGATTATGATTCATTCGATGGAACTGAAAGTTAAACATATTTATCCAAATGATTTTGTTAAAGAACAATTGATGCGATCAATTCAAAGCGATCGTCCAATCGTAATTCCGTTTAGAAAATGGGAACTACATGAGCTACCATCTTTGACCGCAGGAGCAACACAAGAAATTTGGGCTGTTAAAACAACGTCTGCAATAGAGAAACCTCGATATGTTATTGTATTTTTCCAAACTAATAGGAGAAATCTGAAAATTGCAGATCCTTCTTTATTTGATCATGTAAATCTACAAGGTCTCAGACTTGCATTGAATGGTGAATATTTTCCCAATGAAAGGATGCAACTTGATTTTGACAAAGGCGATATTGCGCTAGCTCATTACAACTACAGCGAATTCAATTCCAGTTACAACAGAGTATCAATGAAACGACCATTAATGGATTTTCTAGCATTCCGAAATCGTGCTTTGTTTGTTATCGATTGTTCTAAGCAAGAAGAATCGATGAAATCATCGACTGTTGATGTACGACTAGAAATTGATGCCAACAAAGGATTTACCAAAAATACTAAAGCATATTGTATCATAATTCACGATTGTTTATTGGAGCATTATCCCTTAACGGAAGTAGTTAAAAATATAATATAAACTGCTAACTATTTAGTATTTGCTCAGTTTTCAAAGAAGTTTCATTGTCGTCGTCGTCATCATGAGAATTGCAGTAGTCGACATCCAAGGATTTATAATCGATGAAGTTTTTTATCCAAAAGAAGTCGCTATTCAGATTGGTGGTATAAAATCGAATTTTTTATTTAAACCTCCTAAACCATTCCACGAGTTGACTGCTAAAGACAAGAAAACTACGCGGTATTTGGAAAAATTTATACATGGAATACGATACGATTCTGGAGATGTAGATTATTCCGATGTTAATGCAATTTTGGAGAAACACCTACTTGGCAACGTTGATTTGATTTATGTTAGAGGAAATCAAAAAATTGACTTTTTAAAAGCAAAATGTGAAGAACTTGGACTCCATCTATTAATTTATGATGTTGTAAATTATGATGGGACACCCTGTGCAACGAAAAATTTTGAAGCTGTTTATTCAGGATGTCCTCACCACGCCAACGGTAAATTTATGTGTGCATATAATAATATTCTTTCTTTGTATAATTGGTTGTATTATACTGTATTACCTAAATAAAGCTTTAAAACACAAATTAAGGTTTTTTTATTAAAACACCTTTTACAAGTTTACAAATATTTATTGTTATTATGTAAAAATACATTTCATCGCTTCATTCTTCGTTTGGTTTCTTTCGCCAAAATTTTCATGATTAACAAGCAAACTCCTGCTAACGTTGCCCATGTTATCTGAACTACTTGACATATTTGCTGTTGCATTGGATCCTCCATAGTAATTTCTAGTTGTTGCATTGGGATTTGAAGATTTGCTCGCCATTCCCCCACTCCTTCAGAGTTGTCGTTAAAGATTAATTTTAGCTTGTAGTTGAGAGGTGATTCTGTTAAATTCAATGCAAACACCTGCAATTTTCCATCATTGACTGTTGACAGACTCATCATTTGCCATGTATTGCATTCTTGTTTTGTTCCGTTTATATCTAAACACACACCAATATGTGCAACGTTTTGCGGAACGTTAACATAAAGCATGTTATTTAATATTGCTGTTAAAAGAACAAAATTTGCTTTTAACAAGGCCATGGTTTTATTCGTCTTGTGGGCGTTGATAATGTTGGTAAATATTTTTCAAAAACTTTGTTCCACAAACTTAAATTTTCAATCTTTTTTAACACTTCTTTTTGGTCTTCGTACATACAAATTTGTTTATTTAATTTTCGTATATTTTCACAAAACTCTTCAAGTTTTTGACTGTATTCTCTAGAAGCCATTCTAAAACTAAATATTTTCCATGATATGTTTTATTATTAATAAGTCTGTTATCACTCTAACACATCAGTCGATTACGTCACACATTGCGAACCTGCTAATGCACCAAGGTCACGCGCTTTTAATATTTTAGAAGATTTGAACACTTCATCTTACCCTATACAGCAACCCCTTTACAATAATACATCATACGTCGAAATCCGTTCGGCCGTTTACGAGATATAGCTATAATGCCCTTTTGGCAGCATCGATACGGTCTTTTTGACGCTTAATCTTACCCTATACATCAACCCCTTTACAATGATACGTCATACGCCGAAATCCGTTCGGTCGTTTACGAGATATAGCTATAATGCCCTTTTGGCAGCATAAATAAGGTCTTTTTGACGCTTAATCTTACCCTATACATTAACCCCTTTACAATGATACGTCATACGCCGAAATCCGTTCGGTCGTTTACGAGATATAGCTATAATGCCCTTTTGGTAGCATCAATAAGGTCTTTTTGACGCTTAATCTTACCCTATACATCAACCCCTTTACAATGATACGTCATACGCCGAAATCCGTTCGGTCGTTTACGAGATATAGCTATAATGCCCTTTTGGTAGCATCAATAAGGTCTTTTTGACGCTTAATCTTACCCTATACACCAACCCCTTTACAATGATATGTCACGTGACGAAATCTGTTGGGCCGTTTACGAGATACAACATTAATGCCCTTTTGGCATTCGAAAAAGAAGAGTTGGCTGCTTGCGCTAAATGTCAAAGGCCATTTGAAAAAAGAAGAATTGGCTGCTTGCGCCAAATGTCAAAGGCCACTCGAATAAACAGCAGAATACAGCGCCACCACCTGTGGCGACATCTAGCGGCGAAATTTGGAAGCTGTGCGCTCGTATGCCTATAGCTTACCTACTTTAATACATATGTAAATAATGATGTATAACATAAAAACATAATAATTGGCGCGTTACTGTCCAACTACTACCGATTTTAAACAATTCGACCATAGTTTTTTTCATGTTACCAAATATCTCTGGTATTTATAATCCGATTTAAAAAAAAAAAACGTTTTGCATTCAAAAGAATAGTGTTCGTATGATCTCATAGAAACTTAATTAGGGTCTGGTCATCAATGTGGAAGATATTCCAAGAAACACCACAAAAATCAATAAAATAAGTTCTGCAGTTAAACTAATATGTTAATAATGATGTATAACAAAAAAACATAATAATTAGCCCGTTACTGTCTCACTCTAAAGCCAAAGACCTCTCCTCACAAGGAGAAGGAATGAGCATTTAATCAATTCTCTTGCTCACTGCGTGTTGGTGATTTCGGACAATTCAAGTCAATCTTTCATCACGACGTTTTCCTTTACCGTACGTGCTTCGTGTTTCTAGGTGTTAGACAATTTACTTATGTCTCCAAAAAGTCACATTGATACATGGGATTGTTGGGGATTAAACTCAGTACCTCTTGCATCAAGTAGCAACTAAAAATGATAAAATACCTAAAAGATTTTTTACAAAAATTAAACCTCCTTCAAAAAAAAATATACTAAAAACCCAGAAATAAAATCTTTATTTCTTAAAAAAAATTGGAAACAACTAGGCATCTGATTTCGATTTCCTTGAAGTCGGCTCCAATGGCAAATTACCCTCTATTTTAATCTTAGCTATTAAATCTAGATTTTGAATGTTAGTAACTCAAATCTTTTAAAAAGTTACAAACCATTGGAGCCGACTTCAAGGAAATCGAAATCAGATGCCTAGTTGTTTCTATTTTTTTTTTAAGAAATAAAGATTTTATTTCTGGGTTTTTAGTGCATTTTTTTGAAGGAGGTTTAATTTTTTTAAAAAATCTTTTATTAACAATAAAATTTGTTTTTTTAATTGTTTAATGTGGTTTTGTAAATCTTTTTTAGACTTAACTAATCTACTCACCAATTCCATTCGCCTCACCCACTCATCGGACATGGAGTCAATAGTTTTGTTTGAAGAATTCATCGTTGTGGTGGTCTTACTTGAACGTTTCACTGTTAACTTGAAGATGTTTAACAAATTCTCTCAGAGCCATATTTATACCAAATGATAAGACTTGTTTTTGCATAAATTGCAATTCTGCGTTTTTCGAATCACGTTATATTTCATAAAGATAAATTTAACCTCGCAACATAGATATCATCCAAATTGCAATTTTCTTGTTAGTTGTGTAATCTTGATGCCATACACGTGATCTTATTGAATCAAAATCTGTTGTTAAGCAAAATTTGCAATTTCTGCATTTTATGTAGTATGTATGTATTTCAATACGTATTTTATGACGTTCAATATTTTTGTTGAATATGCATTTTTTCATGTATAAATACATCTCAGTAATTTAACACAATTAGACAGTCCCAAAATGGCAACAGTACCATCCACTTTAATAATTATAAAAAAAGACAAAGTGCACTTTCCAGCCAAAACAGCTCTTTTGGTAATGAAGCAAATTTTTCAGTAAGTATGATGTTTTGTATTTTTTTTTGTATTTTATTTTGTATTATTTTTTTTGTCTTTTAATTTTGTTTATTTTTGTATATTTTATATATTCTTTCATATTAATTAATTAATTTATTTATGTATTATTATTATTTATTGTTATTATTATTATTATTATTAATATTATTTCATTATTTACAAATTTTAGATATGGAGTAAAACAGATGATAGTTAAAGGGGACAAGGTGATAATTTCTTTAACATATTCGCCAAGGACCCAAACGCTGAAAAGAAAATTTGGGAATCTTCCGATACGATACATGAGGGCAAAAATTGAAAATGAGGAAGAGTTTAGAGAATTAGAAAAAGTTGTACGAAGTTACAATTATAATTTATTGGACGAGGAGGTTGTAGAGCTAGAGGAGCAAAAAAGGCTTGTGGGTAAGCGCAAATACATGGAACCTGTAGCAATTGAGGATGACAATGATGATGAAGACGAAGATGATAACAACGATAATGGTCCGTCGACATCAAAAAAAGTAAATCAAAGTAGTATTATTAACTTTAATGACATTTTAACACAACTCTAATTGTGTCTAATAAATTATTTTGTATAATATCTTTTGCTTTATTTAAAATTATAATTTAATCTTTAAATATTTATGTTTCAATAACTGTTTTATTAGTTTACAAAAAACCATGACAGACGCTACATATTGTTGTAAATATAAGTGTTTCAATAGGTTAAATTTTGATGAGGTAGACGGACTTGCTTGTAAAAAGTGTAATAATTACTGTTATTGTCAATGCAATTGTAGAAAATTTTTAGAAGAAATGGGAAGGAAAAGATCTCTTTTATATTTGGTTCTCAAGTATTTTACTTGTAAGTAGTTGTTGTTCAACTATTAACAAAGCAAGTTCTACAAAATGCTCAATTCCGTTATAAATAAATTACCGTTTGAAATGCACATTCCTGGCTACAAGTTTTGTGGTCCAGGAACAAAATTACAAAAAGGTTATCTCGAGGTGACACTGGTATTAATGGATTAGATGAAGCTTGTAAAGAACATGATATTGCTTATTCTCAAGAAAACGATTTACATAAACGACATGAAGCTGTTAAAATTTTAGCTGATAAGGCGATGCAACAGTTTCGATCAAAAAATACAGCATTTAGTGAGAGAATGTGGCTGCACTAGGAGTTGCAGGTGCTATGAAAGCTAAAGTTAAATTGGGTCTAGGCTTAAACGCAACAGAGTATCGTTTTACAATTAAAAAATGTTGCGGAGAATTGGAAAAAGTAAAAATGAATTTAGAAAAAGCTTCTTTGGGTATAAATTACTGTTTACACACACTTAGTAAAATAAAACGAGTAAAACAAGAACAACAAATACATAAAAACCTAGACAGAGAAATGGAATGCAGAGCACTTGAAAAAATGGATGTTGATAATTATCCAAATAATTTAAATACAAGATTACGTGTCAAAAGAAAAAATAGTTGATACAATAAACGATGCAGTAAATAAAAAATTAAAAATTTACATGAATGAACCTATTCCTTCAACAAACAAGAACAACAACAACAATAAACGAAAATTCAGTGATGACGATGATGATGATGATGACTACAATCCAGATGAAAAACATGTAAAAACAAGTTAAATCTTTTATTATTTTGTTTGTATTAGTTGTATTATGATAAAATAAAAGTCTTTTTAAAGTTTTTCTGTCTTTTATAATAAATAAGAACTTTTCAACAATTAAAATATTAGTTTACGTTCAGAGGTTGTACAAGATGGTTCAAAAAAGAAAACAAACTAATACAAAAAACAATTTAAAATGAAAAACAAAAAACTCTAAACTAATATGTTTAAAAAGTGTAATCAGAAAAATAAAAGCACATTTGTTAAAATCTCAGCCGAAGACCGTAGGTGAAGCTATTAAATTAGCAATAAAAGTAGCTAAATCCACTAAGAAATAACAAAAAACCACGTGTTATTCCGATACCTAAAAAAACTGTTGGAATTTTACCTTTGATTCCAATTTTCGCTGCCTTAAGCGCACTTGGAGCATTATCTGGTGGTGCCGCAGGTGTAGCAAAAAATGTAATCGATGCTAAAAACGCTCAAAAAATTAGAAGAAGAACAACGTCACAACAAATCAATGGAATCGATAGCAATGGGTAAAGGATTATATTTAAAACCATACAAAAGTGGAATGAGTCTTTTTTTATGAGTAAAATTAAATCATCCAAAAAAAATACTACCACAACGTCCTTTAATCAATATAGTGTTGGAAAAATATGCAAAGTTATGGAAATTTTCAAATTTTCGAGGTGTTTTTATGAGAAACTCTTTACCGAAAAAAATTCGAACCCATGAAAGTGGTATTATTAATTTGGATGATAAAGACGGTACACACGTATTGTTTATTTTGATAGTTATGGTAACCTTAGACCTCCCAAGGAAGTGATAAAATACTTTAATTCAAATGGATTTTGTAATATTTTATATAATCATAATATTTATCAATCTTATAATACCTACATATAATTGTGGTCATTTATGTTTATATTTTTTGCAAGGTCAAGGTAAGTAAATGAATAAAAAGTATTTCAATTGTATTCATTCTATAGTAAACCTTTGATAGAACAATATGTCCTATACATTTGTCTTATCTAATAGAGTTTCAATATTATCAACAAAAATATATCCATCAATTATTTTAGAAGAAGAAGATGAGTATGTAATAGGACTAATAGACTTTGTCACTTACAATACAATTCCAAATGTGGATAATATGAATAATATGTTTTATATTGGTACATACAAAATTAAAATTCCAAGCGGTTCTTATGAAGTTGATGATATTACAAGGTATATACAACAACATTTGTTCAAATAGAAAGTAGAAAAGAATCAATTTCAATTAACAACAAGATACCACCACAAGAAACTACAGAAAGTAATACCATAACAGAACAAGCTATAACAATTAAACGAAACGTAGGTAGGTACCTGAATTAGAAGAAGATACAGTTTTGATAATGAGAACAATAAATAATACATTAAAATCAGAAGTAAAAAAGCAATAAATTTATCGATTTCGAAAAACCAAACACAATAGCCTCCTTATTAGGATTTGAAAAGAAGAAACTTGGTCCTTCGAAAACACATATATCAGACTTTCCTGTAAATATAAATAAAGTAAATTCTATATGGATTGTTTGTAATTTGGTTAAAAATTCCTATAGTAATAGCAACCAAGATTATCTGATACATGTATTTTACCCAAATGTACCTCCAGGTTATAAAATTGTGGAAATTCCAAGAAACGTTACCTATCTACTTACCTCAAAACGAAAAACATTACGGAAATTTTTATTAAAATAGTGGATCAGGATGGAAATTTTGTCAATTTCAAGAAAGAGATGATCACAGTTAGGTTACATTTGAAAAAAGTGTAAAATGGTGTTTCTTTATAATATTCCAAATATAAGTACAGGTGTTACACAGCAAACAACAGCAGTCACACCAGACACCTTAAATCGCTAACATCTGAAAATCGATTGTTTTTAATTTCGTTGGGTTTTAAATTGAAACAAAAATGAGTTTTAATATTTTAAATATTGGTGATCATGTGTTAATAGACAATTCTGTTGTTAATTGTGAACTACACAGCCATCCACCATATGCAAATACCACATTCAATAATTCTTATGAGATTCGTATACCCATACAAACCCAGGATATATATACGTTGCCTTGTGAGAGTTTTCTGTATCTCGAGGGATGTTTAACGGATGCTGATAACAAATATAGTACAACTCTGAATTTCATAAACAATGGTATTACATATTTATTTGATGAAATTCGATATGAAATTGGAGGATATGTCATAGATAGAGTTCGTAATCCTAGAATAACCTCAACCATGAAAGGTTACGTATCATTTACACCAAACGATTGCAACAGATATAATAGTGTAGGTATGTTGGAATGCAACACATAAACCAGAAATTATGGATTCACAAGGAAATTTTAATATTTGTTTACCTCTAAAAATGTTATTGGGATTTTGTGAAGACTTTAAAAAGATTGTAATTAATATACCTACGTCAAGAGTTGGTTCTTATTAGAAGTTCAACTGACATTAATGCTATAGTGAGTTCAAAAGCAACCAAAAATACAATTAACAAAAATCCTATGGAAAATTCCTTATGTTCAAGTATCAGATACTGAGAAACTTTGATTGTTGAAATATATAGAAAATGGACGTAACCTAGAAATGGCTTTTCGCAGTTGGGAATTGCATGAATATCTATTATTACAACAAACAATGAAACATACTTGGAATGTGAAATCGTCGAATCAACTGGAAAAACCTCGCTTTATTTTATTTAGTCTTCAAGCAAATAAAAAAATGATGTTACAAAAAATATGAATCGTTTTGATCATTGTAATCTAGTAAATATTAAATGTTTTCTAAATTCTGAAATGTACCCTTACGATAATTTAGATTTAAATTTTAATTAAAACTAGTTTGTTATATTTATAATGTTCAATTTCAACAATCCTACTATTAAAAATCTTCTCCTGATCCATGTCTACCTATAACAAAATTTCGTGATTTGGCTACAATATGTGTAATCGATTGTAGTCGTCAAAACGAATCGATTAAACCTGGTGGTGTGGATATAAGATTGGAATTTGAAACCAACAAAAATATACCTACTAATTTTACATGATAAATTTATAAATTATAATCCATTAACGAATGTTGTAAAAATGTATTAAAATATTTTTTATTTATATTATAATAATATTAAATTATATTTGTTAATTCTGTGTTTATCTCTTAGTTTTTTTTAAAAGATCATAAAGGTCATCAACAAAACTGATAATAAATGAAACAAGTTACAGGGTAATTCTAAACTAAGATATTCAACTTATTTAATTTTTACCTATTTAAATTTGTTTAAACAAGTACAAAACCAGTTAAAAGCGGTTAAAAACGATTCAGAGCGGTTCAAAAGCTGTTCAGAGCGGTTCAGAGCGGTTCAGAAGCGGTTCGAAAGCGGTTCAAGAAACAGTTATGAGCTGTTCTCATAGACCGATAGACATGTTTAATGAAGAGTTAAAGAAACGGCTTATTATTAAGCGAAGAAACGTAAAAAATAAAAATGTCATCAAACTAACAAAGAAATCTAAAACAAAATGAAGGCAAAAAATTAAAATATATACTAAAATTAAATTAAAGATGTTGGAAATTATAGAACTATTGGTATATTAATCCTAGGAAGTGTCTCAGCTGCCGAGAGCGGCACCCACTTTTAAGCTCAACGGGTGTCGCTCTCGGCAGCCGCGGTGGCTGTCGCGACCAACAAAACTTGCACAATCGCCTTAAACAACAAAGATAGAATAATTTCGTAACACCAAAAACCAATTTTAGACACGTGCGTATAACTTACATTGCCCCTGCGTTGGTAAAATAGTACATAATGTGTGTTTAAAGCAAAATGATAGGCGGTGATAAGTTTATCCCATTTGATGAGTTTAAGTGAAGCTGGAACAGTACAAAAAGGAAGTAAATAATGGGTATTGCTTCGTGATGCTAAAACAATTTAAATTCAAAGAACCCATTGGCCACAAACAGTTAAAAATTTAAAGAATGAATTAAAATATTATTACATAAAAGTGTGTTGTATTAAGGGAGGTCGTGGTTTTCAACCAAAAAACAATAAAGCCAGGGGAGTAAGTACTACTTACTTGTGAGCATGACTATGAAGCTGGATTTGTTTCAAAGCTAAGTTCATGTAAGAAATTTCTCTGTATATTTCAACTAAATCAAAATCATAATCATACCAGTAGTAAAGCTTATTTTACTTTGCTTTCTCAACAACGTTTAAAAATTCCAGATAATATAAAACAAAGTGCACGAAAATATTTAAATGTTTGCTCTAATAAAAAAGTGGTTCTTGACCAACTGCATAAAGAAATAAAATTACCCTAAAAGATTTGACCAATATTAATAGAAAATCGAAAGATCACAAAACTTACCAAGAATGTGTTCATATTTTAAAAGACACCTATAAATGTCAAGTGGTGACTTTTACTGATGAAGATGATAATTTTAAGGGTCTTTAATTTCAAGACCAAAGAATGAAAAAATATTTTGATGCCTTTCCAGAGATGGTTTTTTATTGGCGGAACTTGTTTAGTAAACTTAAAAACTGCTACTTATATAATGGTTTAAGTGAGAAAGTAGCTGTTTGTTTATTGGCCGAAGAAAATGAAATACGCTTTCGGCAACTGAGGCACTTCCTGAATCCTATAGCAAAAATGTCTTCGTGAATGACTGGTCAACTGTCTATAATTTATTTATTATGTCTAACTTTACTGTTAGTGCCATTGATCATAAAAAACAATTGGATGTAATTTGAACTAGAGAAAGCATAATAATATGATGAAGTAGATCATCAGCTTTTACTCCAAAAACTTTGGAAGTATAACATTTTAAATAAGGCTCTAAGCCTCTTACAAAGTTACCTTTCTCAAAGGCCACTAGCGGTTAGTGTCGGTAGAGAGCTATCAGAAACCTTTATTGCCACTTCTGGGGTACCACAAGTAATATCTAACCACTTCTTTTTACAATTTTCATAAATGACTTGCCTTCTCACGTAAAACATTCAGATTTTCTGATATTTGCTGATGATTTTAAAATTTTTAAAACAATTTTCATCACCTAAAGGCTGGAATTGCAGGAAGATCTAATCTAGAGAATGGTTTAATAAAAATAACATGTCGTTAAATGTAAATAAATGCGTTACAAAAAAAACTACGTTAGACCCTGCACACCGCTTTCACTGAAAATTTAATCTTGTATTCGGTAGGCTTTTCCGATGTTTCACGTAACGATTAAAGGTATTCACACTGAGGTCTGTAGATAAGTACCGGCTTTTCAAAAAAACCAGGTTACACTATGGAGTTTACGGTCACTACTTATGTTAATTCTCCACACGCTTACATTTATTATGTAGATGTCAATTAAATCCTTACTCCAAAGAAATAAATGGTACTCGTTTTTTCTTGTAGTAAAGCATAGTAATAAATTAAAAAAACTTACAGTTTGGCTCCTAGGTAGTATAATTAAATTAGGTACACGCCCAATTTCTGTAATGCGGCAAAATTCAGATACTCATCAGTAATTATCGACAGCTTTTCATCAGAACTATTAACCATCACTAATAAACTGACTTTAACTTAATTAGAAACGTTCAAAAGACTTTTTAAGCATCTCAAGATAAAAAACCGCCAAAACTGGAATTATCGTTAACAGAGCACTTGTTAATCTCAATGCTTCTCCCTGACTGACTCGAAAAATCCGTTAAGAAGACTATCTAGCGTATGCACCTAGGTCATATGATGGGAGCGTGAAATTTGATTGGACGATTATGTCATAAGATCTACTTGTTTGCGCGGATGTTTCTCCACAACGGTACAACTGAAAGATTTGACTCTGCATAGCAACAAAAACCGTTAGGGTTGTAATTCTGGACGTAGCATCTAATAAGTCGAGAATACAGGGCGGTAATAACTAAGAAAGAATTAATGATTAAAAAGAAATTTTTTATCATTCTGGTTTTTTAAGAATGCTACACAGCCCCCTCCGAAGAGAAAAAACTGGGTGAAAGACACTGTTTTTTAAGAAAAGGTAAGCTATGGTTGGGACAACAGTAGTGTTCTTTAGAAAACCAAATCCGATAGAAGTAGAGAGCATCATAACGCAGAACAATACTACAAGGTTGGTATTTACTTAGGTAAAATTGGGTATCAGCGTTAGTTACTGAAAACGATATAATATTCGCACTATTCATCAGCGCGTTAATATACAAGTGAAACTACACGAGGATTTGAAGAACCACAAGGTAGGTAAAATGTATCAGATCAACAGATGTTTGATACTATGTGACCAGATTTCTAAAAACGGTACCGGCCAACCGGAGGATCACAAAGTGATCGGGAACGGTCTACTCCGAAGTTTCTGCACGGAAACAAAACAGTGTGCAGCTCGGCCTAGACGGGCAGCCCTAAGTGGTATCTTAAAGCAAGTAAAAAAAGTATTTATATTGCCCTTGACATAAGATGTCAGGACACACACTACATTCACACACGCATGGAAGAAGGTGGTAAAGAAGGCTATGTTCCCATAAGTAAAATTTCCCATAGGAGGCACAACGCGTATTTCCACTTTTGGGAAACTCCTATAAAGACAAAAGCTGAATTTAAACCAAACTGTTTATAATAATTTTGAAAAGGAAGAAGAAAACACGGACGATAGTTATAATTAGGAATCTAATAAGCCTATCGGCCCCATTAGATCCGACAGTCAAGGTAGGTACGCGATACGTTAACATCTAGAAAGATGTTTGGAAATGTTCCGTCCTGCTTGGTTGATATTAAGGATATCAACGAATATACAGTAAGGAAGAGAAGAAAACAGTAATTACTGTTATGTTAGTCAAAAAAAGTAAAGTGATTCCAAAAGTAGTCATGTTACGGACCAAAGTTCTTTAAATCAACGGTATGTAAAAGTATAAAATTGTATGAAAGAACGAAAAAAAATTAATAAAATTTCAAAAAAAAATTTCAAAAAATTTTTCCCAAAAAAATTTTTTCATGTGTCTTCCACTAATGTACGATAACCGTCTCATATCCATATCAAAGATAAAAAGTAGTTTATGGATGATAAACTAGGAATAAGGTAACTAAAAAATGTTTTCAAAACATAAAAACAGTAATAAATATTACTGAACGATACGATAAAAATCACAAGTGCTGAAGCACCTATACGGTAAGTTAACGGTAGACAAAGGAAAAAAATAATTTTACCTTCAAGAGAATAAATACAAGTGTCGATGCACTCATACGATAGGTAAGCGGTAGTTAAGAGAAAAGTATTTCCTCTTTCGAGACGATATATGTAAGTGTTTACACACTTAAGCGATAAATAAGCGATAAGTAAGGGGAAGTAAACTTTCTCCTTCAAAACGATAAGTATAAGTGTTAATACACTTAAACGAAAAAAATAAAAGTTGGACATAGAGAAACATATAGCTAAGGAAGTTAACAAGACATGGAAATTGAACGAAAGAGAAAATGGAAAAAGGTTGCACTTAGTCGCCTCTTACGACAAGCAGTTATCGCTTTGGGGGTATTCTACATAATCCCGCCTCCCAAACGGGGAGGAGATAAACGAGAAGTATGGAATTTGAACAAAAAAGAAAAGGGAAAGGTTTCATTTAGTCGCCTCTTACGACAAGCAGTTTAACACTTTGGGGGTATTCTTTATATTCCCGCCTCCCAAACGGGGAGGAGATAACGAAACATATTTACAGTTGAGTCAGGGCGAGATGTTGAGAAACGGAAAAGTAGAGAAAGAGAAGATAGAAAGGAAATGCTTATACGGATACTTCTAAGAAAACAAAAAAACAATCGTTCCTATTCGGAGAGTTCATCTTCAGAAGAATCGTCGGAATCAGAGACATAAGGCTTAAGGTCTTTGATGTGTCAATTTTCAGCTTAATGAATAAACTAGGGGAGATAACGAGACATATAAAAAGTAATGAATATTACTGAACTGTACGGTAGTTAAGTGAAGTGTTTTCTCACTTACCAAACGATAATTTCAAGTGCTAATTCACTTGAGCTGGTAAACGATATTTAAGTGAAATATGTTTTCACTTACGATAAGATAATTTCAAGTGCTAATTCACTTGAGCTGGTAAACGGTAGTTAAGTGAAACATGTTTTCACTTACGATAAGATAATTTCAAGTGTTAATTCACTTGAACGGTAGATAAACGATAATTAAGTGAAATATATTTTCACTTACGGTAAGATAATATCAAGTGATAATTCACTTGAACGGTAAATAAACGATAATTAAGTGAAATATGTTTTCACTTATATCAAGTGATGATTCACTTGAGCGGTAGATAAACGATAATTAAGTGACATGTATTTTCACTTACAGAAAATACAACGGTACGACAGTTCAAGTAAAAACAAATTTTCCACGCTGGGACAATACAGAGATACTTGTCATGTGGACTCCACTTTTATAATCATACAGAGAAACATTGGTTAAGTGGATAGATAAAGATCGATAAACGGTAAGCGAAAATTTAACGAAACGTTATTTCCCCTAAGATAAGATGCAGAAAAAAACTAGAGAAATGAAATATATTCGCCTTTAGATAAACTACGGTACAAAGTAGAAAAATAAGAAATATTTTTCTTTCGATAAGATACGGTAGAAAGTAGAAAAATAAGAAATATTTTTCTTTCGATAAGATACGGTAGAAAGTAGAAAAAAAATAAAAAAATATTTTCATTTAGATAAAATACGGTAGAGAATAGGAAAATGAAGAATATTTTCTTTTAGATAAAATACGAAAAAAGTAGAAAAATAAAGTATATTTTCCTTTAGGTAAAATACGATAAAGAGTAGAAAAACCAAAAATTATTTTCTTTTAGGAAAAATACGAAACCATAGATAAAGGAATGAAGAAGAAAATGGTCGAAAGAAAGGAGATGTTGTCATAGTTAATTCCATATTAAAGCGATTCTTTTAATTTATGTTTGTTAACGATACGAAAAAGATAGACGAAAAAAATATTTTCTGAAGTTACGATACCATTTGTTTCATTGGCTAACAATCTTTTGAGGACTTTTTTTTATCCTCTATTTTCCTGGTGGTGGCTGTTCTTCTGATCTTAGGTACTTAAATAATTTCTACCGGAGTTAAGAAATTTACTTCAAAATTAGCCATTTTGATAAGGAGAAGTAACGAAAATTTTCGATATTAAAAGTGTGTAATTTTATTGTCGGTAAATAAAAATTTTATCATTAAGCCCCACGTTGTGGGTGTCAAATTTATGTGTAACCTCTTTTTTCTTAAGATGTTAAATGCTCGTTTTAGAGAGGTTAACACGTGCGAACGGCACTCAGGGGGTAGGAGGAGAGCGAGCGTGGATTCGAACGAGCTAGATGATACAGTGTTGAAAAGATATAAAGGGATATACTTGCTAGAAGATTAAAAGATAAAAGAAATTAAAAGGGACTAAAGAGGAAATGACTGAAATGATGGAAAAGGAAAAAGGAATATGGGCGCCACTTATTTTTTTATCTTAAGGATGGGAAAATATAAGAAACCCAGATGGAAAAAAAATTGACTATGTATGTTGGATAAAATGATTTATCTGTGGTTGTAGATAAAGTTAAAATTAGAAAGATATAAGAGATATAAGATAAGATAAAGTAAAATTAGGTAACCCGGCAGATGTTCTTGCTAAAAATTTAAATTACACACTTTTATTGTTAAAACTAGAAAGATAAAGTTATACTTACTATTTTCTTTACTTATCACAACGGCTATAGTTCTATTAGTGAGATAAGGATGTTTTCTTAGATCAAAATTAATAATTTAAATACGTCTCGTTCTTACTATTGATTAAATTAGATCAGAATAACTTACACCAGGTCGGAAAGAAAACATATAGTTAAACAATAAACAATATTTATTACTCTAAGAAGTAATAAGTCAGATGTACAAGCAAAAAAAAAATAATAGACATATAAAATACCAACAATTTAAATATGATAACATACAGTTAAACACCTTAGTGTTTAAACATACAGAGAACTAATACTACACATTCAATAACAGCTAAGTAATATTGTATTGTTATTTTTTGTGTACCCAATTAAGCAAAATGTGAAATAAAAAATATTAAAGTGTGATAAAATGTTATATCAAAAAAATACTAAATCACTTTTAGCTTAAAATTTTACTCGAGTAAAAAATATGGAGTACCATATACCAGTTTAATTTTAGAAATTTAACTTACTTATGAGAGATATTAAGAGATACAAAAATTTATCAATAAAATGCGTTACAAAAAAAACTGCGTTAGACCCTGCACACCGCTTTCACTGAAAATTTAATCGTGTATTCGGTAGGCTTTTTCGATGTTTTACGTAACGATTAAAGGTTTTCACACTGAGGTCTGTAGATAAGTACCGGCTTTTCAAAAAACCCAGGTTACACTATGGAGTTTACGGTCACTACTTATGTTAATTCTCCACACGCTGACATTTATTATTCTAGATGACAATTAAATCCTTACTCCAAAAAAATAAATGGTACTCGTTTTTTCTTGTAGTAAAGCAATAGTAATAAATCAAAAAAACTTACAGGTCGGCTCCTAGGTAGTATAATTAAATTAGGTACACGCCCAATTTCTGTAATGCGGCAAAATTCAGATACTCATCAGTAATTATCGACAGCTTTTCATCAGAACTATTAACCATCACTAATAAACTGACTTTAACTTAATTAGAAACGTTCAAAAGACTTTTTAAGCGTCTCAAGATAAAAAACCGCCAAAACTGGAATTATCGTTAACAGAGCACTTGTTAATCTCAATGCTTCTCCCTGACTGACTCGAAAAATCCGTTAAGAAGACTATCTAGCGTATGCACCTAGGTCATATGATGGGAGCGTGAAATTTGATTGGACGATTATGTCATAAGATCTACTTGTTTGCGCGGATGTTTCTCCACAACGGTACAACTGAAAGATTTGACTCTGCATAGCAACAAAAACCGTTAGGGTTGTAATTCTGGACGTAGCATCTAATAAGTCGAGAATACAGGGCGGTAATAAGTAAGAAAGAATTAATGATTTAAAAGAAATTTTTTATCATTCTGGTTTTTTAAGAATGCTACAATGTCACACTCTGACTTTTACAAGAAAGCTGCATCCAGTTGTTTTTATTATAGGATGAATGGAGTCCCTCTAAACGGGAAAGATATTTATAAAGATCTGGAAGTTACATCCCAGTCAAATTTTATATTTAATTTACATTACGAAATTTTTCTAAAAAATGATTTCATCAATGTGAGTTCTAATATGCCTTAAATTACCGGATCCTATGAAACATTTTGAGCAAATTTCACCTTTTTCTGTGACAGTTTGAAAAAAATTCTGAAAGGTTTTTCACCAGTGTGAGTTCTAATATGCCGTTTTAAATTATTGAAATGTATAAAACATTTTGAACAAATTCTATTCTAATAGGCTGAATTAAGATCCTCTGTTGTGGGAAACATTTTGAGCAAATTTCACATTTTTTACCAGTGTGAATATAAGTAATATGCAGTTTTAAGCTCCGTTGAAACATTTTGAACCAATTTCACACCTGAAAGGTTTTTCACCAGTGTGAGTTATAATATGCCTTTTCAAATAACTGGATTGTGTAAAACATTTTGAACAAATTTCACATTTAACAGCTTTTTCGCCAGTATGGGTTCTAATATGCTCTATTAATCTACTTTGAAATGGGAAAATTTTTGAACAAATTTCACATTCGAAAAGATAATCGTCAGTGTGAATTCTAATATGTTTTTTTAAATTACCGGATTGTGTAAAACATTTTGAACAAATTTCGCATTTAAATGATTTTTGTTCACTGTGAGTCTTCATCTGTTCGTTTAAATTACAAAGATCTGGTGGGTTAATGTGTTTTGTAGTAGAATTATTCCTGCTCAAGTAAAAAGATTTTTTAGAATTAACTAAAGAGTGGTAGATATAGAAATGGTTTAAAAATAGTAATTTATCACAGAAAAATTGTCCACAAAAAGAACATGTTCCATGGAATTTTCCAAAATGACGTTGCCAGTTTTTTCGCGCAGATAGGAAACCTGAAATATATAAGCGCATATCAACGATAATAATACTACAAATAAATAGCAGTAATAAAAGAAAAAATAGTAAAACGTCAATCATCTTTAAAAAAAATTGTAAAACTATTTCAATTTTACAAAAAAAAACAATTAGAGTACCTTTATAAACTTCTGTATTTTTTTAATAACTGTAGACGAGGAAATAAAGCACTAAACTCAGCAAAACCACCGAAATTTGTAAAGTAAGATGGATCGGAATGAGTTTTTTTGCATTCAATTCGTTAGAGCGTTAGGAAATTTTGTCGCTATTTTTTATAATATAAAGAAATATAATTGATGAAAGAATAAAAAAATATGCACAAGTTTACTGCTAACTGTGCGTTTTTTATCAAATTGACAGAAAAATACTAAAAATATTTTTAATGTTTCAAAAACAATTTTTTGTCGAAAATCATTAAAAAATTGTGTTTTTTTTATTTAAAGATAAAAAAAAATTGACGTTTAATTGTGAAAATTTGACATTTAAATGCAATGTTGCCAGATTGTCAAAAATATATGAAAAATTAGGATTTTAAAAAAATTATAAAATTTCACAAAAAAAATCAATCGTTGTTCAAAGTGTCAAACAAAAAGTGTAATATATATTTTTCAAGAAGTAAAAGACGTAACTTAACAATCTACCTTAACTCTAAGTAACTTTTGAATCAACCATATAAACGTTTGCAATTTTAATTGTATATTTATATAATGGCAGTAATTCAAATACTAAAACTGAAAATCACATAATTGCTGGCGATATAAATATAAACATCTTAGATGATTCTGATCCTGATGTAGAAGAATATTTGAACATTCTCAGCTTATTTGATTTTATATCGTATATAATTGACATAACTCGGAGAGCAAGTAATACCTGTTTAGATCATTTCTTCGTAAAAACAAATTATATAAATCTTTGTAATTCATTCATTTACATCTCTGACGAAACCGATCACGATCCGACTATTTTGAGCATTGAATTTAATAACTACTTTAATATCAAACACGATAACAGCAATCATCAAAATTATAAAAAATATATTGATTTTCCATCCCTGAGAGCTAATCTGAGTTCAATAGATTGGAACTCTTTTACTGACGCAGAAGACATAGATGCATTCACACAAAAGTTTATAGACACCCTAAATGCAAATATTAACAATTCCACTAAATCACTCAAAATTCATCCAAAACATAAAATGAAAAGACCATGGATTACAAAACTTTTACTAGACTTAATAAATCACAAAAACAATTTGTATTCACAATTGCGAAGACACCCAAATAATGAATTGAATTGAATTTATTTATTGGCCCTTTTATACATAATACAATGTGTAGGACAAGTCAAATTAATAAATAACATACAAAATGTTAGAAGGTTCAAGTAAAATTAACAAATATTACATTAAAATTAACAGGTAATACATGTATTCTACAAATTATATACCCATACATATAAATGTATATGCATATAATATACATTCACACATACATACACACATCTACATATGGACACATATTATAAATACACAATACTTATACTACAAGAACAAATTCAAGAAAAACGGTCGTCACCTTAAAAAAGACTCCACACTATATAAACATTTTTCGACTAAGAAAGACTTGAGATTTCTTTTGAAAATCACAATATTCTTACTACCTTTAATGTCACTAGGTAACACATTAAATATTTTAGGCCCCAAGACCTCAGGAGAATTACAGGCAACTTTCACTCTTGAGTACTGCACATCCAATGCATCCCTGTGACGCGTGTAATAGGAGTGTATCTGAGATCTGCTCTTGAAACTACCAAAGTTTTTGTACATATATATTGACATCTCATATATAAATAGTGATGGCACTGTAAGAATATGATATGTTTTATAACTATCAAAGCACGTCTGTCTGTATTTTAATTTTAAAATAATTATTAAAATTTTCTTTTGTTAAATAAAAATATCTTTCGCTTTTGTAGAATAGCCCCATAGACATATGCCATAGCGGAGCCTAGCTTCTACTTGCGCATAATACAAATTAAACAATTGTTTGACTGTCAAAATATCTCTCAAATTCCGCAATAGATAACAGACAGAGTTCAATTTTTGTTTTAACGATAAACAGTGTTGATTCCAAGTCATAAGTGCGTCTACTTTAAGACCCAGAAAATCCACAGAATCATCATCTGTGGCCAATGTACCAAAATTTATAGTATTACACTGTTTTTGTCTATTGTGAAATCGTAGGCATTTAGTTTTTTCATTATTTAAATTAAGAAAATTTGCCACAAACCAGTTATTTATGTCGTTAAGAGTATTTTGGCATAGCTGTGTCAATAGATTATCACCGTCCACAGATATGATAGCTGAAGTATCATCAGCATAGTGTCTAAAATGTACGTGATCACTTCCTAATTTATCAAAATCGTTTATATAAATGACAAACAGAATTGGACGCAGAATAGAGCCCTGAGGAACACCTATATTAATTTCTTTAGAATTTGATACTCCATCACTCACAACTGCATACTGGCTACGATTCGTAAGAAAACTAGATATCCAATCTAGTGCACAGCCCCTAATTCCATATTGGGATAATTTGTACATCAAGACTTGATGATTAACACAGTCGAATGCCCTGCTAAGATCACAGAACAATCCAACCGGGCACTCACCCGCATCAACATATTTTAATAAATTTGTAAAATAACTGTATACCGCTGTGTTCGTTGATCTATTTTCAATAAAACCATGTTGGTTTTTAGATACTACTTCATGTTTTCCCAAGAAGCTAAGTAACCGATTTAAAAAGGCATACTAAAATATCTTTGAGAAACTGGAAGCGATGGTTACAGGTCTATAGTTTCTGATAGATGCGGTGTCCCCCTTTTTAAAAACAGGGATAACTTTCCCTTTTTTAAGAATGCTTGGAAATTTAGCAGTGCAGAATGACAGATTTACAAGAAACGTAAACGGTTGTATTAATTCAATAAGTAGTCCTTTTATTACAGACGTGGGTACCTCGTCGTATCCTGAGGAATTTTTATTTTTTAACTTATCTTTAAGAACAGATAATAGCTCCAATTCAACAAATGGCGCTAGAAATAAAGAATTCATCTGTGAGTTCTATTCTTTTTAATGATCCTATTTCTTACTATGTTATCCATGGTTGGAATTTGGTCAATTATGTTATAAGGAGCATCACTGAAAAAGTTATTAAATATCTCTGCTGTTTCATTGGAATCTTCAACATATCTTTCATCGAATTTTATTTTAATGTTTTTATTACCTTCTTGCTTATTCGATAACTCTGAAATAATTTTCCATGCAGTTTTAATGTGATTATCGGATTTTTCAATTTGATTCTGGTAATAATGTTTCTTTGAATTTTGAACTACCAACTCATGGGCCCTTTTTTTAGCATTAAAAAATGGTTTCAGTTCAGGAAAATTCGAGCACATTCCATGTAAGTCCCGAAGTTTTTCAGAAGATGACCGTATCTCAGGAGTAGGTAATCCAAGACTTTGGTTTATTTTTTAAGGTTTGAACCAGTATTTTACGTTTAGGAAAGCAATCGTTAAAGTGTTTAATAAACGTGTTAAAAAAGTTGCTAAAAGCATCATCTATATTGAAACACGTATGGGGGCTTTTTACACAATTTATTTACAAAATTGTTAAGATACACTGAACTCTGCTGGATAACGTCTAACTACTTGACAATACAATGAACTCTTCTGAACACTTGACTCGAACTGACTTAAACTGCTCATGCATCCCCTTATATACAACATTATTTAATCTAGTCAGTGTGTTTAGAAGTTTCTAGAATTTTCTAGAAACATTATTTAAAATGGTCAGTTGATTTTTTTACAAACTTCTAAAAATCAACTGTCAACAACAATCTTCAAATTAAGGTCCCTTCCTTTACGGTTATCCCGTTACACTGCCCCCTCCTTAGATTCATTCCTCCTGGAATGTTATTTACTACATCGGAATCCCGCACACTCCCTGAGTCAGCCAAACCATCTTCTTGAAGTTGCTGCGCATCTCCACTGTGGTTTCCCTGGTAAGGCGCCAAACGATCATGATGGACCACGACGGGTTTCCCTCTGGGAATTTTCACGATCCGATAAATGACATCGTTAATCTTCTTCTTGATGGTGTAAGGACCTTCCCAATTCTTTTGTAATTTGGGACAAATACCTCGACGCCGTCGGGGGTTATAGAGCCAGACTAAATCTCCAACTTGGTAACTCTTTTCCATTGTCCGTGTGTCATAGTACCTCTTCATCCGATCACTAGATAATTGTAGTTTTCCACGCACCAGGTTGTGTATATTTTCCATTCGATTCTGAAGGTCGGCGACATATTGTTCACGTGCCATTTCTTCACCAGGTTTACAACCAAACACCAAATCACATGGTAGCCTCATTTCTCTACCGAACAGGACCTTCGCAGGCGTTTGGCCAGTTGATTCGTTGATGGCCGATCGAATTGCCATTAGAAATAGTGGAATATGTCGATCCCAATCCCTCTGACAATCTGACACCACTTTTGACAGATAGTTGGTTATAGTCCGGTTCATTCGTTCCACCATTCCATCAGACTGGGGGTGCATCGCTGTGGTTCTCGTTTTGTGGATGCCTAATCTTTGGCAAACTTTTTGAAACAGCTTGCTCTCAAAATTTCTTCCTTGGTCTGAATGTAATTCTAATGGTACCCCAAATCGGCTTACGAATTCTTCAACCAATATATCTGCTAAAGTGGTAGCTTCCTGATTGGGAACTGCATATGCTTCAACCCATTTAGTGAAGTAGTCCATTACAACAAAGATGTACTTGTTTCCTACATCGGTCTGTGGAAGTGGCCCCAATACATCTACTGCGATTCTTTCAAAAGGACTTCCAACCAGGTATTGCTGCATTTCCGCCTTCGGTTTTCGGTGCGGACCGTTACTGGCAGCACATGTAGTGCATTTACGACACCAATCTTTAACATCATTAGTGCAATTTACCCAGTAAAATCTATCTCGGATCTTTTGCAGCGTTTTCGTGATACCCAGATGTCCTCCAGAACTATCATTATGCATCTGTTTTAAAATTTCCGGTACAGCATTTCTTGGGACCACTATTTGTTTCCTTGTTTCTGTGCCCTCGGAATTTTCTACAAGTCTTTTAACGAGCCCTCCGTCCAAAATTAAAGAGTTCCATTGGGACCAGTATGCTTTTAAAGCAGGAGAGGATGAGGATATCTCTCTCCACAACGGACGACGGTCCATTCTCTTCCACTCCCTAATCTTTCTCAGAACGGGATCGTTTTCTTGTTGCTCCTCCAGCATAGAGCTCTCGTCTTCTGGCACAACCTTAACTAAGGCAAGTTTTTCCTCGTTCTGCTCCATACGGGTACAATGGGGGCAAGTATTTCTTATGTGGCCTAGTTCTCCGCAATTCCAGCACCTCACTGGGCGCCTTCCTTTTGAAGAAAACTTCTTTAACCTCTTCACTACCGCTTCGACGTTGCTGACGGCATAAACGGCATGGTCGAAGTTATCAGTGTCTTCCATCAGTCGAGCAGCTCCATGTGAGGCCTCCGTCGCCGCATCGAACTCCAGGGCAATGGTCAAGGCGTTTACAAGAGATCTCGGTCTCGCCAACCGTACAGCCCGTTGCAATTCGGCGTCTCGAAGACCATCGGTAAAGGTTTGGATCGCCAGGCACTCCAGAAAATCTTCCGCTGCATTTGGATACGCAAACCGTACCATTTTTTCCACTTCAGCTTTAAACTCCTGGATAGTTTCTCCATTTTTCTGCTTCCGGCTTTTCAACTGCACTCGGTATACCGGTTGTAGATGACTTTGACCATAACGCATCTCTAGACGATTTACCAATAGCTCAAAATTGTCAACCTCATCCGGTGTCAATACATGCAGGACGTCTAAAGCCTCGCCTCGCAGAGCCATGGTTAGGAACAATGCCTTCTCTTGTGGTGACCATCCATTTGCTCTGGCCACTGCGTCAAATTGTTTCAGGTAATTTGACCAGGAAGTCATCCCGTCGAAGGTTGGGGGTTTTATCGTCATTCGTACCTGGGCCGCCTCTCCGTTTCCTCGTCGTTCGACGTCTACGTGGCCGGTTTCCCTCCTTTCTGCATTTCCGTCGCCGTGGTGGATGATTTGGTTTCGGCGACAAGCTTCCAGTTCTCGTTTAAGTTTTTCTATCTCGGATTGCATTTGCTGGTTGATCTCGTCTCTGAAGTTGGCAGCTTGCTGATTCATGTTGTCCACTTGCTGATTCAAGTTGGCCACTTGCTGGTTTTGCTCGTCTCGCAAGTTGTACATTTCGGAGCGCAAATGCGATATTTGCTGGGAGAAGGAACTGGATAACTCTTCTGGTAGGGTACCCATCCGTTGTGATAGCTGGGACATATCTTCGCGCTGGCTTCTCATCTGACTGGATAGCTCCTCTTGCTGGCTCGTCATTCGTCCTGATAGCTCCTCTTTCAGCTGGGACATATCTTCGCGCTGGCTCTTCATCTGACTGGATAGCTCCTCATGTTGGCTCGTCATTCGTCCTGATAGCTCCTCTTTCAGCTGGGACATATCTTCGCGCTGGCTGCTCATCTGACTGGACAACTGGGACAGTTGTTGCGTCTGTTCCTCTTGCTGGCTCGTCATTCTTTGTGATAGTTGGGAAAGTTGTTGAGTTTGATCTTCTTGTTGGCTCTTCATCTGACTAGATAGCTCCTCTTGCTGGCTCGTCATAGTCGTCATTCGTCCTGATAGTTCAGAAATTGCTTTTTGAACCGGGTCATCGAACTCCACAACGTCAGGGTCCAAATTATTACTTAGGTAGTATTCACGGAGCCTATTCAACAATACAGATTTGGTCCCAGTAGTTTCCAATTCTAATTCTTCGAGCTCTCTTCTGAGCTCTGCCACCAATAGTTCATTTATCTTTTTTCCAGGCATTCTTATATCTTCACCCCACACCTGACACCAATTTGAAACACGTATGGGGGCTTTTTACACAATTTATTTACAAAATTGTTAAGATACACTGAACTCTGCTGGATAACGTCTAACTACTTGACAATACAATGAACTCTTCTGAACACTTGACTCGAACTGACTTAAACTGCTCATGCATCCCCTTATATACAACATTATTTAATCTAGTCAGTGTGTTTAGAAGTTTCTAGAATTTTCTAGAAACATTATTTAAAATGGTCAGTTGATTTTTTTACAAACTTCTAAAAATCAACTGTCAACAACAATCTTCAAATTAAGGTCCCTTCCTTTACGGTTATCCCGTTACAATATGAATATTTTGATACAGACCTCTCCAGCTTTCACATTCAAGAAGTCCTTTGAATTTGTTAATATTTCTCTCACTAAATGATCTGGTGTAAGTAAAAGTATTTAAAATGTTTTCCCGTATATCAATGCCGAAATCGTAAAGTACTGTTCTATGGTCAGAAAAATTATTATCAAAAACTCCAACGAAACGTTCATCGGATACATTACTAAAGACATGATCAATTGTGGTAGCACTAGTTTGAGTAATACGCGTAGGCCATTTTACAAACGGTTTTAAATTAAACATTTCTAATGTACTTGATAATTCCGTAAAGTTATTTGTCTTCAAAGGAGTTCATATTAAAGTCTCCTGTGATAATATTTAAGTGAGGTTTATTTAATTTATCAATTATCTCATAAAGCTTTTCGATAAAGATATCAACCTCACCTGATGGTGAGCGATAACAACATAAGACAATAGTGTCACCAATACCTAGTTTGCAGGAAATACCACTTACCTCAAAGTGCTTTTCTATGCAGTACTTTGATAGATTCAAGTCGCAAACCTCAAGATCGCTTCGACATAAAATGGCTACACCACCGCACTCACAATATGTTCTGCAAAAGCTGCTAGATAATTTATATGTATTGTAATATTGTGTCTTAATTTTTTCATAAGAAAACCAAGTCTCTGTAAGACATATAAAAAGTATATTAAACTTATCTATATCAACAAATATATCATTAAGAGTAGAATTATTACATGACCGTGCATTTACTAAATATATAGCCGGGTTGAACATCATGCTGTATCTTGCGTCCTCTTCCTCCTCAATTCTAAAAAACGGCTTATGCATGCACTTTCAGGCCATACCTTCGGGTCCATAGCCATCTTAAAATACAGTAAATAAAAATAAATACTCCTCTAGAGCACTTTGGTCTTGTGTAAATAACCTCTGCAGTAAATCAAAACCGGAAACAAAAATTACTCAAATTATAGCTGAAAATAATCCTTTAACAGATATAACAAATATTATAGTCAACTTGGAGAGAAATACGCAAATAATATTGATACACCTCTTGACTTTGAAGGTAATACAACTTCACTGCAAAATTCCATGTTTCTATTTGAAACAGATGAGCTAAAAGTTCTGAAATCCATAAAAAGCCTGTAATCAAAAAAATCTTCAGGGCTAGAAGGTATAAGAGCCGAAACTCTAAAAGAAAATTTCAGACATCGTTGCATCTCCGTTAACTGTACTTATTAATAAATGTTTCAATGCAGGTTATTATCCAAAATTATTAAAAATCGGAGTTATTAAACCTATTTTCAAAAATGGTGAAAAAAGTGCTGTTGAAAATTACAGACCGATTTCTTTAATCTCCACTGTGTCAAAAATATTCGAGTAGGCTAATTAAATTCTTCGATAAACATAATATTCTGTTTAGTAATCAGTACGGAATTCGAGAGGGCATGTCGACGGAAGATGCTATTTGCGATTTAACTTCAAAAATATATAATGCAATGGATAATAACAAACCTGCACTATGCATATTCATTGATCTCTCTAATGCTTTTGACACTGTTTCACACAATATACTTTTAAAGGAGTTATATGCTTATGGAATTAGAGGTAACGTATATGAATTAATTACAAGTTATCTAAGCGATCGCCAACAGTTAGTTTCTCTTAACGGTACAACCAGCGAAATAGAAAGAGTGAACTTCGGAGTTCCTCAGGGAACTGTTTTAGGCCCTATCTTGTTCACAGTTTATGTAAACAGTCTTTTAAATATTAATATACAAGGATCAATAACTAGTTTCGCTGACGATACCGCCATTTTCTATAAATCAAATAGCTGGGATCAACTAAAAAGACAAGTAGAAAACGATTTTATACAAGTTAAAAAGTGGTTTCAATTAAATAAACTTACTCTTAATATAAAAAAAAACTCAGTATATGCCATTTACATCTTACGCGAATAATCTTCCACAACTCGGTGACCTTGAAGTTGATCAATATACAAAAATACCAGAAGTAATATCCGTAAAATATCTAGGAACTAGCTGACCCGGCCACGCGTTGCTGTGGCTAAGGTTTTTGTTATACTTATTACATTGTAGTAATCTATTTAAGAGGAACAGTAGGAGAAAATCAGTCATGGGGACCACAATGCTTTTTTACATAGATGCCATTTGTAAAAAAATATGGTGACCTCCATGACAGATTTTTTACTACCGCAAACCCTTAATACAATGAAATTATTATTTACGAATGAAGACGGAAACGTTAAAGTTGGTATAAAAATTTACTGGATTGGGAATTGAATGGGAAGGATTTTAAACGCGATTGATTCAAATTTTCGTACAATTGATATTAATCAAAAATCAATACAAAAGAATTTTATTATTTATAGCTGTACCCGGCGCACGTTGCTACGCCAACAACTAAAATAAATTTAAGAAAAATAAAAGATAAGAAGAGATAGAGAAGGAAAGAAAGTTTATAGTTTTTTTTTTACTTATCGCACCAAAAATATATCTTTCGAACTTATATTTATACGAATTCGTATAGATATCTATTAATCAGTATGGAATTTGATACATGGAAGCGCCATCTGGTGGTAACTTCCATTAATACGAATATCATATTCATCTTACTCATTAAAAATAGATCATCATACTGATTTTCATGACAATTGGTTGAACGGGACAGAAGTTGCTTCTCTGCAGCGCCACCTGGTGGCAAGTGGCATCAATGAGCATATCATACAAACCTTCTTCGTGTAAAATTACATATGCATACCAATTTTCATGACAATCGGTTGAACAGGGCAGAAGTTGCTACTCTGCAGCGCCACCTGATGGCGAGTGGCATCAATGAGCATATCATACAAACCTTTTCCGTGGTATAATACATATAGATATCAATTTTCATGACAATCGGTTGAACAAGGCAGAAGTTGCTACTTTGCAGCGCCACCTGGTGGCGAGTGGCATCAATGAGCATATCATATAAACCTTCTCCGTGGAAAAAAAATATATATACCAATTTTCATAATAATCGGTCCAGTAGTAAAACTTGTAAAAAATGAAAATTCCGTAAATAAATTAATAAATAAATAAAATTTATACATTCCATAGATTAAAACTATCGGTGTGATGTCACAGGTTAATTTAAGGTTTATTTAATTAAGTAACCACGTTTCCGAACAAACGATGCTCTTTCAATATAGTCTATGGCTGTGAATGACATTGACATTCGTTACGCGCGTTTTTTAAAATATGCAAAATTAAATGTCTATTTTTCAATATTTCTGAGAGATTTTCTTAATATTTTCTTCCGTAAGAACTTTCTCCTAATAATAACAAATACAACACAAAAAGAATTAGTAAAATCGGTCCAGCCATTCACAGGTTAATTTAAGGTTTATTTAATTAAGTAACCACGTTTTCGAATAAACGATGCTCTTTCAATATAGTCTATGGCTGTGAATGACATTGACATTCGTTACGCGCGTTTTTTAAAATATGCAAAATTAAATGTCTATTTTTCAATATTTCTGAGAGATTTTCTTAATATTTTCTTCCGTAAAAACCTTCTCCTACTAATAACAAATACAACACAAAAAGAATTAGTAAAATCGGTCCAGCCATTCATGCGTGATGCCATGACCAAGGAAAACGGGTTTCATTTTTATATATATATATATATATATATATAGATAGATAATCATCAACCGACACCTCCGCTGGGATCTTCAAATCAATAATGTTGCAAATAAAATTAGAGGTTTAATAAGTAGATTTAGGTATCTTTCTCAGTTCTTGGACACTTACCTTCTAAAAGCCACTTATTATTCTCTTGTTCAATCTCATCTGATGTATGGAATTTTGGCGTGGGGAGGTGTATGTAATGTCTATTTAGATAAGATTAATGTGTTACAAAAATGGATTTTAAGAATAATCTACAAGAAACGGATTACGTTTGCTTCCGAAAGGTTATACCAAATAAGTAAAATATGTGACACACGACAACTATTTGTTCAACAAATTCTCTCTCATATGAGCAAATATGTTAATTTGAGAAAATTCGGTAAAAGTTCCTAAATGCAACAAAACTGTAGGATAACGCAGTATCCAGTATCTAATTCCCAAAATATACAATGCCATTCCACTGGATCTATAGAATATAATTACTTCAAGGTCAAATAAAACTATCGTCAAACAAAAAATTAAATATTGGATTTTAAATTCGGAAAAACAAAAGTTAGCCGACTTGGTGCAGTAATAAATTAAATGGCATTTTTTTTGTTTGTATGGAGAGCGTTCGTTGACTAAAAATTGTTGATTTGGTATATACCAAACCTAAACTGGCTTAATCCCAATTATGACAATGAACCGATCAATATCTATAAATTCCACAGTATGTTACGTAAATTATAAGCAAACCTTTGTGGTCTATGATTTTATAAATGGATTAATTATTGTATTTTTTAAATGTTTTATATGTATCTTAAAACTCACATTTTTAACCGTGTAATGTATATTGTTAATATATCTATTGTATTTTAATTTTATTGTTTTTAAATTTAAATATTATCCTCACATACAAGCGATGTAGTTGACTACATTGCTTCAGTGAGTACTGTGAGTAGGTCTATGTTTATTTGTGTCATTCTATATTAATTGTATTATCGTAGTTGTATTTGTATTATAGTTGACAAATAAACATTATTATTATTATTATTATTATTATTATTATTATTATTATTATTATTCTATCTTACCATTAAAGAGTGTACGATTTGTTTTTAATTATCTCAGGAAGGAAGTGTTCAAAAAAGGAGAAAAGTGTCACACGCAGACACAGCGGAACAGAATAATAATATCATTTCTCTCTTTTTAGGTTTTCCCCAAACATCTTATACTGAACGCATAGAGAAAGCGCTTCTTGAATTTTTAAAATTTTTTTAAAATGATTGACTTTTTTAACATTTTCAAATTTTCAAAATTTTTTAATTTTTCAAAATTTTTAGAATTTTCAAATTTCCAAAATTTTTAAATTTTTAAAAATTTTTGAATTTTAAAAAATTCAATTATTTTCAAAATTGCGTTCGGTATAAGACGTTTGTGAGAAAGCATTTTGAAATTTTTTATTTCAGAGAGAGAGAGAGAAAGAGAGAGAGAGAGACAGAGAAACATGTCGTGTCGTGACAACTTTTCGTCTGAATTTTTCCGTCTATTCTCCTTCGCCACGCGCGATAAGAAACTACGTTCCAAAAAGCAATAAAGATAAAAACTTTTCTCATACATACATACATAGATACAGTCCTTATATTTTCTTTTATATAATAATGTATTGTGTTTTAAATGTAAATATTTTATTAAAATCAAATTACATATAAAAAAAGAGTGTGGCAGTCAGTGGAACTGCCGGCAGAAGTTATACTTCTATGCACGTTCCCGGATTTATAAATTTTTATGCGAATGATTATATGATATTCGTGTTCAGCGACCTCCATCGTATTTTATATTATGATCATGGAGAAAGGCCTCCATAACGCCTATCTTGTTTCTAATTGAGCAGATATTGACATAAAATATGCTAAATATGTTCGTATTATGACTAACAATTTCAGGTTGGCTATTATCAACAAGTAGTAAATCATGTATGTAGCATTTTATAAAAAATTTGTTTGGATCAGTGGGTATCTCCCTTACGCAAATATTCTCAGTTTTAGAACTTACCTTTTTCTTTATGTAATCAGTTATCATAGCCTCAGTTGCTTGTCTTTTAACACGATTTAAATATATCCAAGTTCTTCTTTCTCCACCCCCCGAGAAGCCATTTATTTCATTTTCCTGGGATACTTCCGCATTTCCCAGACGTTTTTTGTATTGTTGGCGTTTTTTTTTTTTTTTTTTTGATTAAGTTGAATCTGAAAAATCCCATCTTGGTTATTGGCCAGGTCTTCTTTTTTTCTGTTCGAATTATCAAAATTTTCTGTTTCTGCTGTTGCTACAGGACGACTGGCCACTTAACCATATGTTTTGCGGGCACGATCACAACCTGTATCCAACTTCATCTCGGTTTGGTGTGACGTACCCTTAACCTGCGTAGTCGTAGAGCGCGTTCTACGTGCGCTCGATTTGTTAGTGTGCGCCTCCGATGGCAATGACAAAGCAATGGCGTGAGGAACAGGAGGTAGAGGGGTTGTTATCTTGTTTACCTTTTCGTCACGTAATGATTTCAATTCTTTGGAGAGTTTTTCTACCAGGTATTCCATATCGTTCAGTCTATCATGTAATAAGTCATGATTTTCCATCATCTGGATGAGCAATTAGTTATTTAAACTGTTCTCTCTTCTTAGAGCATCGACATTGTTCCACGCATGGTCGCCATCATTTTCAGCTTCAGCACATGATGGACAGATGATTAAATTTTGACCATCCACTTTTGCGCCTCTTAGACGAACTAAGCAAGCAGGATGATACCGTTTTTCACATTTGGTACATTTTAATTCGCCTTTTAGAGATCGTTTGCCACTCGCGCATGTAATTTTCACATTTATATCATCTCACTCGGCGCCATCAAATATATATCAATGGCATCACTGTTAACTAATAAAACTTAATAACTGCAAACACAGGCAAGTAGAAATAAAAATTTTGAAAAAATTAACTATATTCAATTAAATAAATATTTAGAAAAATAAGACCAGTTGATGTGTGTCCTTACTTCAAACACGAAAACTAAACAGTAAAACGATCAATGTACAAAAAAAGTGTTTTTGGTCCTACGTCCAGAAACAATACTATTAATTACTACAAAATCGTCCGGAAAATGACATTTTCCGGCCTAGGCCGGCAAAGTAGCTTTTAGATTATCTAAAGAGATGGCGCTATGAGTCATCAAAAATACATAATGAATACTACAAATTTTAATTAAATTTATTTAAAAAACAGCGTATAATATACTAAACTAATAACTTTTTCTAAAGGTAAGCAGGATTCAAACTTACATTTAATTGCTCTTACAACTTTTATTTTAATTTTGACATTTATGTCAATTTACAACTACTTATCATTCGACTATGAAAATACATATCTGGATTTTATTATTGCTCATTGAACTATAATAGTTCATTGCCTCTGCTATTTTTATATAAAATTATTAGATATTAATATTAAATATAACAATTTTTACTGTGCTGGTTATTAGCACAGTATTCGTATGTATAAAAATTAAGGATCGTGAAATCGATTATCAGAAAATCATTCCTTATTACTAGTTCTTTTAATCGTGCAATAGATGTCAATAATGTCAATATACACCTAATCATGTATCATGTATGTCACAAAATAAACAGTTTTTGAACTTTTGAAAATATTAAAAATTGATCGGACCAATAAAAAAAGTAAATAAAAAAAATATATATTAGAAATATCAATTTTTCAACGACTTATGATTTTTTAAAGTTGTAACTATCATCCCCTAGCTTCAAACCGCCCTATCTCGGATAATTTTCATTTTAGAGAAAAACATAAAGAGATCATTTCTTTATAAAATTTGATGCTCTACAACTTTTATTCCAACTTTTTTTTCTAGTTCTTATTGTTTCCTCAAAATTTGAAAAAAATCACTTTTTCTATTTTTTTTACCCCTGCTCGGGGATAATTAAAAGAAAAAACTTTGACATTTCATTTTTGCATCTTTTAAAGAAACTTATATCAAAAATTCAAGTATTTACCTCGAATTCGTATTTAAAGGTCTATTTTCTTGGACTATTATAGGTGTTTTCGAAATGAAAGCTATGTCAAGAATCACGTCCTCTCTAGGGCCCTTCTCAAGATGGCAAAAGCCCTAATGAATAAAAAAAAATTGCAATTAAACTCCGACCATTTAATCCTTAATTTCGTACACAATCGCTAAAGGTTTCTCCAAAGTTCGAGAAAAAAGTTAATCACTTATTATGTTTATTTATTTTTAATTCAATAAAAAACTGATTCTTGACAAGCGATTGTAAACGAAAATTAAAATGTTAGTAAAATATAAAATTAAATCTATATACATATATTTTATAAAAATGAATGTTAGTCTGTATGTACTCAATGAACTCAAAAACTACTGGACCGATTATTATGAAAATTGGTACGTATATGTAGTTTTTCACGGAGAAGGTTTCTATGATATGCTCATTGATGCCACTCGCCACCAGGTGGCGCTGCAGAGTAGCAACTTCTGTCCCGTTCAACCGATTGTCATGAAAATTGGTATTTATATGTATTTTTCCACGGAGAATGTTTATATATGATATGCTCATTGATGCCACTCGCCACCAGGTGGCACAGCAGAGTAGCAACTTCTGTCCCGTTCAACCAATTGTCATGAAAATTGGTATATTTATCCATTTTTCCACGGGGAAGGTTTGTATGATATGCTTATTGATGCCACTCGCCACCAGGTGGCGCTGCAGAGTAGCAACTTCTGTCCCCTTTAACCGATTGTCATGAAAATTGGTATCTATATGTATTTTTCCACGGAGAAGGTTTATATGATATGCTCATTGATGCCACTCGCCACCAGGTGGCGCTGCAGAGTAGCAACTTCTGTCGCGTTCAACCGATTGTCATAAAAATCAGTGTGATGACTGTGAGGATGTATTTTTAATGAGTAAGATGAATATGATATTCGTATTAATGGAAGTTACCACCAGATGGCGCTTCCATTATCAAATTCAATACTGATTAATAGATATCTATACGATTTCATATAAATATATGTTCGAAAAATATATTTTTGGTGCGATAAGTAAAACAAAACTATAAACTTTTTTCCTTCTCTATCTCTTCATCTCTTTTATTTTTCTTAAATTTATTTTAGTTGTTGGCGTAGCAACGCGCGCCGGTTACAGCTAGTATAAATATTCACCAAATTTTGGATTATTACAAACTAAAATTATAAAATTTAAATTATTACTCACCAAAACGAAGGGTGCAGAGAGTTAAGATAAACAACTTATAACTAACAAATTACCATATGAAATGGAAGAATTTAGCATCGAATCTCAGGGAAAAACCAAATTTCTCCTACCCAAATCAGATAAAGTAATCGAGTCGACGCAAATAACATTGATATTTTTAAAATTAAATAGTCGAGGAGCTAGGCCCACAACGAACGTTACATATTTTAGAAAGTTTTAGTGATGCAGATCATGGAGGTGATTCGGACATAGGAAGATCCACTTCAGGTGTTATTTGCACATATGAAGGTGGTGCAGTTTCCTGGATGAGCCAACGGCAGACAAATGTAACTATCTCTACAGAAGCAGAGATTGTCGCTGCAAGTGAAGCCGCCAGAGAAATTATATAGTTAAAACGTCTGTATGAAGGAATTATAAAATTGAAACAACTACCAGTCATTTGGTTTGATAATGAAGCTGCAAAAAAACTTGCACAGAACCCTGAGTTTCCATCGACGTACCAACCATTTCTTTGTTAGAGAACTTGTGTTAGAAGGTTCCATTGAAGTTAAGAAATTAGCTTCTGACAAACAAACAGCAAATGCTTTAACCAAGCCACTGTTTAAGCCAAGACTTCAATAACTTTGTCAAGATATGGGATTAGAGAAATTATTCAACGAGGGAAGGTGTTAAAACTTGAACATTGTAATAATTTACTCTGTACATTATCTAATTTATAAAATTCTCGTGTCACGGTGTTTGTAATTGAACTCCTTGTAGTAAACATTCTCTTTACATTTTAATATAGTTGAGGGTAGGAACAAATAAAACAAGTTGCTTTTTGATCCATGTTCAAAATATATATTCTTTTATCGATTTCAAGTTATTAATTTATCAAATCAAATCAAAATTTATTTAGCACATTATTATACATACTTTTTTTATAATTTGCTAACTAAAGTAGTAGAGAAGATCAGCAACCACACTAAGTAACCAAATACTTGTTTTGTGGTTTCATCCCTTTTCTACTTTACAAAATGTTTTTTTTTTAATACAATAGCAAGTAAAGTGTGCCCTATCCTATAAGTTTATAGTTAATTTACAATAATTATAAACGAAAAGAAAAAAGGAAAAATAGAAAGGATGACGAAAAATAATACAAAAACTAAAATATATATTTTTTTAATTAATGTTAAAGTAGCAAAATATGGAAGACATCATGGCGGATTTCGTTTAAAAATAAACCTTTGACACTAATTGCAAAATTGTGTAGTTCTGCAAAAATAATACTTTTAAGTTCATATTTAATCATTTTAATCTTTTCAAGATATTTTTTTTTTTTTTTTTTAGAAAACCTTTGCCTATAGTATCTTTAGAATATCAGGATGGTTTATAATATAAAATTTAATTTGTTTTTTGTAATTATGATATAATTTTATTTGTTTCAATTTAGTTGGTAAAAGGTTATATAATCTAGTTGCAGTTTGCAGTATAGAAAAAAGAATTTTTGGTAGTAGTTTTTTTAAATAACTCTGTTCTTAGATTTAATTCAGTTGTAGATCTATTACCTGTATATGTGGCAGGTATATTTTGTTGTTCATAAAATAGGCGAAGTAGACACTGATTAGCATACATTGATTGTATATTTAAAATTTTAGTTTCTTTGTACAATAATTGTGTAGAGAATAACCTGTCTTTCTTAAAAATTATTTTCAGTAGCATATTTTGTGCCGTTTGCAGTGTGTTCAGTGTGGTTTTAAATGTTCCCCCCCAAGCTGGTATACAATATCTTATTATAGAGTCTGCTAGAGAATTATATAGTATAAATAATTTTTTGGAACGAAGTTCCCTTTCGCGCGTTACGAACAGTTACGACTGACGCTAGGGGCTAGCCAAAAAAAATTCATACCAAAAGTTGTCAGGACACTATGACACGACACACGCATGTTTCTCTCTCTCACAGACCAAAAAATAAATAACTCTCTCTCCCTCTCTCTCATAGATAGATATATTACAATTAAAAAGACACTATTTTAAATTAAAAGAAAATGTACATTAAAAAGAAAATACTGTAGAAAAAATAATAATTAACTATAATAGTATTACATTTTATTTCATCCCGTTTTTATAAATTAATAAATTCATAAACATTTTAAAAATAGTCCGTAACTTGACTATAGTTGTACCTACGTCAAATTACCTTAACTGTCAGTTACTGTCAAATATTTTAATTTTAAAATTTTGTATTGAATTGTTAATTCCTGTTTTAAATTATAAAAAGTAATTCTAAAAAGATGTGTTATCTAAAGCTCTGGTATTGTATAAATGGACACTTTTGTTAAAAGAAACGAACTGTTAGGTAAGTAGAGATTTTATACAGACAATAATAAATGCTTATGTATGTATAAACACTCTGTTGTGTTTACAAATTACTAATTCCTTCACTAATTAATCGAAAGGAACTTCGTTCCATCCGGGTGTCCCTTGACACCTCACACTTTTTGGAACGAAGTTCCCTTTCGCGCGTTACGAACAGTTACGACTGACGCTAGGAGCTAGCCAAAAAAAAAAATCATACCAAAAGTTGTCACGACACTATGACACAACACACGCATGTTTCTCTCTCTCACAGACCAAAAAATAAATAACTCTCTTTCCCTCTCTCTCATAGATAGATATATTACAATGGATAGAAAAGTGTGACGTCAGCTATGGGAGGAGCTTACAAATCTTTCTAAACAAAACACAAAACTACAAAACATATTTGCATTGAAAATGCCATAAAAGATTTTTCTATTACTTGTAGTGGTTTTTAATCAAAAATCTTAATGTTTTCCGGACACTTTTCATACGACCTATTGTATCCAATTTGTGATAGTGAATAAACATTGAAAGTTAGTGTAAGTGTTTAAATTTTATATGCATTTTAGTGGAATTGAGGTTATGTTTTGTTTCAAAGTTTATAAATTTTATTATGGTAATCTTGTAATTAATTATGTATTCTTTAACTATTAAATAGTATTCTGTTGCAGTAAAAATGGTGATGTGTTTTGTCCCCAATTGCAAACATTATAGCGAGCAGAAAAACTGCAATTTTTTTACTTTTACTTTTTTTTCTATTTTGCTTTGAACAGTGTAGTAGTGTCGCGACTTTGTTAAGTTTATACAGATTTTTTGTAGATAATAAATGTTAAAATAATAGAAAATAAAAACAATAATGTATCCTGACAATGTTTCTGCACAAGTTCCGGATATTGTTGATAGAGTTAGGTAAGTAGAGATTTTATACAGACGATAATAAATGCTTATGTATATACAAACTCTCTGTTGTGTTTACAAATTACAATTCCTTCACTAATTAATCGAAAGGAACTTCGTTCCATCCGGGTGTCCTTTGACACCTCTCACTTTTTTTTTGATAGTATGTCTCGTAGTTCGTAAAATTTATGAATGAGCATTCCAATTCTTTTAGCTACATATGATATATGTTCTGTCCACTTTAAGTGTTGATCTACTATTACTCCTAGATATTTGATAAACGGAGTTCTTTCTAAATTACAACATATACAGTTTTTAAAATTAAAACAGGAGGGTTTATGTAATTTAATGTTTAAGTTAGGTTGGTCTACTATTGTAGGCGAAAAAGTGATATATTTAGTTTTTTTTAATATTTAGTGTAAGTAAGTTACTATTTAACCACAAATATAATTTCTTTAAATCTTGTTCTGCATTTTGTTTCACTAATTCCCAATTTTTTTCAGAAAATACTAAAGTTGTATCATCGGCATAACAAACAATATGTCCTTTAAAATTATTGATTTTAGCAATACTATTCAAATAAATTAAAACTAAAATTGGCCCCAGTACTGTACCTTGCGGTACTCCTGTTTTAATTGTTTTACTCGAACTAAATGTTCTTCCTAATTTAACTTTCTGAGTTCGGTCTGATAAATAATTTTCCATAATTTTTAGAGCAGTACCTCTTATGCCATAATTTTCCAGTTTGTTAATTAAGTTTAAATGTTCAACTGTATCGAAGGCCTTTGCCAAGTCTAAAAATACTGCAATGCATTTAGTTGAATCATCCATTGCCCTCGTTGTTTTTCTTAAAAAGTCCATTATGGCATTTTCAGTATTAGAGTTTTTAATAAATTCGAATTGTCTCTCCGTTATAATATTATGTTTATTTAAAAATGATAAAATTCTAGTTTTTAATGATTGTTCAAATAGCTTTGCAAAATTATTAATTACAGATACTGGTCTATAGTTATCTACTTTTGTGGGATCTCCAGATTTAAAAATTGGAGTTATATTTGACTCTTTCCATTGTTTTGGAATTTTACCATGGTAATAACACAGATTTATAATATATATTAGTGGCTGAATAAGATGAATGTGAAGGTGTTTTATAGTTTTAGAAGTAATATTGTCAGGTCCAGGTGTACAGTTATTTTTTAAATTTGATATATAAAGTATTAACTCTTCTCTAGTTACAGGATTAAGAAATATCGTTTTGTTATTCGTTACATCATTTAAAAAGTTGATGGGTAGTTCATTTTTTTCTATTGTTTTTGCCATGTTTTCACCAATATTTACAAAAAAATTATTAAATTCATTTGCTTTTTCTTTTTCATCTGATATAATATTCCTATTTTCTGAAATGATATTACCATATTCAGTTTTTTTTGCTTTATTATTTGTTATATTGTTTATAATATCCCATATTTTTTTATAATTTTTCCCAGCATCATGTATTTTATTTTTATAATGGTCATTTTTTGTTTTCTTTATAAGAGTATTTATAGTATTTCTGTATATCTTATATTCTATAATTTTTTAATAATTTTTTTTTCAAATCATCTCTTTTAGTTATGGAAGTTATAATACCATTAGTAATCCATGGTTTAATTTTCTTTGGCTTTTTGTTTTTTATTATTGTTGTTGTTGTATTTTGAAGAATGTAAGTTGTTAATTTATTAATGAATTTATTGTATGATAATTGGGGATCTCTTTCCGCCATCACTTCATCCCAATTCTCACTAGATAAAAGAGAATTTATTGAGGTGTGATTTATACGCTGCACAATTTTTTGAGTTTCTGTTTCATTCTTTGGCATTTGAAAAGTAATGTATATGTAAGGGGTAAAATGGTCTGTCATATTTGTCTAACAAAAATATGATCAATTATAGATTTTGAGTCCTTTGTCACCCTAGTAGGTTTATTTGTATAAAAGATATAACCACAGGAGCTTAAAATATTTAAATAATTGTTTGTTTCCAGAGAGTCTTTTTTTAACAAGTTTATATTAATGTCTCCTACAAAAATTTCTAAATGTTTTTTCTCTAAATTATTAAGGTATAACTCTAAATCATCCAGATATTCTTGAACGTGTGTTGCTGGAGGCCTGTAGTAGGCAGTCAAACCAATCTTACTACTTTTGTTTAGATAATAATCTACTATAAATTCTACGCGTAAAAATGGGTTTTATTAATAGGTACTATTTGAACATTGGCTAAAATATTATTGCGTATATATATTATGAGTCCATCACATTTATTTATTAAAGAGTCATTGTAAAAAATGTTAAAATTTGGAATTTGGAAGTTACTTACAGCATCGATGTTTCTTGTCTCAGACAATATAATATCTGTGTATTTTTCAGCCGTTTGTAAATATACTAATAACTCATCCATATGTTTTTGTATGCTTCGAATATTAAAATGCATAATTCCTAATCCGCCATTGATGTCATCCCCTTTTTGCTGAAAATAATGCTGAAAATTATCAATAATCCTTGTGTCAATTGGTCTTTCGTCATCCAAAATATTAAATAAATCTAACATACCAACTAAAACAAAGAAGTAATAAATTTGTACTATTTAAGCATCCCTATAATACGAAAAAATTTAGAAAGTAGGTAGAAAGAAAAAAAAATGTAATATATTTACTTATTATTTTAGTTTAACACTAAAAATTGTTTGTTTATTATTTTTATTTTTATTAAATATATGTTTATAACAAAATTAGCTGAACAATGTTTAATAATTGTTTTCTATTTCTAATGTTAATTGTTTTGTTTTATTTTTCTGATAAAATAATTTGTTTTTATTTTTTTATGATACAGAATACAAAAATGTATATTTTTCTACAAGCATGCGTAAAACAACACCTTCCCGCACGCATTTTAATTTAGAAAATATCTCTTTCTCTTTTTTATTAAATGAATATGTCCTCCAATAACCTTTTGGCAAATTATTATATTATTACTTTTATCTTGTTGTACTACATACAAATAGTGAAAAAAAATTAAGATTATTTTGCATAAAAATGGGGATTTTTAAAATGTTTGTTCTTAAAAAAATCATAATTTATTAAAACACCTCTGTAAACCTTACTCGAAGCAACAACAAACTTTAATTGTCACATATTAAAATTTTGTTACATTGTTAGGAGTTTAAAATAAAATTTAAAAAATGTATAAAGTATCTTTTTCATGCTTGTAGCAAAAATATTGATCCTAACTCTTGCGAAAATTAACTTTCCTGCACCTAACTGCTAGCGTGCGGGAAAGTATAACTTTCCTCACTTGTTAGGATAATAACTATTATACAACGCCTGCTCTGGAAGTTGACTTTTCGAGCGCAGTATGTCATCTCCGAAGTACACAATAGTCGCATACTTGACTATATGTATTTCATAAACGCACATGTTTGATTATCTGTCGTTTTTATTTGACTAGAGAGACTACTGAAACGCCATCTGATGCCGCGATAGTATAGTTATTTTTATCGTTCATGTGAATCATACATTAAAAACAACGATCAGTCCTAACCCTTTTTAATTTATGTCACAACTGTCACAACGCAACTGTATTAAACGCAAAAAGAAAGTGTAGGTAATTAAAAAAGTGTACTATTTAAAACAGGGTTGTCCAACTGGCGGCCCGCGGGCCGCATCCGGCCCGCGAGGCTATTTGTTGCGGCCCACGTAAGATTTTCGAAAAGCATATATTTTCTTTAAATGCTGCCACTGTGAAAAAAGATTTTTTAATTTACATCACAAATCACAAGTACTGTACCGCGTGCCGCTTTGCGGACGTGTAACGAACACAATCGTCCTCCACCACTATGAGAACTGCACTGATTACTGCGCATCACAGTTCACGCAGGCCACACCTCCCACGGCTAATCTATTACGTTGCTAGTGAACAGTGAACTTGATTTATTCTTTGTCTTGATTCCTCTTATACAATAATGAGTGTAAAACCAGTAAAACGGAAAATTGATAGTGAGAACAGAATTTAGAAAGAAAGATGGGAGAGTGATTACTTGATTGCTAACAATAATGGAAAGTTGCAGTGCTTAGTGTGCATGAATGTCGATTCAGTGCCTAAAGAATATAATGTGAGAAGACATTACACAACAGTGCATAAAAATAAGTATGCTACGTACACAAATGAAAGTCGGCGTGCCCTAGTTGCAGATTTGAAGAAAAAGCTTAAACAGCAAACTGGTATGTTCAGTAAAATATTACACTTTCAAACGCATTGTTTGCATGCATCTTATGCCGTGTCGCTTGAGCTGGCAAAGGCAAAAAAACCTTTCACTGATGGCAATTTGATTAAAAAATGTGCTGTTGAAATGGCCAAAGCTTTCGGTGATTCTAAAATGGCGGAGAAATTTGAATCAGTGCCACTTTCACATCAAACCAAACAAAGAAGGATTGTTGCTATGGGTGAGCAAGTAGAAAAATCTATGCTTAGCCTGGTTAAGAAAAGTTCATATTTCTCACTTTGTTTGGATGAAAGCACTGATCAAACCGATGTTAGTCAGCTGTTAATATTTGTGCGCACTACTTTTGATGATTTTACCAGTAAAGAGGAGTTATTTGATATTTGTCCTCTTTATGGAACAACAAAAGGAAAAGACATCTATGAGGCTGTGAAGAAAACAGTTGACAGAATTGGAGGCTTTGATAAATGTTCAGCCATAGCAACAGACGGGGCCCCATCAATGACAGGTAAAAAAATTGGATTAGTGGGTCTGCTTCGAGAGAATGGTGTCACTTGCCCAACAATTCATTGTATTATACATCAGGGGTCTTTATGTGGAAAATCAGTCAAGGAAGATCAAGTTTTCCAAACCGTGATTAAGATTATAAATATGATTAGAGGTGGAAATCGATCTCTTTTACACAGGCAACTTAAGCAGTTTTAAGTGGAAACAGAGGCTGAGTATGGAGACTTGCTAATGTACAACCATGTAAGGTGGCTGAGTGCAGGAAAGTGCATGGAACGATTTTTTGCCGTAAGAAAGGAAATCCCTGCATTCCTCAACAAATACGTTTCATCTGACACAACTAAACTGGAAGAGAAGTTTAAGGATCCAGAATTCTTAAGACAGTTAGCTTTTATAACAGATCTGACTAATCATCTTAACATGTTAAACTTGAGTCTTCAAGGAAGAAACCAGACGGTTTCAGATTTGATCGAAATGATAAACGGATTCCGGAATAAGCTGAATGTGTTTAAACGTGCTTTGGAAAAGAACAACCTGACACACTTCCCTAGCTGTCTGCAAATAGCAGAAGAATTCAACGGTGAGCAAAATATTGAGTTTTCATCCTGCATTTCACAAATTGAACAAGTTATTGATGAATTCAATACAAGATTTGAAGAAATTGAAAGTCTCAAAAGCAGTGTACTACTTGATAATAACCCTCTTGGAGCAACCATTGATGATCAACCACCCAACTTACAGCTTGAGTTATGTGATCTTCAAGCAGACATGTTCCTAATCACCAGACAAGAAAAGGGACCTGAATTTTTCAAATTACTGTCAAAGGAGAAATTCCCAAACCTGCGAGATTTTGGACTGAAAATGACGTCAATGTTCGGAAGCACATATACATGTGAAAGTGCCTTTTCCTCCATGAAATACATAAAAAACAAAAACAGAAGCAACCTTACCGATTCTTCCTTACGTCATCTTATGAGACTGTCTACAACTGAACTGGAGGTGGACATTTCTTCATTGGCGGATGAAGCCGATCAACCACAGTCCTCACACTAATTGGATACATCTTTTTCGTTGCTTTTGCAATGTTTGTCTTGATTATTGAAAAGTGTTATCAATAAATTTTCCGTTTATAATAAAATGTAGTTGTTGAGCAATAAAAGAAATAATACTCTTTTTTGTTTTAATTATTTTTATACCTCACTTTATTTTGTTATTACTTGTAACAAAATTATTATATGGCCCGCGACAACATCAAAGGTTTTAGTTTTGGCCCTTGAGGCATTGCAAGTTGGACACCCCTGATTTAAAATAATGGTCGATTTAACAAGATGTTTAACTCCACCTGAACTAGTTGCATAAGCTAAAAATGCAACAACAAATTTATTGCCAGATGTGTCAAAAGAAAAATTATTTGTTATATTCCTCTCAAATTCTACTTCCAGAGCAGTAGTTGTATAAAGTATCGATCCTAACACTTGCGGAAATTAACTTTCCCGCACTTAAACTGCATCGGCAGTTCGCATGCGGGAAAGTATAACTTTCCGCACTTGTTAGGATAATAACTATTTTCGTTTTAGATCAATAAAATATTATGATAATTGACTATAAACAGGGATCTGTTCTGTGTAAAGGAATGAGTTATTTTGAATATCAGTCAAAATTCATGTGAATTCAAATAGACCATTCTTAGATATTAATACTACTTGCTGCGAAAACTGACGTATCTACTTTAGTATTTAATTTTCTGCAAGTTTTAAATTTGGTTTGCAGATTTAATTACTTAAGAGATTTGTAATGAATACACATATTTTTATTGAAGACGTGACAACATCGTACTTACAATTTAGAACAGTAAACTCAGACGTGTATTATACAGGGTGAATTTTATGTTACGAACAGAGCCTACTGAGATAGGAATAAAAAGTGAACGGATTATATGTTGTCTCATGTAGAAAATCCAGAAACGTCGGCGTTATCATCTATTTCTGAAACTCATAATTTTGAGCAACACGGTCTTACTTTAACCGTTAATAGTAATCATAATTCCAATGTAACTATTAATATTTATAACTCCAAATACTTTTCCTTTTGTTATTGTTGTTGTTGTTTCTTAATTTAATAAATGTTGAGTGAATTCTATTCTTTCTAATCCATCTTTTAATCAAAAATGACATTGACATTTGCAGGTAAGAAAAGTGACAGATGCTAGCCGGGAAAGTACTTTCCCGGCTAGCTGGGAAAGTAAAGTAAGTAATAAGTCGCTTCCTGATTACTTAAAAGGTTAGAAATCCATAAATTACTAACCAATTGTGAGTAAACAAATTTTAATTTAAAAAGGATTTTCGTCAGTGTGAGTTTTAATATGGACTTTTAAATGACTGGATTGTGTAAAACATTTCGAACAAATTTTACATTTAAAAGGTTTTTCGCCAGTGTGAGTTCTAATATGAGTTGTTAAGTCACTGGGACGATTGAAACATTTCGAACAAAATTTACATTTAAAAGGTTTCTCGTTAGTGTGATTTTTGATATGACATTTTAAAGTATGGGATCGTGTGAAACTTTTCAAACAAATTTTACATTTAAAAGGTTTCTCGTCAGTGTGAGTTCTAATATGACTTTTTAAGTGGCCGGATTGTTTGAAACATTTCGAACAATTTTTACATTTAAAAGGTTTTTCGCCAGTGTGAGTTCTAATATGAGTTGTTAAGTCACTGGAACTATTGACACATTTCGAACAAATTTGACATTTAAAAGGTTTCTCGCCAGTGTGAGTTCTAATATGAGTTTTTAAACTACTAGATTGTGTGAAACATTTCGAACAAATTTTACATTTAAAAGGTTTCTCGTCAGTGTGAATCCTAATATGAGCTTTTAAGTTACTGGATTGTGTGAAACATTTCAAACATATTTTACATTTAAAAGGTTTCTTGTCAGTGTGAGTTCTAATATGAGTTTTTAAGTTACAGGAAAGTGTGAAACTCTTCGAACAAATCTTACATTTAAACGGTTTTTCGACAGTGTGGGTTTTAATATGTCTTTTAAAATCACTTTGTCGTGTGAAACGTTTTGAACAAATTTCACAACTAACAGCATTTTCACCAAAATGACTTTGAAGATGTAATTTTAGATTATAAGATGTGGTGTAACATTGAAAACAAATTTCGCATTTAAAGAATTTTTGTTCATTGTGAATTCTCATCTGTTCGTTTAAATTACTAAGACTTTGTCCGTTAATCTGTTTTGTGGCAGAATTATTTCTTCTTAAGTTAACAAATTTTTTCGAATTAACGAAAAAGTGGTAAATATAAAAATGGTTTAAAAATAGCAATTTGTCAAAGAAAAATTTTCCACAAGTTGAACATGTTCCATAGAATTTTCCAAAGTAAGATTGCCATTTTTTTGCCGCAGATAGGAAACCTGAAAACATAGAAGTTCACATTATTGGTAATAATGATACAATTCAAAGTAATAAAAGAAAATATGGAGACGTGTGTCCTAAAAGATTTGGCACAAAATAATTATTAGATTTTTCATATCACATCCATTGAAATAGTTTTGATCCCTGTTTTGCCAGTCGAAACAAGACAATTTCAGACCAATGGAACTGTCAGTCAGAAACAAATGTCATTGTTTCAAATCTGTCAGAATGTTTCTGACTGACAGTTGCATTGGTCCGAAATAGTCTTACTTAGACTGGCTACAGATATCAAAACTCGCTGTTTCAATGCATGTGATATGAAAAATATAGTGCTTGGCACGGGATGAAACAAAGTCGATTTCTCGCCCTAGTCAGAAATCGTCTTCTTTCACCCCTTGCCACATAATATACTGAAACACTTATGGGGAATTTAACACAATTTATTCACAAAAATGTTAAGATACACAGAACTCTTCTGGTTAACGTCTAAACTAATTGACAATACAATGAACTATTATATGAACTCCCCTTAACTGTCCATACATCCCCTTATATAAAACAAAAGAACATTCTAGAATGAACGCGAAACATAAATCGAACATAAATAGTACACACTAGAAAGAGAAAGAACATTCTCGAATAACCTAGAAAGTCTTTTATGTGATGGTCCCTTCCTTAGTTGGATATTTCGTTACAATACCATTTTTTAATAAAGAAATTAATTTAAACACTAACAAGTTATATTTATCTATAGTGGCCTATTCTGCTCTATTAGATGCAAATTTCTTTGGATGTCTCTCATTCCTTTTCCAAAGAAGACCTTATTACAGCCACAAACAAACTCAAAAATAACATGACTTCTGGGCCAGATAATATACAATTATTTATTGCAAAAGATTATGCCGGAGTGTTTGTTAAACGACTTTAAAAAAAATTTAATTGAGCACTAACAACTGGTCAATATCTTGATCCATGTAAAAATGCAAAGATATGTCCCGTATTTAAATATGGTGAGAAAACCAATGTTGAAAATTATTAACCTATTTAACTCCTTTACAACTTTTTGAAGGTTTTTGAGATTGTTCTGTATAATCGTTTATATCTCTTTGTTCGAGGTTATGCATCTCCGGTTCAGCTTGGCTTTGTTGATAACGAATCAAATGTAACTAACTTAACGTGTTTTACAGAACATCAAAACTTACGGCAGCTCACAAAAGAAAATATTTTTAGGAAACAGTAAATACTTGTTGTAAGGATACTAAAAAAATTTTTACTTACGCTTTTTACAACTCGTACCCTGCTTCCTGGAATATGTTTTGACGCGTCGCTCTGAACCTAATTCTTCATCAAAATCTTGAAATTCCATTTTAAAATCCGGTAAATTACAAATTTCTTCTTTTTTAATTTCAATTTCAAGATTGATCTCATGATTGGTTTGACTTGAAATCCCATTTTCACTGCTAATTAGCATTTCACTTTTAGTAGTGAGAGAATTATCCACTGTTACGAATTGTTGCAAGTTTTCGTATTCGAATTTCGGTTCTCTCTTAAACATACATTTGTAGGGCTCTTCTTGAACTGAAATAAAAATAAATAAATAAATAAATCTTTTATTGTCCAAGTTATTTCATTTTTACAATAAGATACTTTACAGAATTTTATTCTAAAAAAAATCTAACCCAAGACAAAAGGGCTTGGCTCAACCTGACCAACTGCGATTGGTCAGCTCGATCCTCCGCCAGCCCAGCGCAACCCCAACACCTCAACTCGCAACCGCCCAACCTTCTTAAAAGAAAATATTCCAATTTGTATTTTAAAACTTAAAAATTAATTAACCAGCATGATCATATCATGTTAATCTTAAATTACAACTGCTTAGCAGTTATTTTTATTGTACATGAAATGATCAAACTGTGCTCAATATACAAAACAATTAACTTTAACTGGTTAGTTACTTGAGATCAACATGATCTCCGATGATGGCTGGCTAGTAGTTTCTTCAATTTACTTTTAAAGGTAGGCACAGAAAAGATTTTAATATTATTAGGTATTTTATTATAGATAATGAAATAGACTGTAAGACTTGTACAAGCTTACTATAGTAAGAGGGAACAGGAAAACAAGTATTTTTCTTTACGAAGCGTGTATTAAAAATTATTATAAATTGTTAGCTGAGCGCTTTTCGGCCTACACAGGCCATCATCAGAGCTAAAAGTCAAAGGTTAATCAATACCCCAAGGGAGAAAATGAAAAGTAGAAAAGATCTTTTCTTAGTAGCATGGACCTTCTGTTTCGGACTTAGTGATGTTAGACCCAGAAGCCGACCGCAGTTTCATTATATTACTCATTAATTGGCTTAACCACTCCAATGCCTAGTGCGAGCTTCTTTTTGTACCTGATGTGGCTATTTTCCATCTTAGATGCCTCACACTCCTTCTTCGACTGTTTTTAATATTAATTTTAATTTCCCTTTCATTCTCTTCTTCAAAGATCTTGGAAGTTTTAACTTTTATATGTTTGATGTTGTTTTTTCGACCACCCTATGGTAGTTCCTATGGAATGGATATTTTTGGATGACTGAACAGTCTACTTTTCATTTTCTCCCCTAGGGTATTGATTTACCTTTGACTTTTAGCTCTGATGATGGCCGGTGTTTAGGCCGAAAGCGCTCAGCTAACAATTTATAATAATTTTTAATACTCGCTTCGTAAAGAAAAATACTTGTTTTCCTGTTCCCTCTTTCTTATTTTATTATAGATGTTTGATATACAATAGATAAATGATCTTTTATAATATTCTGTATTGTGAGCAGGTATTGTTATGGCATTTCTGTGCCTAAGATGTAAATTATGTACATCCGTTCTGAACTTTATCCTATTATACAGATATGGTGGCGTTTTAGATGTTATTATTCTATGATAGAAGCAAGCAGAGTGTAAGGCTCTGCGAGCAGTCATATTCATCCAGCCTGCCCACTCCAAAGTGTGCGAAATATGATCACGTTTTCTTATTCCATAAATAAACCTAAGACAGGCGTTGAATTCTTAGTTTATCAATATTAGTTATTATTATAAAGTACATCACAGTAGTTAAAATTTGATAGAATTAGAGAGTCACATAATTTTATTTTAGTTCTTTGATTTACATGGTACAAGAATTTGAGGGTTGAGAATGCCTTTTGTATAATTTTAGAAACATGACAACTAAATCGCAGATCTTTAACAATCTCAACGCCCAAAACTCTACAAGAGTTGGAAACAGGTACTTGCAAGCCATCAAGAACAATGTTGATAAGTGGTTTAGCTATTTCACGCAACTGTTTAGGTCCGAATAAAATGATTTTAGTTTTTGATGCATTTAATTTAAGATTATGTTATCATCATCAAAAGTAAACTAATGTAATGGTTTAATATGTAAGTAAGTTCGCATGTTTTTTATATATATGATTGTTGTCTTTTATATTTTGACTAATTAAGCAATGTGAATTTTTAAATGTTTCCAATAATAAAATTGGATCTTACCAAATTCTTCGAAAACGTCAATTTGTTCCAGTTTAATTTCAGGTTTTGTTGTTTGTTGGGAAACATTCATTATGGAATTTTCTTCAGCTGAAATAAATTGGAAAATTTTATAAAAGATTAAACTAGTTTTATTTCTTCGCATAAATTAGCCGCAGCTGTTTTAAATTACAGTTAAATTACGATTATTTCCTTCGATTCAAATTAACCAATAGAATGTCATGATTTTTTGAAATCGGACCAATCAGAATCAAATATCAGCGACTATTGCACTAGAACAATACATAGAGATATAAGATATAGAGCACGTGAGCCATAGGAACGCACACAAGTGAAAGCCAGCACGGAATAGAAAGAGAGAGAGCAACTAGTGCGTCTGGTTTTTTACCTTACTAGTTTTATAGACTCGCCTGTTGCGCATGTGATTAGACAAAGAGAAACCGACGCACTAGTTGTCCTCTCTCTTTCTATTTCGTGCTGGTCGTATCGGCTGGCTCCCGTTAGTTGACCTCTCTCTTTCTATTTCGTGCTGGTCGTTTCGGCTGGCTCCCGTGCTCTATATCTTATATAATTCATTCACTTCTTATTTCAATCTCAGTAGACTATGCATTTTATTTCTTGGATTGGCACTTCAATTTGTTGGGTTGGTACCTACTGTCGAAATATTGACAGCACATTGTCAAAGGTAAAATAACGAAATATTTGATGCTTTCTTAGATTCAATATACAATGCCAAAAAAAATAAGTACAGAAATTCACAACAGCATCGTTAGATGTTATGGTATGTTTAGGAAACAAGCTAACAGCTGTGAGAGTGTTTAGTTTATTTAAATCAATTGGCCGAGGTTTTTCAAGTAAGTACGATTTTATGTGTATTTTTTTTAAATGAATGCTAGTCGCTAACATAAAATTATATATTTTGCATTAGATTAATTGAGAGAGGTTTTTGTAATGAATTTATAAATATGTATCACTTTTTTAAATAAAATTTATATTATTAAAAGAACACATAACCTTTTTTGACAGATATCATAATAATATATACAATGTTGTCAGATTTCAAATTTCGAAATTATACATTTTTGTAACTATAATTTAATTCAAAATTTTGTTAAATATTTTTAAATCTCTTAACTACCGTTGTGTAACTGAGGTATATTTTTTGAATCTAATTAATATGACAAACATTCTAAATGCTTAATTTTTTTAGATCAGTGTATCGAAAATACGGAAGATTATTAAAGAAGGATTGAAAAATAATGAGAAAGTCGCAGATAAAGGATGTAAAACTGATACATTTGAGAAGTTTATTTTAAAAAAAGACTTACAGCGACAGATTTGGATGTACCATGCTAAAACTGAACATTTTACTTTAGACAAACTTTTGACTGATGCTAAACAAAATTTTGATTTTAAAGGGAGACGTACGACACTATACAAACTTATAAAATTAATGGGATACAACTTTAAAAAAGTAAATGGACGACATATTTTATGTGAACAACGACACGTTAAAATTAGAAAGATCGCTTTCATTCGGAAATATAAACAACTAAAAAGTCTTGCTGAGAGAGTTAGATTCGTGTACCTAGATGAAACATGGATCTATCAAAATGGTAGTTCAGTGCGTCAGTGGGTGCACGATTCTGACCTAAAAAGTAATCCAGCTCGTGTAAAATCCGAAGGAAAGCGATTTACTATTTTACACGCAGGGACTGATACTGGATTTTTGGAAGGATGTGACTTGTTACTAGACTCTTCGAATACAGACCTTGACTATCACAAAAGTATGAATGGTGACCTTTTTAAAAACTGGGTTGTTAATCAACTCATTCCTGCTCTATCTGTATTTCAAGAAAAATGTGTGGTGGTCATGGACAACGCGCCATACCATTCAGTTCAAATTAACAAACCACCCTCTTTTTCAGCGAAAAAAGCAATGATGCAGGAATGGTTGATTAACAATAACATTAGGTTTGACACAAAAATGACAAAGAAACAACTGTACTCTATAATACTACCTTATAAAACTGACAAAAAGACATATGTAGTGGATGAAATTTTAAAACAACGAGGACATGAAGTACTTCGACTACCACCATACCATTGTCACTACAATCCAATAGAACTAGCATGGGGGTTTACTAAGACATATTATAACAAACATATTACATCTACTTATCTTGACCAGGAAAGAGTTAAAAAAACTTGGACAGAAGCATTGACTAAATGTACACCAGACATGTGGCAAAATTTTTGTAGACATACAGACGAACTTATTTTGGCAGATTGGACTACTTACATGGGAAACTGCTCACATGACAATATTCCTCCTTTAATTATTTCATTGGAGGAATCAGATTCTGACGATTCCGATTTTGGATTTGATAGTGACTCTGATTCTTCCAGTGAAATAATGGAAGAGGATTGATCATACAAATACACCGACAACATTTACATGTTACATCTGCATCTGTATTTGTTTTTATTTGCTTTTATGTAATTTATTAAAATATTTTTTTCATTGTATCGGTTTGAAATGTCTAACAAATCTTAATTTTTCTGAAAAATTTCTGTTATAAAGAACATTATTAAAACATCAGCATATTTAAGTCAAATGCGACACCACCTGGGGCGGACCAGGAAAATCAAATTTTTACTGGAGTATACTTTCCTCAATTAACCCATTGAATGTGAAATTTTATTATCCTACAGCCACTAATACAATAATACACTACGATGCCATTTGGATGTAAAATAGAAGACTTTAAAAAAGATGGATACCTATAGACTTTGAGTACTGTGTTTTTATGTTAAACTCAAAACTGAATAATTTTTTTTACCACTGCTTGAATAATTTAAAAGTTTTATTATACATTTGTAAAAAGGATCTTTTACTATTGCTTGAGTAATTTAAAAGTTGTATTAAACGTTTTTATTAATATATGTATATGTGCTACATTTTGAATTTTACTTATATTATTTATTTGTAATAAAATGTAAATATAAAAGTATATTTTTCTACAAGCATGCGTAAAACAACACTTTTCCGCACGCATTTTAATTCAGAAAATATCTCTTTCTCTTTTTTTATTAAATGAATATGTCCTTCAATAACCTTTTGGAAAATTATTGTATTATTACTTTTATGTTGTTGTACCTACTACATACAAATAGTAAAAAAAAGATTATTTTGGATAAAAATAGAGATTTTTAAAATGTTTGTTCTTCAAAAAATCATAATTTATTAAAACACCTCTCTAAACGTTACTCAAAGCAACAACAAACTTTAATTGTCACAAATTAAAATTTTGTTACATTGTTAGGAGTTGAAAATAAAATTTAAAAAATGAATAAAGTATCTTTTTTATGCTTGTAGAAAAAATATTGATCCTAACTCTTGCGGGAAAGTATAACTTTCCGCACTTGATAGGATAATAACTATTTTCGTTCTAGATCAATAATATAATATGATAATTGACTATAAACAGGGATCTGTTCTGTGCAAAGGAATGTGTTATTTTGAATATCAGTCAAAATTCATGTGAATTTAAATAGACCATTCTTGGATATTAATAGTACCTACTTGCAGCGAAAACTGACGTATCTACTTTAGTACCTATTCAATTTAATATTAAATACATTGACTTATTTTCGGCAAGTTTTAAATTTGGTTTGCAGATTTAATTACTTAAGATATTTGTAATGAATACACATATTTTTATTGAAGACGTGACAACATCGTATTTACAATTAATAAGACCACAGAACAATATGAACAGACGTGTATTATACTGGGCGAATTTCATGTAACTAACAGAGCCTACTGAGATGGAAATAAAAAGTGAATGGCTTATATCTCTATGGAACAATATCAGCGACTATTGGTAATTGTCACTTGGCGCTACTCGCTCTGGTGGTTAAAAATATAACTACTGCTAGGATGATAGCTGTGATTTAATTACCTAAAGTTATGTAGTTTTTATTTACAATTAAAATGTTTTTATCATTAAATCAAGTTCTTGACTTTATTGAGGCTACTCCTAAGTCTCGAAATTTTGTAGAAGGAGAGAAAATAATTAATGCAGGACATTTAATCTATAATGGGTTGGAAAATCAAAACAAAGATCAGTACGATATTTTGTCGTATTGTATACAATCATCAGCTTTTCGTGATAAACCCCATGAAATAAAAACAGTTATACAAAAAAATGGTCAAATTGTTTCATCAAAGTGTAGCTGTACAGCAGGACTTAGTGAAAGATGTAAACACATCACAGCAATGTTATTATATTGTACTCGGTAAGTATAAATTTTAATGACACTAAATATAGTTTACCTTTTTCATTATTTTTCTGTTAACAAAAAACCGATTAGGTTTTGGAAAATGATGAAAACGAACGTCTGAATTTTGGACTGCATTACTTGAACATCCATAAACACAACAGTATTTTCTACTTTTGGTTTTATTGGAGAAAATCTAGCTCCACAATTATTTAATAAATCTGAGGCCATAGTTTAATGTTAATTTTCACTGATGTACACTTTTTTAATTATTAATAGACGAAATATAAATAAAAAAAATTTAACAGCATACAAATTTGCCTTATTTTTATGTATTTTAGTACCAGCTGTCACCCTAGCGCTAGTTTATAATGTGACCACCAGTCAGCGCACCATGTCCGGTGACACATACCAATTGCACTAGAGAAATAGTCACGTCAAATATAAATGTCAAAAATTTGTCTTCTCAGGAAATAATCTTCCTAAATATAACACGACCTTGATTAATATTCTGCTATTTTTGTTGTTGCAAAATTTCTCGAAAATTGATACTAAAATATTCTCGTAATCTAGATACCACAAAAATAGCCGACTATAATCAAGGTCTTGTTATATTACCCTTGACAATTTCTTACGAATATAGTTAGTTATAACTCAATGAGCATAAATTGACTACAAGTACAGTCGATCAAAAATTCTCCATACAGTAATCTTTTCTCTATGTTTCTTAGTTTGCGTTTTTACATTTTATTAGAAATACCGTTTAATTTTAATTCTACTTTCTTTCCCAATATTAAAATATAAAAATAAATGCTTTATATGAATAACGAAAACTCAACCAATATTAACAACGAAGATTTACGTCAAATAAATTTCCATACACAAAGAAAATTATATTCAGAACCATTATCAAAAATAATATATCATAGTTGGCTTGTGTCATGATTTGCCATATAAAATTGTATTATCTCGTGAATCATACTTGTTTGATTTCATTTCAGAAGTGCTTTTTTTGTGCAAGTAAAATGAGTGATAAAAACTGCGAAATTCCAATTTCCGTAAGGAAAATCCTAAAGATTTGTGGAAACAGAAAAATTCTCTTAGAAATATCGGTAGAATAATTGAAAGATCCTATGCCTGTGTTCAGTTATAATAAATCAGTACAAATCATCTGGTTCTTATAAAGTGCGTCCACGTTCTGGCCGGCCCAGAAAATTAACTGCAAGGGAAGAGTCCATTATTCTGAAAAAGATAAGAATGGATCCAAAAACAAGCGCTCCAAAGCTTACCAAGAACTCAAGGAAGAGTTCTCGAAAACTGTTAATCCTCAAACAGTTAGAAACTGCTTGCATCGAGCAGGTTATAACGGCCGAGTTGCCAGAAGAAAACCGTTAATATCAGAAAAAAATAAAAAGAAACGTTTAGAATTGCCCGAGAAAATGTTAATAGAAGCAATTAGTTTTGGGAAACCGTTATTTTTAGTGACGAAACAAAAATTAATTTATTTGGTTAATATTTGTCCAACAGTGTAGCACGGAGGTGGCAGTGTTTTATTATGGGGATGCATGTCTGCGAATGGGACCGGTAATTTAGTTTTTATTGATGGTATTATGGATCAACACGTCTATTTAAATATCCTAAAGGATAATTTAAAGCAGTGTTCAAAGACTCGGCCTTGAGGGACGTTATTTACTCCAACAAGATAAGGATACCAAACACACTGCTAAGCTTGTACGTCAGTGGATAATCCATAATGTCCGCAAACAACTCCATACACCAGCGCGATCACCGGATGTTAATCAAATAGAACACCTGTGGGAAGAATTAAAACGTCGTGTCAAAAATAAACATGTCCAAAATAAGGAAGAATTAAAAAATTTAATAAGAGAGGAGTGAGAGAACATTCAACCGGAAGTTACCAGAAAATTATGTTAAAGTTCCCAAAATATTTTACATCTGTGGACTACTTTGTATATTGCAATATTTATACGATTTTCATATTGATATATAGTTGTCAATTTTTGATAGTTTTTTGAGCAATAAAATCTTTTGTAAAAGTTGAATATAAATATTCTTTTTAAATGGGTTTTCCACATTTTACATCAACAAATTAGTGTTAAGTCTTCCAAAACGACTTAATGCCATCATAAAAGAAAATGGCAGCTACACAAAATAAAAAAGTTTAAAAAAGTTGCGATTTATTAAAAGAGATATTGGTGTATGAAGACTTATTTGACATAATTTTTTGTTGTTTATTCTTTTTCAGTTTCCTTTGTTCTAATAAAGTGTTGTAAGCTACTTTTAAAATTAAAGAAGCTAAGAAAAGTATGAAAAAAAGACTGGTGTATGGAAAATTTTTTGACTGACTGTATATCTAATTTATAGGTAAAATCAAGTTATCCGATAAAATAAATGAAGCGAAAGCTGTGTAACTCAGGATAAATAATATAAAAGTTATTAACAATATTAACAAAACATCTATATGCTATTTTTTTCCTCACCAGATTATGTTCTCATTCGTTTGATTTAATGAACGAACTTTATAACTTTGTTTTAATCACACTATTCTACCATTAATTATAATGATTTACAAGGATATGAAGAAAGAATTGAAGGCTCAAAATACCATACAAAATTAAGAAAAATACTTTATGTTGAACTGGTTTTAACTAACGCTATATTCGCACAATTTTATTATAGTAATTAAATGACATTGACAATATGACAATATTGACGTTGACGTATCGAGTACGTTTATTAGTTTTGGTTTGTTCACAGATATGGTTATATAATTCTTTAATTTATTATATGATTAAAATATATATATCATAATTGTGATGTTATAATTCTAACATTACGATTATAATAATATTAATATACAATTTTATTTATGAAATATTCATTTTTCTTAAATCGGCCTTTGACAATACCTTTGAATATTCAAAGGACAATACTTATAATTTAGGGTATGTTCTAACTAAGTCAACGATTACAATCGCCTGCAAACGTTTGTAATCGTTTACCATTTGCCCTCGGACACGATTCATGTAATCGGGTTTGTGATCAAGTGTGTTTAAAAGTTCCTACACAGAGACAATATAATATATTTACATTTTTTTCATCACATAAATTAATTTTTTCTACGACTGCTATAGAATATTATTCTCACATTTTCCGATGCTACAATGTTAGACTTTTCCAAAGCCGTGGGATAAGTGAATCTAAACCTTTTTTACGATACTAAGACGATGACGTCACAAGCTAAAAAATTGCGGCGTTGTCACGTTGTAATTTTTTTCCCTTACCTAAATAAAGGAATGCGATTGTTTTCCTTTTCAGTTTATTTTTGCTGTTAACTATTATCGCAGTATTTAATGACCTGAAAGACATCCATTTATGATCTTAAAATGTTTTATTCGAAAATTTAACTAATATCCCTTACTACGTGGAAATGTTTCATAATGAACAAGTAAAACAAGTAAGTAGGTACCAGATAAGTCCACAAAATAGAAAACTATTCTTCCCCCTAATAATGCAACGACTATCTTTGTGAAACCGGTCGTAAAGGAAGTTTTCTATTTTGTGGAGTTATTTAATACTTGTTCATTATGTAACTATTTCCACAAAGTAAGGATTGAAATAATCAATTTGAACATTGTTTTATACTGTGTGTTTAATACTTTATGGTGGAAATCTAACAGTTATTGTGTAATTTACAATTTTCAGACATGTTATCAATTTTATATCCTATCAAAGTAATATAAAAATTATACCTTGCTTGTCCTTACTTATAATGCTAGAACTATGTATTTGATGCAAACCTGTATGAAAAAACAGGTTTGCATCGAATACATAGTTCTATAAGTAAGGACAAGCATGGTATAATTGTTTTCTTACTTTGATAGGATATAAAATTGATAACATGTCTGAAAATTGCAAATTCCAGAACAACTGTCAGATTTCCACCATAAAGTATTAAACACAAAGTACAAAGCAATGTTCAAATTGATTGTTTTAATCCTTACTATGTGGAAATATTTTAATATAAAAACAAATTACCATACTAAGTACTCTCTTTATTATACAAATTAACAGTCACAAGTTAGTGTATGTATGATTCAGGTTGCCTACTCTAATATGAAACCGTCACTATCATCGTCTTCACTATCAAAATTAATAATAAGTGGAGGCACATCCTCCCTATCAAATCCCACTTCCCTATCCCACCAATCTTGTATGATTTTTTCAGTATGTTGTACTGTTTTCAACCATACATCAGGAGATGCTTTTTCTAATGCTTTTTTCCAGGTTGCTAGTGCTTTTTCTCCCGAAGTACCATCTATTCCCACATTATCTCGATAATAATTTTTAGTAATGCCCCAAATATGTTCGATAGGGTTTAATATACAATGGTAGGGAGGAAGTCTAAGTACTTTATGCCCATATTTTTCAGCTAACATGTCTGCTTCATACAGTTCCAGGGGTTTATTCCTAAAAATGATAGTTTTTTATGTTTTATACTTTCAAGTATCATCATGATTTTCAAAAATACATACTCGGGGTTCATGAACCTAACCCCAAAATTCAAATACAAACTTCGTGTGATTTAGATATTAAAAATTTGTATTAATAATATTGGGTGTAAATATACTTATACTTACATCTCTCACAGCAGTAAGTGGAAGCAATGGGCCTGCATTTTCACATTCACGTTCAAAATAGCTTATTAATGCTCTCACCATTTCCTGTGATTGTTTGCTTAAAGGTTTCGGCATTTTAATACTTTTCACACACACTGCAGAGTAATCCAATAAGTTAAGTATGAAAATAACTGTTAGTAATGTAAACTGCTGTTTTTTATAGATTTTAAAGAAATCTGAATACAACAAAACACCAATAAAACGTAACGAACAATGACGAATATTTTAACAATGTTGACTTGGCAATATGGTGATGTGTTGCCAACTTATGACATTTAATTCCCAACTGTTTATCGTATTTACTCTCTCTTTTTATTTATTTTTTGTGTTGACCATACAAATAACTAAAAATTACGTCATCGTCTTAGTATCGTAAAATAGTATATTGTTTTACGAGCAAGGAATGATACTCATTTCCCACGAGTATGATGTTTGCAGCATGAGCCGCAGGCGAATGCTGCAAATCGTACGAGTGGGAAATGAGTTATTCCTTGCGAGTCAAACACTATACTTTTTCTACGGTTATACCACAAAATAATACAATTATTCAATAATAAATGAAATACAAAACAAAACATACTGATATAGGTTATCTTATTTAAGTAAAATTAACTATTATTTACAGTATTTACAGCTATCATACCTTAAATTTATTTGTTAATTCAGAAAAATAAGCTAAAAGCACAGTTTCTGAAACGGAATTTGTTGCCTTTTTCTTTTGCCAGGTCACGAAACTATCACATGCATTCTGGTATGTTTTGAAATTTCGGGAATCAAATTCTGACAAGCTTCGTTTGCCGCTTCTCTTATTTCAGTAGTAGTTAATTCTAATTCATTTTCATCACTACTTAACATTTTTACATAAATATCAATCTAATTTAAATAATGTATTAAAAACTATCTGTTGTACCTGTCACTACTTTATTACTGTCAACCTGAACTGTTATTCAAATATATGAATACATACATGATTGTCACAGTATACTTGATTAAGTTAAAACAATAAAGAAATGATCACTTTGTGTTATCAGATAAAGAAATGAGATATTTCTTTATTAGATATAACAACGTACCCTATTTCTTTAGAGATAACTGTCAAAAAATGATACATTTGTATAATAACCGTAGAAAAAAGGTTTATCCCACGACTTTAATCATTTATCCCACGATATGTACATTTAAATGGAGAATTGACATTTTTTTTGTCATAACATAGGTGGCTTTCAGTCTATGTTCTTGAGTTTTCTGTTTTCTGTCATAAACGTCAAAGCTTTTATAAATTCTAATTTGTTTTTTGATTAAGCTACCAAAAATAGGATATAAATTTATAAATTTTATTATATTTGTTATTATGAATATACCTAGATGAAAGTGATTATGATAGTATCCCGCCAGAAATTATCGAAAAAGCGGCAAATGACACTCTGGACTTATTACCAGTAACTTCCAGAAAGAAATATGAAGTAGCTTACGATAAGTTTATAGATTGGAAGAAAAATTGTAAAGTGAATTCCCTTTCTGGAACGTTCTATTATAGTTTATTTTGAGCATTTATCTAAAACTTTAAAGGCTTCTACAATACTCGATGTTAAGAAGTGCCTACAATGAATATAAAAAATAACATTGATATTTCTAAGTATGCGAAATTGTGATGTTATTTAAAAAGAAAATCGAAACAATACTTTTCTAAAGTTTGTAAAATATTATCAGCGGAAAAGCTCCAAAAATTTTTAAACGGGGCTCCGGATAAAATATACTTATAAGAAAAGGTAAGTTTTCGTTAAAAGCATCCAACAATATCAAAATATTTTATTATTAAATTTGACGGTGAGTACATAAACGTATTTTTAGTTGCAGTAGTAGAAAAAGTATAGTGTGCAACACGTGGGAAAAGCACTTTTCTTACTCGTGTGTTGCGGCACTCGCCTTTCAGGCTCGTGCCACAACTTTCACACTCGTTAGAAAAGTTCGACTTTTCCCACTTGTTTCACAATATACTATTTTATATCTAAATAACAATAATTTATCATTGCACGCTATATCTTTTGTAAACAATACAAACGAAAATGGCGTCTAAAAAAAATTGTCAACAGTAAGTAATAATCTAATCGTGTCCGAGAGCCATAGGGTATGTTCTGAGTTCTGAGTTCTGACACTTCTGACTAGTCAACGATTACAATCGCCTGCAAGCGATTCTGATCGCAGAATATGGCTCTCGGACATATCTGTGCTCGGACACGATTACCTATACCTTATTTAAAAACTAGGAGGAGCGATTTGAATTTAAGTTGGCAACACTCGCGTTTGTTTATTGGTTAATTTGGAGGCAAGTTTACACTATAAAAATTTGCCACTTACATTTATCAAGTAATTTGTGACATTTATAGGTTATGTTTTCAAAGTGTGAAATATTTATAATGGTGACTTTTGTTAATTGATTTCTTTTTTTAATATAATTATTGTAAGTTTACTATGTGACTATCTTAGACCATATATAAAGTGTCCATAAACATTTATTTTCAATTTTATTTAAATGAAAGAAATGTATTTAAATTTGCCGCCTTGTAAATTTTCTAGTAACTTATTTGGCTGTAAGTCTGGCTTTTCAAATCACTCCTCCTAGTTTTTAAATGAAGTATAGATTATTACTTAATGTTGACAATTTTTTTAGACGCCATTTTCGTTTGTATTGGCGTGCAATGATAAATTATTGTTATTTAGATATAAAAAATTAATTAATGTGATGAAACAATATATTATATTGTCTCTGTGGTTTGAAGGTTGGCATTGCTGCACGAACGTCAGCGCTTTGAATATAATTTATATTCAAAGCATGGAGACTAGACCATAGACAAATTAAGAGACTTTTTGAAACATAGCCCAAAGGCGCCAACATGTTTGTGCGCACTCCTGGAGGCGCATTCGCATTCTGTAGTGGTGAAAATTGGAACTAAACCAGCAAAATATGAAATATGATCAGCTGGTAGCCCGAAACAGCAGTTATGGCGGCATAGTGATAGGTTAAGTGTTAATAATTTTAGTTTAAAATAAATTTAAGGTAGTTTTACCATAAAACAGGTGTAAAAGTATAGTAAATAGTTTTGAACATGTCACTACCAGGTTATTTTGGATATAAATGCTGTGTTGTAGATTGTAAAAGTAAGTATTTTTATTCTGTATATGAAACATATTTTTATTATTAGAAGTTTCAAATATTTCTTTCAAATTCCTCACTCAGGGTAAAAAGGTTAACTGATTAAAATTGAATAATAGAAAAATAATATGTTTAAGTAAATTTATTGATTTTGATTTGTTTATGTGCCAAGAGCATAAATCTTAGTTCTTTGTATAATAAGGAAATATTATAGAGATCTTTTTAGATCGAGAGCAATCATTAAAGTTTATGTATTAGAAGTACTGCTCGTTTTTTTTTGTTTTAGATGCTATTCAGAAGAAAGACCACTTTTTTGAAAAATGGTAAGAAAGAACTAGTCATCGGAACCATCTCTTTCCAATTTGTGTAAAAACCCTATACCTATTAAAATATCTGTTAAACATTATGTTATTTATTATAAAGACTTAAATACATAACTTGTGCAATATTGTATTTATTTTTTATGTTTTTGTGTTCAAATAAAAATAGTTATTATTAAAACTTAATTTTCGTTGATTTTATTTTTACTAGTAAGAAAATATATACTTACCTTATATTTTAAAATTTATATATTCTTGTTTTAAATCACAGTAAGAATATAAAATTTTAAAATATAAGTGTATCTATTCCAATATAACGTTTAAACTAGATATGATGTATATCCCGCCAATTTTTAAATCGATGAGCTTCTTCCAGGAGACCATGGCGCGCTGATGTCGGAACTTGTTGCCAACTTTATGTTAGGTAACAACATATCTGTTCTATTATCTCTGGACTAGACAAGGAGTACGAACTCCATGTATGCAAATAGGCTACCGAAATGGACAGCCTAAGTCTGACGTCACAGCGATGGGCGGATCTGTTTTCGGCTCCAAACATTCTCGTTGTCAATGTTAAATCCCCATAAGGAATTTTTCTTTTAGTGTTTTTGTAAATATTGTGATAAAATAAGACTTTTCAGTTGGATATATTGTTAAAGGAACTTGTTATTTAAGTGTTTTTTAATCGTTTTTGCCCAGGTGAGTTAATGTAACGTATTAATTCTGCTTTAAACTTGTTTGAGGTTATGTCTGTTTAAGTTTTGCAGCTCCTTTTTGTTTGTTTTATTTTCAGATCCATTTGTTGTTAAGAATATAATGGCTTTTAAATATGTTCTAAAACTTTCTAGCATCGATGCTTTTATAGATGACAACAAAATTATAAAAAAAAGGGTGAAAACGCCTTAGAATCCAGTCATGTGAAAAAAATGGACCTTTACTCTGATTTTCAGATTATCAGAGGAGAAATATTTGCCAGTATGAAAGACAAAAGTGACAAGGTATCTATGACTGCCAACAACTTTGGAGCTATAATTGCAGCGTGTAGGAGAAACAGATTCCCAGTTAGTTTGTTCAAAACATTTCTAGGTGAGTAACAAATCATATATCTATTACTTTTGTCATAGATGTTATAAATAATTTAATAATTGCTCCTCTGTGTAATTTTTCAAAAAGTAGTCTTTTCAAAAACGGTATTTTATGAATATATAGCATTTTCTTACTTTAGTTAAATTTCACATACATTTTTTATTATAATTAATTTATTATTTTTCTAGGTGAATACAATTTGGATGGTATCAAAGCAATACAGTGGGGTAGAACTCATGAAAAAGATGCTCTAGATCCTAGATCAATTGACGCAGGTTTATGATTTAAATATTCGGCCAACTGGAGTATGGCTAACAAATTCAGGACTTGTTGGTGCTAGCCCTGATGGAATAATTGATGAAGAAGCCATTCTGAAAGAAAATGCCCATATTCATTTAGAAATGATCAGTTGTCAGAAAAATTGAAGAATTATAATAAATATATAATTTTTTATGACGATAAGGGTAACATGTTCTTAAATACAAATCACAATATTATCACCAAATTCAAGGAGCTTATATTTTAAAAAATAAAAAATGTTACTTATGTATTCATACATTGAAAGAAGTATGTAATTGTGACAATTGTAGACTTTGATGAATCATGGTAAGAAACCATTTCACTCTTGGAAAATTTCTACATAGAACATTACTTATCAAAGTTGTTAGAAAATTGAATAATTTAAGAAAATTGTAAAATTGCTAAGATAATTAGTATAAAATTTATATAGAGCGTTTATCAATGTGACTTTAGATTATTCTACAGTGTTAGCAGATATTTAATATTTACTTTGTGCACCATTATTGTATGTTTTTCTTCCAGAGATTTTATATCAATTGTTTTAGTAACAATAATTACTTGGCATTAAATATTTTGTCATTTAATGAGAGAGGATTTGGAGTCAAAAAATACCGTAAAAGTGACGAGTTATGGAGTCCTTATCTCTCTTTAAACGTTATTAAAATCAATTTAATAATCTTAAAATGTAGCCTATATGAATGTAAAAATTACTAAATTGATAAAAATTTTAAAACTTTTACTGTATATGTGCAATGCTATTTTGTTAATAAAGATTTTTTTAAACAAACTGTTTTAAATTGGTGTATTGAATGTACTATAGTTGTTTTTCTGTAGATGTTACACAAAACTTGTAAGTAAAATAAACTGAAACAATGCTTGTGGTTTAATATTTTTTAATGATTGTAAAAACTGTACTATAGGAAATATATTGCTTAAATAAAATATATTTGTAACTCCAACTCCAAATTATATGTCGTCCTTCAATAATACTCCTCAACTTCTTTAATTGGGGGATTTTGAAAGTTTGTGAGGGCTACACACAATGGAAATTTGTAATATATAATATGATGGAACTTGCTGCAGAATATTATAACACTCACCCAGAAGGTTTTTTACAGTTCGCTTCCTAAAAAAAGTGGTTAATTAGATTAATGGATTTTCTGCAACAAAATTCATACCTTTTTTCTGGAGATTTTATATTAACTTCTTCTGAACATTGAAATTAAATAAAGTTGGTCCATTCTTTATTTAAGAAGTGATAATCACACACAAATTCACTTGGATCTCTATCTTTTCTTCTGTAAATAAATAAATTTAAAACATAAATCTTTTAAAGCGAATGTTAGCAGTTTTTTACCTTATGAGAGAAATCTATCTATTCCTCTTGGGTCTTATTTTTTGGTAACCGAAAAAACTTACATGGATGCTTTAAACTGTAATAATTACAGTCCGAAACAAAGCACATACCCATTGAAGCAGTATTAGATTTTAAAACCCTAAAAACGAATGTATTTATACTCAAAAAGTCAACAAAAATTAAATAGACATAACCTCAAACAAGTTTAAAGCAGAATTATTACGTTACATTAACTCACCTGGGCAAAAACGATTAAAAAACACTTAAATAACAAGTTCCTTTAACAATATATCCAACTGAAAAGTCTTATTTTATCACAATATTTACAAAAACACTAAAAGAAAAATTTCTTATGGGGATTTAACATTGACAACGAGAATGTTTGGAGCCAAAAACAGATCCGCCCATCGCTGTGACGTCACGACTTAGGCAGTCTATAAGAGGGCGATGGTGTTCCATTTGTACCAAAATAGAGACCAATGAGGACGTAGTTTGAAATAAAATAAATAATTTTTAATTATTTCATTATTAATTTAATTACACAATGAAAAAAATAGTTCGATCTTTCAGATATAAATAATAAAAACCAATTTAATAATTCACGAATATTTAATTGTCTATATTCATACCGGTACAAAAGGAAAACTAGCGCCGCAAGTGGTGAAAAAAGTAAACCTAATATGTACGATACCGTCACCGTGGACAGATTTTGGCAATTCCCCCGGTCGAGTGCGTACTCCTTGTCTAGTCTCCATGATTCAAAGCGTCAGCGTCTTTGAATATAAGAGGTTTTATATTCAAAGGTCAGCGTTATAGTCACAGGTCACGGTTACTTACAGCCACGCAGATTGATCTCTGCAGCCACGTCACGTCAAAACACTCACAGCACAGCAGAGACAGTTATATTTTTATATATACACAGATTAATAACCTTCGGTTATATTATATCTCTGATCGATTCACAACCTCGTCTTTTTTTGTGCACACTTTATATTTGTTTATATTCTATAAATATCTGCATAAAATAATATTAATTGGTGAACAGTGTTAATACTTTTAATCAAGGTCAGTATTACTAAGGCACTATAAAGTATTACAATCCATAAACTAAAAATAATTATATTAAAATTTTTAACGAACATCATATTTTCATTTACAGGTATAGGTACCGCTTGAAGACGGGGTTAATACTTAAAACGGTTCGGTCTCGCAGGACTCTGCGCATTGAAAAAAGCACCAAATTTACTTCATTTCTGCGCGAGAAATTCAAATTTTTATGCATTGTTGTCAGATCAATTGTATATCTGTAATAATCGGTAACTTAAATTTATTATACTGACTCTTACTTTTTGGAAGTTCAACTTATTATGAATAATAAAAAATAATAAAAAACTCTTTGTTTTTTACGCAACTTCTACGTTTAATTAAAAACTTTTAAGTTTTTAATTATAATGACATATGTCTCGCTAGAATTAGCATCGTCATATTAAAGTTACATTTTGTTTGCTTGTAGTTAAGTATCTGATGTTGGTAAAATAGTATTAAGGCTAGATCAAGTATGGAAGTAATAAGATATAACAATATTAAAGCCTAGATGTTATAAGCCCTAAGGGCTTATCTGTACCTCCCTCTAAGATCAGTAAAACTGTGCATTGATATAGAAAAACCAGGAAAACAACTATATCCTGCTAATATTTACAATAACTTAATATATTTGTGTTACAATTATGTCTTATCTATGTATAAAATGAAAACTCAATCAAAGCAAACAGTTTAATATTGGAGAACTTCCAAGATTTATTTGTTCATTGACAACTTTAAATTGTGAATCTGCTAGATGTCTTTTTATTTCAAGTTTTTCAAGAAAATCCAAATTTTGTTTTTTATTACAAATGTGTATTTTGATGTCATTGGTGTGTAAGAGTGAGGTTTTTTGCATATTTTGACTTATATGGTTGTTTCAACCTAGATGCTCTTAAGTGTTCATTGATTTTTTTCTCAAATTTTTAATTAAACGTGAAAGTTGCGTAAAAAACAAAAAATTTTATTTTTATTAATCGGTAACTTGTATTAATAATACCTCAAAATATGTTCTAGTAGGTTATAGTAAGGCATAAAAACTTTTTTGTTCTGTTCATGACTTTAAAATTGAGGTGTTGGATAGAATATTTCATAAAAAAACTTGTTCTGTTTATATATATTTACATTTTTATAGAGCCTTTAATTTGCCTTAAATTATCTATCCATTTTTGAATTCTGAAAATCTATTTTTATAGCAGTTTCTAGAATTTATATCACGAAATAAAATGGAATGACAGTAAAATTTGAAGTAAATTTTTTATCATAAAAACCTACAACCGATGTTTGTTTTCGAAACCGCGTAATAGAACAAAAATTTCAAAAGTAATAATTGAATAATTTTAAATACTTTGTATAAAATTTAAAATATTCAAAAATAGTTAAATGTCTGTGAAAATTTACAATTTCCCCAAAAAATAACGAAAAGTATTGCGTTTTAGTTTTTTTTAATCCAAAACCTACAAGTTACGAAAATAACAAATACCTAATTATTGAATATGTATTTAAATATTTCAAATGTATTTTTCCATATTTTAAAATAACAAAAAGTAAAAATTGCTTACTTCAAACAGTCTCTTAACACATTTTCTTAAATAAAAAAAATGTAAATGTCTATTAATTCAAATTTAAAAAAAAAAACACAGAAAAGAACTTTTAGTAAGAAAGCACGTCTTATAGCGAAGATCAGATACAATCAAGTAGGTACTTACTTAAAATTTTAAAATAATTGAATATTGTCATCCCTCAGAGTAATAAATAAATATTACTCTGATGGTCATCCCCTTTCTTATTGGTCAAAGCATAGATGTAATATTAATAGAAGCAGAAGTTTATCACTTAAAGTAAGGCAACACATATCACATTTTTTAGCTTTTCTCTTTTTTTGTATATTTATGCGAAGGTGGTATAATAGAGAGAGATAGAGGATTTATAATAAAGGATCTTGTTATAATTTCACACTGCCGATTTCAAAATATTGTATTAGGTATTTAGTCTTATAAAAACAAAAATATTTTCTATTTTTTTATTATAATTACAATAATATCTACATAAAGTATTTCGGTTGGAAGAAGTATAAATAAATGACACTATCTTCAAAAATTCTATTAATGTGCTAAACACTTACACTTCTTTAGTCCTATCCACATAAAGGAAGTAATGAGATATCATAAATACTCGATTTTATATAATACATTTTAATCACTTATACATCATTTATATTAAATAAACAATCATTAGCTTAGCGCAACATTCGAAAGTTGTCCAAGTAAATTCATCGTCAATTTGAATGCGAGATTTGACAACAGCGCTGGCAAAAGCGAATACATTTTGAATGAACGTGGTCATGCGCATATAAGTATTAACCCCGTCTTCAAAATTACCCCGCTTTATAATCTCACATTTACCAACAAAAATGAATTTTACTGATTCAGATTCCGAGATATATGAATCAGACATTGATTTAAATGTACTAGATTTAGAATTAATAGACGTAAATATCAAAACCGAATGTTCTATTGAATACGACTACGAGGAAATTAATGTTAATAATTTTGGTATAAATAATAATAATAATCCTCCACCTATTAAACAGGAATTTGAAAGTACAGATTTAGAAATAAAGAAAGAATTATTACATAGTGTTTGGGATTTACCTATACTGAAAAGTGAGTATATTGAAATTGCAGATGGAAATACACAGCAAAGAAGAAAAAAAGAGAAAGTGGGCAATAAGTACAAGTGTGCTTTTTGCAAAATAAGTAAGTTTTTCTAATTTTTATATTATTCTTTTTTACGTTTCTTTAAGTTTTTATTTAAGTATATTGGAATATTCTTGGTAAAGTTCGTTAGATTTTGACCATTTGGTAATTTTACAGTACCGAGATCCGGTTTAACGGGATAACTTTAAACAACGAGTACATTGTAAAATCGTACATTAGAATGAAATTATTCTGTCTTGGAAAGATCACTTTTAGATTATTGAAGGTGTCTTATTCTAATATTAAGAATAACGAAACATTCAGATATGTGTCATTTTTTTTGTTCATAATATTTTTTTGGGTTTAAGAAAGTTACACGAATTCCTTTACTTATATCAAATAAAGTTTATGAAATTGTTTTCCATTATGTTTCATTTTGATTATATATATATAATCAAAACCTTTGTACCGTTATGTTCAGTTTTTTTACGGTTATTCTATGTTATGTACAAATTTTGTCCGTTCTTTTTTGTTTATTGACATTCTGATGCCTGTGTTACTTCTTTTTTTCTGAAGAATTTTCTCATTCTAGGACTTCTTTGACCTTCACACTCAAATGTCAAACTCTAACTGTCAATAATATAACGTCAAATACCAATATTGTCATTTTTCACTTTCAAATGTCAAACCCTAACTGTCAATTTAACGTCAACTGTTAATCTTGTCCTTTTTCACACTTAAATGTCAAACTAACTGTCAATATAAGATCAAATGTCAATCTTGTCACTTTTCACACTTAAATGTCAAGTTGTAACTGTTATTATAAAGTCAAATGTCAATCTTGTCACTTTTCAAACAAATGTCAAACTCGAACTGTCAATATAAAGTCAGATGTCAATCTTGTTACTTTTCACACTCAATTGTCAATTTTGTTACTTTCCACACTTAAATGTCAAACTCTAACTGTCAATATAACGTCAAATCTCAATCAAGTCCTTTTTCTCACTTAAATGTCAAATTCTAACTGTCCATATAACGTCAAATGTCAATCTTGTCACATTTCACACTCAAATGTCAAACTCTAACTGTCAATATAATCTCAAATGTCAATCTTTTCAATGTTTACACTTAAATGACAAACTCTAACTGTCAATATAACGTCAAATGTCCATCTTATCACTTTTCATACTCAAATGTCAAACTCTAACTGTCAATATAACGTCAAATGTCAATTTTTTACTTTTTACACTTAAAATCGAACTATAACTGTCAATATAAAATCAAATGTTAATCGTGTCACTTTTCACTCTCAAATGTCAAACTCTATCTGTCAATATAACGTCAAACTTGTCACTTTTCACACTTAAATTTTAAACTCTAACTGTCAATATATTGTCAAATGTCAATCTTGTCACTTTTCACACTTAAATGTCAAACTCTAACTGTCAATATAACGTCAAATGTCAATCTGACTCGTTGAACGTTTGCTTGCCATACTTGTTTTACTGGTCTTTTATCCGAAATTCTATTTATGTGTCCATACCAGCTCAGTTGTTGTCTTTTAACCGTGTCAGTTATTTTTTCTTCTCCTAGTTCCTGTCTAATCACATCATTTCTCATTTTATCTCGTCTGGTTATCCCTTTTACCCATTTCATTTTTACAACCTGTATTTTTTTTATTCTATATGTTGTGATCCAGCTTTCGTTTCCATATATTAATATTGGCCTAAATACTGTTTTATAAACTGTCATTTTCGTTTGGTTGTTTATTTCTTTTTTCCGGATAAAAGTGTTTGCTAATACATTCATAATTCTCTCGTTTATTTCTTACTGCATGTTCAGTGTAGCTATGCTATAAACTATGTTTAGTAACGATGCTAATATATGTTTGATATATTTAATGAATTGTCAATCTATTTTTGAAATAAAATAATCTAGTCCAGCAGTTATTCACCCAGTATATTCTCTCCGTTTCTTGATTTCACGAACAGATATACTTAAGTTGTACCAAGAAACCCCAGACTGCATGCTTCCTGTTCTCTCTGTTTTTACTTCTATCGTTGTTTGGTTCTGTTGCACATATTTATTTTGTAAATATTAATATATTTTTTAAAAAAGTAACTTGAAATAACTACTTGATTTACAGTCTCCTGCTAATCAATTGTCATTTCAGTAAAACGTTTATCAAATAGATGTCAAAGATAATAATAGTATAATACTGAAACACTTATGGGGACTTTTACACAATTTATTTACAAAATTGTTAAGATACACTGAACTCTGCTGGATAACGTCTAACTACTTGACAATACAATGAACTCTTGTGAACATTTGAACTTGAACTGACGTTAACTGCCCATACATCCCCTTATATACAACTTTATTTAATCTAGTCAGTGTGTTTAGAAGTTTCTAGAATTTTCTAGAAACATTATTTAATCAAGTGATAACAAATCAATTGTCAATAACAATCTTTCAAATTAAGGTCCCTTCACGGTTATCCCGTTACAATACTATTATGACGTTTTACAGAGTCTTTGAAAATCAAAGAACAGATAGACCGTTTACTAAGAACCAACAACTACTTCCCTGGCTATATGCCACGACGGACATTGAATTACAGTTCAAAGTTAAACGGGGTTAGTATATCTGCAAGATAGAACTAACCATTTAAGTTTTCAATTCGAAAGGATATCACTTGTAGACCGGTTTCGACGTATTGTGTCTCATCAGTACAAGGAAGATATCCGTCCAAAAGCTCTAAGAGCATCTAGACTGGAGATATGTCTGAAATCACACAAATACATTATCTTTAGTAAATAAAATGTTAAAAGTGCGATAATAGCGACATCTCCATAACTAATTGCAAACTGAAATTCTAGTTGACAAAAAACCTCTCGGCTTTGTAGGGTTAACTACTTGATTTAAAGGAGATAAAGGAGATACATGTGTTTTTGCTGAAATAACTTCAGGATGTGTCCAATATCGATAATCACGATATGCACCAATCGCAAACCCTGTGCTAATTTTTTTATTTGACAAAATCTGAAAAACAAATGTTTTTATTATTTATTTTTTTAGGGTTTTCATCAGAATATCAACGATTTAAACATGATTGTAAGAGATATTCGGAAATTTGTGCTTATTGTGGAGAATATTTCTATCAAAGGACCCAATTTTTAATCCATTTTTATAGGCAGCATTTCATAAAAAAAAACCAAAAACAGTGGTAAAAAGGAAAATAATCATTATAAAAAAAGAGATGTAAAGCATTTTCAACATGCTGTTTGTACAAAAAAGTTTCAAACACAACGCCACCTAAAACGCCTTACGCGAATGCAGCGGAATAACGGAAAATATAGCATGAAATGTAAAATTTGTTTGGAAATGTTTAAAGTGAATGATCGACTTCGAAGAGATAAGCCTAAAGTAAAACCAGTTTGTTGCAAAATCTGTTCGAAATCCTCCAATAAGACAAGACGTAGTGGAAAAAATACTCTTAAAGTCCCTTCAAAATTGCATATGAAAGCTCATACCCGTAAAAACCGTTCATATAATTGTGAATCTTTTTCTCATACATTTAAAACTGAAAATACTTTAAAAAAAAATTTGAAAACACAGAATAAAAAGAAAACAAATAAATGTGAAATTTGTTCAAATATATTTAATTATAAATATCTATTAAAGGAACATATGAGAGTACACACTGGAGAAAAGCAATTTAAATGTGAAATTTGTTCACGCGCCTTTGGATTAAAATCATCGTTAGGAAGACATATGCTAATACACACTGGAGAAAAGCCATTTAAATGTGAAATTTGTTTACACAACTTTCGAGAAAAATCAGCTGTAAATAAACACATGCTTATACACACTGGAAAAAAGCCATTTAAATGTGAAATTTGTTCACACACGTGTCGATTAAAATCAAATTTAAACAAACATATTCTCATACACAATGGAGAAAAGCCTTTTTTATGTGACATTTGTTCTCACACCTTTCGAGAAAAATCACATTTAAACGCACATATGCCAATACACACTGGAAAAAAGCCATTTAAATGTGAAATTTGCTCACACAACTTTCGAGAAAAAAGAACTTTAAATAAACACATGCTAATACACACTGGAAAAAAGCCATTTAAATGTGAAATTTGTTCACACAACTTTCGAGAAAAATCAACTTTAAATACTCATATGCTTGTACACACTGGAGAAAAGCCATTTAAATGTGAAATTTGTTCACACACATTTCGACGAAAAACATATTTAAATCAACATATGATGAAACACAAGGGAAAAAAGCCATTTAAATAAAAATTTGTTTACTTACTTTTAGACATAAATGTCAAACTCTAACTGTCAATATAACGTCAAATGTCAATCTTGTCACTTTTCACACTCAAATGTCAAATTTTTACTGTCAATATAATGTGAAATGTCAATCTTGCCACTTTTCACACTCAAATATTAAACTCTTAACTGTCAATATATCGCCAAATGTCAATCTTGTCACTTTTCACACTCAAATGTCAAACTCTAACTGTCGCATATACGAAAATATCCTGGACAAAAAGAAATTTAATTCTACATATGGTTACTACTGTGGAATTTATTCAGAAAACTACATTATTCAATATTTTTTCTTCGCTTTCTTTGTTATGTATTATTATTAAACTTTTTCTGTAATAAATTTGAATTGTTGAAGAATATATTTAGTTTTCTTTTACAATAATTCGATTTTTCTAGGCATAAATCGATTAACTCCATGAATCAAAAAGTAGAGAAATGCCATGAAATAATGGGCATTGAGTTTTAAAATTCCCTTTATAATATAAATTCAGATAAATATTGTAGAATGCATCAATAAAGATAAAACTTCTAAAATACATATAGTTAATAAGAGAGAACTAAGAGTAATAAATAATTCAGAATCAATTTGTTAATTTTTAAAAATCTTAAAGAAAAACTGACTAACGCCACATTCGGATTATTCTAAAAAAAAGTTAACCAAAATCGAGATATCGGTATCCCAAAAACCAAAATGATATCAAAACGCGTTTTTTTGTATTTGATTACAAATTTCATTCTTAATCAGAATACATTTTAAAATTTTAAAACAAGATAGATTTATTGGTCTTTTTGTATCACATGCATGACATAAGACAAGTCACAGAAAATTATAGATACATTAACAGTAGTAATAATAAATAACAATAAGTGTACAAAGCCAAGTTAAGAATTAAAAGTTATCTTAATAGAAAAAAAAAACAACAAAAATACAAAAGTAGACAAAAAAGAATTTAAAATGGTTCTAAATTTTTCCAAAACGAATCCCTATCAACATTACTATAAAAGAAAAGTGTGAGGTGTCAAGGGACACCCGGATGGAACGAAGTTCCTTTCGATTAGTTAGTGAAGGAATTAGTAATTTGTAAACACAACAGAGTGTTTATACATACATAAGCATTTATTATTGTCTGTATAAAATCTCTACTTACCTAACAGTTCGTTTCTTTTAACAAAAGTGTCCATTTATACAATACCAGAGCTTTAGATAACACATCTTTTTAGAATTACTTTTTATAATTTAAAACAGGAATTAACAATTCAATACAAAATTTTAAAATTAAAATATTTGACAGTAACTGACAGTTAAGGTAATTTGACGTAGGTACCTAAATAGTCAAGTTACGAACTATTTTTAAAATGTTTATGAATTTATTAATTTATAAAAACAGGATGAAATAAAATGTAATACTATTATAGTTAACACAATAGCAGGTACTTCATCAATACCAGTAGAGTATTTCTTTTTGAGTGTTAAAATAATCTGTTGAATATCTTGATAAGTAGCTGGTGCAAAAAACATTGAATTAGGGACACGTATATTGCCTGTTGTGCATGAATTAAGAGGTAGATGCAAGTCGTTGATCATCAGAGGAACCGAATTCGCGAAATAGTGACCTAATGTATTTGCGACTGCTTTTTTTTCAGTTATAGTTGTATTATTAATTGATAAAATTATTTCTTTTTTTTGTTTGTCTCTATCCAGTTTTGAATTGACCAAATTCCATAGAGATTTAGCTTTATTATTTGATTTATTAATTAGATTAGCATAATATATTTTTTTCTCGTTTTTGATTTTTATATCGAGAGATTTTTTTTGTTTTTTATAATATTCTGTTAAGGAGGGATCATTAAAATTTTGTTTTAACCAATTCAGGTCTTTCAATTGGTTCAGTTCGGAATATAATTGACTAGAAAAGGGTATTTTATTTCCGTGTCTAGTGCGTTGCATTGTTTTTTGTTTCGGGAACGCTACCTCAAAGCACCACTGAAAGTTTGATATGAAATCACCAAACACACTATCAATATCCCTCGATTCTTCAACATTTTCAGTTGTTGAGGTTTTATCATACAAAGTTTTAAATTCTAATAGCGCTGTTTTATTAAATTTCCTTTCCTTCCACTATGACACGACACACGCATGTTTCTTTCTCTCACAGACCAAAAAATAAATAACTCTCTCTCCCTCTCTTTCATAGATAGATATATTACAATTAAAAAGACACTATTTTAAATTAAAAGAAAATGTACATTAAAAAGAAAATACTGTAGAAAAAATAATAATTAACTATAATAGTATTACATTTTATTTCATCCTGTTTTTATAAATTAATAAATTCATAAACATTTTAAAAATAGTTCGTAACTTGACTATTTAGGTACCTGCGTCAAATTACCTTAACTGTCAGTTACTGTCAAATATTTTAATTTTTAAATTTTGTATTGAATTGTTAATTCCTGTTTTAAATTATAAAAAGTAATTCTAAAAAGATGTGTTATCTAAAGCTCTGGTATTGTATAAATGGACACTTTTGTTAAAAGAAACGAACTGTTAGGTAAGTAGAGATTTTATACAGACAATAATAAATGCTTATGTATGTATAAACACTCTGTTGTGTTTACAAATTACTAATTCCTTCACTAATTAATCGAAAGGAACTTCGTTCCATCCGGGTGTCCCTTGACACCTCACACTTTTTTTTTCTCAGCTTTGTCTATACCTCGAAAATTTTCATCCCCATCGCCACTTCCTATATTATGAATTCGGTTTTTTTTGTTTTACTCTTTACTGCAATAAAACCGTCGGCTTCAGATGCATTGTAGTTGGTTTCATTTGTTATTGTTGAAGGTTTCCTTGGCTTCTGATCATCTTTGCTTAAGCTTATTACTTCATTCATTTTTTTTTGTCCAACTAACGCCACATACGGATTTTTCTAAAAAAAAAGTTCAACAAAAATCGATTTATCGATATCTCAAAAACCAAAAATAATATCAAAACGCGGTTTTTTGTTTTTGATCACAAATTTTATTCTAATTCAGAATCCATTTGGGAAATCTTCAACAACCTCAAAAAAAAACAACCGACCAACGCCACATTCGGATTTTCCTAAAAAAGTAATTCAACTAAAATGGAGATATCGGTATCTCAAAAACTAAAAATGATATCAAAACGCAGTTTTTTGTTTTTGATCACAAATTTCATTCTAATTCAGAATCCATTTGGAAATTTTCAAAAATCTCAAAAAAACTACCGACTAACGCCACATTCGGATTTTTCTAAAAAAAAATTCAACTAAAATAGAGATATCGATATCTCAAAAACCAGAAATGATATCGAAACGCGGTTTTTTGAATCTGATTACAAATTTCAGTCGTATTCAGAATCCATATTGAAATTTTCAAAAATCTGAAAAAACAACCTACTAACGCCACATTCGGATTTTTCTAAAAAAAAGTTCATCAAAAATCAAGATATCAATATATCAAAAACCAAAAATAATATCGAACGCGTTTTTTTTGTATCTGATTACAAATTTCATTCTTTTTCAGAATCCATTTGGAAATTTTCAAAAATCTTAAAAAACAACAGTCTTACCTTACGCCACATTCGGATTTTTCTAAAAAAAAGTTCAACAAAAATCGAGATATCGTTATCTCAAAAACCAAAAATGATATCAAAACGCGGTATTTGGAAATTTTCAAAAATGTCAAAGAAACAACCGACTGTTAGTATAACGTCAAATGTCAATCTTGTCACTTTTTTACACTTAAATATCAAACTAACTGTCAATATAACGTCAAATGTTAATTTTGTCACTTTTTACACGCAAATGTCAAACTCTTAGTGTCAATCTTGTCACTTTTCACACTCAAATATTAAACTCTAACTGTCAATATAACGTCAAATGTTAATCTTGCCACTTTTCACACTCAAATGTCAAACTCTAACTGTCAATATAACATCAAATGTCAATCTTTTCAATTTTCACGCTTAAATGTCAAACTCTAACTGCCAATATAACGTCAAATGTCAATCTTGTCACTTTTTACACTCAAATGTCAAACTCTAACTCTCAATATAACGTCAAATGTCAATCTTGTCACTTTTCACACTCAAATATCAAGCTCTAACCATCAATGTCACGTCAAATGTCAATCTTGTACTTTTCACACTCAAATGTCAAACTGTAACTGTCAATATAACGTCAAATGTCAATGTTGTCACTTTTCACACTCATATATCAAACTCTTACTGTCAATATCATGTCAAATGTCAATCTTGTCACTTTTCACATTCAAATGTCAAACTCTAACGGTCAATATAACGTCAAATGTCAATCTTGTTACTTTTCACACTTAAATATCAAACTCTAACTGTCAATATAACGTCACATGTTAATCTTGCCACTTTTCACACTCAAATGTCAAACTCCAGTTGTCAATATAACGTCAAATGTCAATCTTGTCACTTTTCACACTTAAATATCAAACTCTTACTATCAATATACCGTCAAATGTCAATCTTGTCAATTTTCACACTCAAATGTCAAACTCTTACTGTCAATATAACGTCAAATGTCAATCTTGTCACTTTTTACACTCAAATATCAAACTCTAACTGTCAATATCATGTCAAATGTTAATCTTGTCACTTTTCACATTTAAATGTCAAACTCTAACCGTCAATATAACGTCAAATGTCAAACTTGTCACTTTTCACACTCAAATATCAAACTGTAACTGTCAATATTGTAACGGGATAACCGATTAAGAAAAGGACCTTTACGTGAAAGACTATTTTCAGGTTATTTGTTCTAGAATGTTCTCTCTCTTTCTAGTATATAATTAAGTTCGATTTATGTTTCGCGTTAATTCCAGAATGTTCTTTTGTTTTATATAAGGAAATGTATAGATAGTTAAGGGGAGTTCAAATAATAGTTCGTTGTATTGTCAGTTTGAACGTTAACCAGCAGAGTTCTGTGTATCTTTACAATTTTGTGAATAAATTGTGTTAAAGTCCCCATAAGTGTATCAAATTGATGTCAGGTGTGGGGTGAAGATACAAGAATGCCTGGAAAGAAGATAAATAAACTATTGGTGGCTGAGCTTAGAAGAGAGCTCAAAGAATTGGAGTTGGAGACTACTGGGACCAAATCTGTATTGTTGAATAGGCTCCATGAATATCACCTAAGTAATAATTTGGACCCTGACGTTGTTGAGTTCGATGACCCGGTTCAAAAATCGCTATCCCAGTTGTCTAGTCAGATGAGCAGCCAGCGCGAAGATATGTCCCAGCTATCACAACGATTGGCGAGCCAATAAGAAGAACAAACTCAACAACTTTCCCGTCTACAAGAAGAACAAACGCAACAACTTTCCCGTCTGCAAGAAGAACAATCGCAACAACTTTCCCGGCTGCAGGAGCAGCTATCGCATCGAATAACGAGTCAACAAGAAGATCAGACACAACAATTTTCCCAGCTGTCTCAACGAATGACGAACCAGCAAGAAGAGCTGACACAACGGATGTCTACCCTATCAGAAGAGTTATCTAGTTCGTTCTCCCTGCAAATATCGCATCTTCGGGACGAGCATAATCAGCAAGTGGCCAGCTTGCGAGACGAGCAGAATCAGCATGCGGCTAAACTGCGAGACGAGCAAAATCAGCAAGTGGCCAACTTGCGAGAAAAGATTAACCAGCAGGTACACTCCGAGATAGGGAAGCTTAGACGAGAACTGGAAGCTTGTCGCCTAAACCAAGCAATCCACCACGGCGACGGAGATGCAGAAAGGATGGAAACCTGCCACGTAGACGTTGAACGCCGAGGAAACGGGGATTCGACCCAGGTACGAACGACGATGAAACCCCCGACCTTCGACGGGAAGACTTCCTGGGCAAATTGTCTTAAACAATTCGACGCAGCGGCCAGAGCGAATGGATGGTCATCTCTGGAGAAGGCATTGTCCCTAACCATAGCTCTGCGAGGCGAGGATTTAGACGTCCTGCATTCATTGACACCGGATGAAGCTGACAACTTCGAGTTATTGGTAAATCGTCTAGAGATGCGTTATGGCCAAACTCATCTACAACCGGTATACCGGATGCAGTTAACCCTTTCAGTCACAACTTTTTTTGAGCTATGGGAAAATTCTCATATTTGGTATATAAAATAAACTATTTTTGTTGATAATTTTAACATCATTTTTTTTTTGATATGTTATATGTCACTTGGCATATGACATGTCCATGTTGATGGACATTATGACTTGAAGCAAAATAAAATAAACCTGAAGATTTTAAAAATTTATTTGAATATCATTAGAATGACAAAATAAACAATATTCTTTGTAAATAACGAATTAATCATTTTACATGAAATTTAAAAAAACAGTTACGACCGCTTACAAAACATAAGTGAACATTACATTTCACGCAAAATGTATGTGATTTTCCCTTACAGTTCTCCATTTTGCAACGTGTACTATCTTTTTTTTCATCTATTTTCGGAAAATGTCCATAGCTGTCGAACCGTAATTCAATATATGGCCTTGCTTCAGTTTTGGTTTTTTTATTATTTGTTGTACCAGTATTTTCTTGACCAGATGGTCTGCCTCTCTTTGGTGGAACCTTATGTAAAATGAGGTGTTGCCCAATACTCATTCTAAAGTCCCACAAATCCAGGATTTTATTGTGTTGTACGCCTAGCAGTTCAGCTTGTTTTCTATATTCCAACCACGAATTTACTATCGCCATATCTATAGCATGTGTTATCATACGTACAGTCCATTTTCTGGATCGTCTGTAGGATCCGTAAACGCTCAATAAAAAATCTAACTTATCAACACCACCCATGTTGGAATTGTAAAGCGATATGGCTTCCGATCTAGGTACATTTATATACTCTTTCGACGTCTTATCCCATCACTGGCACAAATCCATTTTTCCCGCTGCAACAAAATTTGAAGCCACTAAAACTGGTTTATTGTCGAACCATTTTGTAATCACAATTCCATCTTCACTAACCGCTACATCAAAACTACCTCTACCATTTTTTTTTAGATCTTTATCAGATGTTAGTTCTGGTCCAAAAAATCGGTTTACTCTAATTGTTCCGACAGCCATAATAGATTTATTGTTCAACCATTGAAAGAGGTGATAAGAACTAAAGAAATTATTAAAGTACAAACCGTGATGAGTTTCTTCAATTCTCTCAACTAGCTGCATCACAGTTCCAGCTCCTTGTCCAAACTGTGCATAATTTTCTTTTATTTCCGTTTCAGCACCTTGATATATGATGAAATCGTAAATGGTACCAGATTGTCCAGCCAATATCCATAATTTGATCCCCCATTTTTTCGGTTTATTTGGGAGGTACTGCTTGACATTGATCTGTCCCTTGAATGGAACAATTTGCTCGTCAATGCACAAATTTGTTTCGGTTTGAAGTTCCCTACAACGATTTCTAATGGAATTATATATTTCTCGGACTTTCCACATGCGATCTGTTTCGTCACCTCTTGCTGTTACATCTACTAAGTGAATGGTATTGCGCAACTTAGAGAAGCGATTAAATGTCATATTATCTTTTACAATTGAAATACCTGTAAGCTGGGACCAATACAGTCTTGCTCTTGGGAATTTTAGATTTCCCATAATAATGTGAATGCCTACAAATCGCTTTATTTCTTCTTTATCTCATGGAGAAAACCGAGCAATATTTTTTTGTACGGCATATAAGTTAGTCATTTCTGAAATCTTCTCAAACAGAGCATCAGGTATGTATTTCATAAAATATTTAATAGGAGCAGGTAATTCATCAACTTGTACTTTTTCTGGAACAAACCACTGTACTGGCCTGGTAAGATAGGTAATATTTTTTTTCCAACAAACATCTTTCTTATTTGTGAGTTTGAACTCTTTACAAAACTCTAGCAGTCTCTCCTTTGTAGTTGTTTGTTTTTCAGTGGTTTGGTTGGAATTTTCTTTGGTTTTCATGTCCTCAGACATTGGTTGTTCTGTAGTCACTTCCTTGGGATATTCTAGCTAAATCACCTCTTTCTGTTGACTTCTGTTCTTGGATCAATCCGTCAAAAATAGTTTCCTCAATATCTTGGATATCATCGCCAAATTCTGAGGAAACGTCATTTAGATCCGCAATTCTGTTGGCGTCATCAGCATCTGACAAACGTAATATTTCTGAGTCATCGTCTTTCATGAGTAAATCCAGAAGTTCATCCTCAGTCAAGGGTCGTGACCATCTCTTTTCTTTACTAGTTGACGGTAAACTTTCCATTTTATGGATATCTAAAACAACACGACCTTGCTAATTTTTATATGCATAAGTATACCTAAGTCATTTTGTCCATCTACATGGACATATAAATATACACCACTTTATAAGATATTTTCAGTCAATAGTTTGATACATAATATAAACACACTATACTAATGCTCTTTACTTACCCAAATCAGCAGGTATTTGTACGAAAAAACAAGTTTATTCAATAGAAATCGTTCCAATAACAAACAGGTGTTTTCACCACCACGACAGCGTGCTAAATGCAACCTGTTTTGCGTTTTATATAGCTTCACAAATCGACTAACAGATGGCTATCAATGTATTCAATGCTTTTCTTATGCATGTACCCACACATGGACAAAATGATTTGGGCGATAATAACCATCGATGTTTTAAGAGAATGCTTTGAAAATCGATGTCCATCGGTGTGGACACGATGACTGAAAGGGTTAAAGAGCCGAAACCAGAAAAATGGAGAAACTATCCAGGAGTTCGAGGCAGAAGTGGCAAGAATGGTACGGTTTTGCGTATCCAAATGCAGCGGAAGATTTCTTGGAGTGCCTGGCGGTCCAGACCTTTACAGATGTCGAGTTGCAGCGAGCTATACGGTTGACGCGGCCGAAGTCTCTTGTGGACGCACTAACCATTGCCCTTGAGTTCGATGCGGCAACGGAGGCCTCACATGGAGTTGTTTGACTAAGGGGAGTCACCGGTAACTACGACCATACCGATCATTCCGTTAGCGACGTCGAGGCGGTAGTGGAGAGGGTAATGAAGTTATCTCCAAAAAGAAGGCGACCAGTGAGATGCTGGAACTGCGGGAAACTAGGCCATATAAGAAATACTTGCCCCCAAAAAGAAAAATCTCCTGCTGAAGTAACCCAGCAGCAGGAAAACAATTCCGAAGGCCCTCACACCATTAAATTGGCAACTCTACGACACCACGTGTGCAGCTTATATGTAGATGGTCTCATTGACGGAAAGAACTTCAGCATGCTGGTAGACACTGGAGCTACGAAAACTATCATTCGACCAACCATAATTATGCGGAAAAAGATGTTGCCTACCAGTTGAAGACTGCGTACCGCTACTGGAGAATCTGCTAGAGTCTACGGTGAGATGCAAGTGACACTACAGTTTGGTTCAACCTCTCTTGTTCACTCGGTGCTGGTGGCTGAGGTTGATGAAGATGTTGTTTTGGGCATGGACGTTATGCTCCACTGTGGTTTCCATTTGGATCTTTAACTGTAACCTACAATTTTAACTATTACGAAATAACCGTATATTATATTTTTGCCTCGGAAAACTCTAAAAAATAACAATAACAAACCTGCAAAATATATTTAAAATCAGGTCTACTCGGTTACATAAGTTTCAGTTGTTCCGGTGACAACCTTCGGCCATCGACTAAGCTCAAAATCGAAGAAGGGCTGGATACCTTTTTAATAATCCGGACAAAAGTAGACCGTAAATATATATGGGCGCCAACTGAATTTTTCCACACTGGCCTATCAATGTAAGTTTTCCATGCCTAAACTCAGTAAAAGGCAGGGATGAAAATAAAACTAACCTTCCACTTATGTTCCTCTCTATTAATACAAATTATTTGACAGAAATCGCAACATAAACCAACGATCATGTGAAGCATGAAAGAAGGTACAATCTAATTAGCAGACTAGCAAAATTAATTTAATTAAACAAATTAACAAAAATAATTTATGTGCTTACTTGAATATGATGTACGCTTTAAGAAGAGGTAACTATAAGGTGTCTTACGCAATTAATGTAATACGGAAAATAAACAAATAGATCTCAATAAATTTCCGCACTTCGCACGGTAGGTCTTGGTACCAAGGCGTATGCGCATGTGCAATGGTTTCAATATAAAAATAGAACACCTTAAAGTATTTAAAAAAAAATACCTCGTACAATAGATTTAAGAAAGATAAACTGTAAATACAAAATCCAATATAAGTGCCAAAAAGGTAAAAAAGTATACTGAACAAACCCCCTGGAATCCAACCCACGTCCTGATCTCCCTCAATACTTAATTTTAATCCTTGAATCTTGTTGAATACAACCGGTCTCGGGTAGAACCAGTTCCAGTCCTAGATTATGATCCTGGGATGAATTCAATAAAAGATATTCTCGTTTATTGTACTGGATCACAGTCACGCACACAAAGATCCCAGAATTCGGACTTGAAGTGTTTAGTACTTGAGGTAAACCAGATCTTAATACTTAAACCCACTATTGGAACTTGGGTGTGGCCCAATACTAAAACTTGGGTGTGGCCCAATACTAAAACCCTTAAACAATAGAAAAAAATAATAACTGAAAGTGACCCCTACCATCTGAATAACAATTAAACAATGTAACACAACCACTTTACCTGTATTAAACAGAACACATAAAAGAAACAACAAAATAGACATACCTTTTTCTAAAAAAGGGTTCGGACAATCTCTTCCTTTATTTTTATGCTTCACGCCGGTAGATACTGCGGCAAAATCACTTTATTTTTATGCCTCACCGCTTCTCAATACAATCCAAGTACAATCGCTGCTCTACGGGTGGCGAATAAATCCCATGTAGGTATGTGCACGGTTTCAAACAACAAAATGAGGAGTATATCCAAAACAACTACTTCCTCAAAACTACAAACTTCCGTAATCGCACAAATTTGATTTAATCGAAAATCTATATATCCCAAAACGGATTGACAATGGTCAAATAAAATAACAGAAAGCGAACAAAGAATGCCTGTCCTTCACTTTTCACTCAACAAGACAAGAATGACACTCCCGTTAATTGACATAAAACAGAACAATTAAGAAAACGGACAAACGAACTACTCGAGAACTACGTCACACAAAATCACATCTCGAAAAAACAGACTACGGGTAGGTATAATCGTAGTATTGTCAATTACTTCAAACAGTTGATGTTTATAAACAAATATATACGAGTCGAAATACTGAAAAATACATAGCAAAAGCAACGAAATAACGATCACCAACAAATTTCCAGTTCTTATTTACCATAATAGTAGCAAATATCTATAAAAATCATATCAGTACCAAGGAGCTTATACAAAATAGATATAACCAATAAAATGCGAAATGAAGTACCGAAAACAACAACGTGAATTTAAGGTAAACTATTTAGATCGTATTTTGCATGTTACATAACGACGTATCCTTCGTACTGGTAATGAAGAAATATTTCTGCATCGAAAACAAGTTGGCGATGCCTCGATTAAGCTAATCGATGATTTCGAACTTCCGGCGAGCTGTGAATGTGTCATAACAGCGCGGTTGAATCGACTGGAGCCAGATGGAGCTCCAGCCATGATAGAGCCAAAGAACCATGACCATGAATTAGTAAAAGGGCTTCTTGTGGGTAAGATTCTTGTTAGATCCGCCAAAGAGGTACCCATCCGAGTTATCAACTTAAACGATCACCCAGTTCTTCTCAGAAAGAACACATAAATGGGAAGTTTAGAACCAGTAACGGCCATAATTCACAAGGTAAACGTTACGGAAACAGATGACACCAACGGAATTGAGCAATTAATGACAAAATTAGATCCTTCTTTGTCAAAATTAGAAAAGAAACAGGTAAGAGATCTACTTAACCATTATAAACCTGTATTTGGTTCTAAAAGTAAACTTGGAAGAACTGATGTTGTCCAACATAAAATTGATACTGGCGATGCACGTCCAATTCGACAGGTACCTAGACGGCTGCCTCAAGTTAAGAAGGAAGAAGCAGATAGAGCCCTTAAAGAAATGATTCAAAATAGCATAGTCGAACCATCCAGTAGTCCGTGGGCTTCTCCTGTGGTATTAGTGAGAAAGAAAGACGGATCAATGCGGTTTTGTGTCGACTATCGTAAGCTTAATGATGTCACTAAGAAAGACAGTTATCCTCTGCCAAGGATTGATGATGCCCTCGACGCTTTGGCAGGTTCTACTTTGTTTTCTACCTTGGACCTTAAAAGCGGATACTGGCAGGTTAAAATGAATCCTGCAGACAAAGAAAAGACTGCCTTTACCAGTGGATCAAGATTATGGCAATTCACGGTCCTTCCATTTGGCCTCTCTAATGCTCCTGCGACTTTTGAACGGCTAAGGAGAACATCCTCCGCGGTTTGTCATGGGAAGCTTGTTTAGTTTATCTAGATGACATCATCATAATGGGAAAGACCTTTAAAGAACACTTAACCAACCTGGAAGAAGTCTTTAAGAGATTACAGAAAGTTAATCTAACATTAAATGTTAAGATGATTCTTAAAAAACCTGAATGATAAAATTTCTTTTTAATCACTTTCCTACTTATTACCACCCTGTGTTCTTAACTTATGGTACAGCTGCACTGATTCTGTAACGTTCTTAACGGTCAAATATATCTGACTTCATAACTGACTAATGAGATGGCGTGTTCAGAATCGGACGATTAGGAGAGAGACGCTATTAAAGAGCTGAGCAACAAATTTTTTGAGAAGTTGGGGCGTAGCTTTCGAAGTAATAACTGCCCTGCGGGAGTGAATTCCAATTTTGGCGGTTTTTTTTTACCTTGAGGCGCTTAAAATGAAAAGTCTTTTAGCGTTTCTAATGAAGTTAAAGTCAGTTTATTAGTGATAGTTAATAGTTCTGATGAAAAGTTATCGATAATTACCGATGTTTGAGGCTTATAAGTAGCTGAATTTTACCGCATTACCGAAATTAGGTTTGTACCTAATTATACTACCTAGGAACCAAACTGTAAGTCTTTTTATTGAATTATTACTATTTCTTTACTACAAGAAAAGATTGAGTACCAATTATTTCTTTGGATTTTGGATTTAATTGTCCACTACATAATAAATATCCACGTATGGAGAAGTAATGTATTTAGTGTTCGTAAACGACCGTAAATAACTCAGTTCATGAAAAAGCTGGGTTTCTTATATTTTCCCATCCTTAGGATAAAAAATATAAGTGGCGCCCATTTTCCTTTCTATTTCATTTCTTTCTTTTTCTTTTAACTTTTAACTTCTATGTTTATCAAATATTTTCCTTTTCCATCATTTCTTTCATTAGCTCTTTTTCGTCCTTTTTAATTTCTTTTATCTTTTATTCTTCTAGTTAATATTGAAACACTTATGGGGGCTTTTTACACAATTTATTTACAAAATTGTTAAGATACACTGAACTCTGCTGGATAACGTCTAACTACTTGACAATACAATGAACTCTTCTGAACACTTGACTCGAACTGACGTTAACTGTCCGTGCATCCCCTTATATACAACATTATTTAATCTAGTTAGTGTGTTTAGAAGTTTCTAGAATTTTCTAGAAACATTATTTAAAATGGTCAGTTGATTTTTTTACAAACTTCTAAAAATCAACTGTCAACAACAATCTTTCAAATTAAGGTCCCTTCCGTTACGGTTATCCCGTTACACTGCCCCCTCCTTAGATTCATTCCTCCTGGAATGTTATTTCCTACATCGGAATCCCGCACACTCCCTGAGCCAGCCAAACCATCTTCTTGGAGTTGCTGCGCATCTCCACTGTGGTTTCCCTGGTAAGGCGCCAAACGATCGTGATGGACCACGACGGGTTTCCCTCTGGGAATTTTCACGATCCGATAAATGACATCGTTAATCTTCTTCTTGACGGTGTAAGGACCTTCCCAGTTCTTTTGTAATTTGGGACAAATACCTCGACGCCGTCGGGGGTTATAGAGCCAGACTAAATCTCCAACTTGGTAACTCTTTTCCATTGTCCGTGTGTCATAGTACCTCTTCATCCGATCACTAGATAATTGTAGTTTTCCACGCACCAGGTTGTGTATATTCTCCATTCGATTCTGAAGGTCGGCGACATATTGTTCACGTGCCATTTCTTCACCAGGTTTACAACCAAACACCAAGTCACATGGTAGCCTCATTTCTCTACCGAACAGGACCTTCGCAGGCGTTTGGCCAGTTGATTCGTTGATGGCCGATCGAATTGTTATTAGAAATAGTGGAATATGTCGATCCCAATCCCTCTGACAATCTGACACCACTTTTGACAGATAGTTGGTTATAGTCCGGTTCATTCGTTCCACCATTCCATCAGACTGAGGATGCATCGCTGTGGTTCTCGTTTTGCGGATGCCTAATCTTTGGCAAACTTCTTGAAACAGCTTGCTCTCAAAATTTCTCCCTTGGTCTGAGTGTAATTCTAGTGGTACCCCAAATCGGCTTACGAATTCTTCAACCAATATATCTGCTAAAGTGGTGGCTTCCTGATTGGGAACTGCATAGGCTTCAACCCATTTAGTGAAGTAGTCCATTACAACAAAGATGTATTTGTTTCCTTCATCGGTCTGTGGAAGTGGCCCCAATACATCTACCGCGATTCTTTCAAAAGGACTTCCAACCAGGTATTGCTGCATTTCCGCCTTCGGTTTTCGGTGCGGACCGTTACTGGCAGCACAGGTAGTGCATTTACGACACCAATCTTTAACATCATTAGTGCAATTTACCCAGTAAAATCTATCTCGGATCTTTTGCAGCGTTTTCGTGATACCCAGATGTCCTCCAGAACTATCATTATGCATCTGCTTTAAAATTTCTGGTACAGCATTTCTTGGGACCACTATTTGTTTCCTTGTTTCTGTTCCCTCGGAGTTTTCTACCAGTCTTTTAACGAGCCCACCGTCCAAAATTAAAGAGTTCCATTGGGACCAGTATGCTTTTAAAGCAGGAGAGGATGAGGATATTTCTCTACACAACGGACGACGGTCCATTCTCTTCCACTCCCGAATCTTTCTCAGAACGGGATCGTTTTCTTGTTGCTCCTCCAGCATAGAGCTCTCGTCTTCTGGCACAACCTTAACTAAGGCAAGTTTTTCCTCGTTCTGCTCCATACGGGTACAATGGGGGCAATCAGGTCGACATGGTCTTCTGGAAAGTGCATCAGCATTACGATGTCTGGTTCCAGGTCTGTGCTCGATTTCAACATCATATTCCTGCAGTTTTTCTAGCCATCTTGCTATCTGTCCTTCTGGGTTCCTAAAGCTAAGTAGCCACTTTAAACTAGCATGGTCTGTTCTGATCAGGAATTTTCTGCCATACAGATATTTATAAAAGTGTTCGACGGATTTTACAACTGCTAACAGTTCCCTCCGAGTTACACAGTAGTTCTTTTCAGCTTTCGATAAAGTTTTGCTGAAGTAACCAACCACTCTTTCCTTACCGTCTTGTAGCTGTGACAAGACGGCTCCAATTCCCACATTGCTGGCGTCGGTGTCCAGAATAAGCTTACCATCAGGAAGTGGATAAGCAAGAACAGGTGCTGACGTAAGCTGTTTCTTCAATATTTCAAACGCCTTTTGACATTCCTGATCCCAACAGAAGGACTTATCTTGTTCTGTCAAACGTGTCAAGGGTTTGGCGATGTCTCCAAAATTGTTGACATATCGTCGGTAATAGGAACAAAGACCCAAGAAACTCCGGAGCTGATGTTTGTCGATAGGGATTGGCCATTCCTGAACGGCTTGTATCTTAGCGGGGTCAACAGCAACGCCATCCTTGCTTACGTTATGTCCTAAATAGTTGACCTGTCTCTGGAACAAGTGGCATTTCTTAACATTCAATGTTAGATTAGCGTTCTGTAATCTTTTAAAAACTTCTTCCAGGTTAGATAAATGTTCCTTAAAGGTCTTACCCATTATGATGATGTCGTCTAGATAAACTAGACAAGTTTCCCATGACAAACCCCGCAGGATGTTTTCCATTAGTCGTTCAAACGTCGCAGGAGCATTACAGAGGCCAAATGGAAGGACCGTGAATTGCCATAACCCTGATCCACTGGTAAAGGCAGTCTTTTCTTTGTCTGCAGGATTCATTTTAACTTGCCAGTATCCGCTTTTAAGGTCCAAGGTAGAAAACAGAGTAGAACCCGCCAAAGCGTAGAGGGCATCATCAATCCTTGGCAGAGGATAACTGTCCTTCTTAGTGACATCATTTAGCTTTCGATAGTCGACACAAAACCGCATTGATCCGTCTTTCTTTCTCACTAATACCACAGGAGAAGCCCACGGACTACTGGATGGTTCGACTATGCCATTTTGAATCATTTCTTTAAGGGCTCTGTCTGCTTCTTCCTTCTTAACTTGAGGCATCCTTCGGGGTACCTGTCGAATCGGACGTGCATCACCAGTGTCAATTCTATGTTGTACAACATCAGTTCTTCCCAATTTACTTTTAGAACCAAATACAGGTTTATAACGGTAAAGTAGATCTCTTACCTGTTTCTTTTCTAATTTTGACAAAGAGGGATCTAATTTTGTCATTAATGGTTCAATTCCGTTGGTCTCATCTGTTTCCGTAACGTTTACCTTGTGAATTATGGCCGTTACTGGTTCTAAACTTCCCATTTCCGTGTCCTTTCGGAGAAGAACTGGATGATCGTTCAAGTTGATAACTCGGATGGGTACCTCTTTGGCGGATCTAACAAGAGTCTTACCCACAAGGAGTCCTTTTCCCAATTCATGGTCATGGTTCTTCGGCTCTATCATGGCTGGGGCACCATCTGGCTCCAGTCCATCCAACCGCGCTGTGACGACACATTCGCAGCTTGCCGGAAGTTCGATATCATCGATTAGCTTAATCGAGGCATTGTCAACTTGTTTTCGGTGCAGGAATATTTCTTCATCACCAGTACGAAGGATACGTTGGCGAAGATCCAAATGAAAACCACAGTGGAGCATAACATCCATGCCCAGAACAACATCTTCATCAACGTCAGCCACCAGCACTGAGTGAACAAGAGAGGTTGAACCAAACTGTAGCGTCACCTGTATCTCACCGAAGACTCTAGCAGAATCTCCGGTAGCGGTACGCAGTCTCCAACTGGTAGGCAACATCTTATTTCGCATAATGATGGTTGGTCGGACGATAGTTTTTGTAGCTCCAGTGTCTACCAGCATGCTAATATTCTTCCCATCAAGGAGGCCATCTACATATAAGCTGTCCACGTGATGTCGCAGAGTTGCCAATTTAATGGTGTGAGGGACTACGGGAATGTTTGGGGTCGAAGGCGCCCTCCAGGAGTCGACCCGTTTAGAGTTTTCCTGCTGCAGGGGTACTTCAGCAGGAGATTTTTCTTTATGGGGGCAAGTATTTCTTATATGGCCTAGTTCTCCGCAGTTCCAGCATCTCACTGGGCGCCTTCTTTTTGGAGATAACTTCATAAACCTCTCTACTACTGCTTCAACGTCGCTAACGGAATGAACGGCATGGTCGTAGTTACCGGTGATTTCCCTCAGTCGAGCAACTCCACGTGAGGCCTCCGTCGCCGCATCAAACTCCAGGGCAATGGTCAAGGCGTCCACAAGGGTCTTCGGCCGCGCCAGCCGTACAGCGCGCTGCAACTCGACGTCTCGAAGACCATCGGTGAAGGTTTGGACTGCTAGGCACTCCAGGAAATCCTCCGCTGCATTTGAATACGCAAGTCGTACCATTCTTGCTACATCCGCTTCAAATTCCTGGATAGTTTCTCCATTTTTCTGTTTTCGGCTCTTTAACTGCATTCGGTACACCGGTTGTAGATGAGTTTGACCATAACGCATCTCTAGACGATTCACCAATAACTCGAAGTTGTCAGCTTCATCCGGCGTCAATGATTGCAAGACGTCTAAAGCTTCGCCTCGCAGAGCTACGGTTAGGGACAATGCTTTCTCCTGGGATGACCATCCATTAGCTCTGGCCGCTGCGTCGAATTGTTTCAGGTAGTTTGGCCAGGAAGTCTTACCGTCGAAGGTCGGGGGTTTCATCGTCGTTCGTACATGGGTCGTCTCCTCGCTTCCTTGTCGTTCGACGTCTGCGTGGCAGGTTTCCATCCTTCTTGCATCTCCGTCGCCGTGGTGGATGGTTTGGTTTCGGCGGCTAGCTTCCTGTTCTTGTTAAAGCTTCCTTATCTCGGACTGCATTTGCTGGTTGATCTGGTTTTGCTCGTCTTGCATGTTGGTCACTTGCTGATTCATGTTGTCCACTTGCTGATTCAAGTTGGCCACTTGCTGGTTTTGCTCTTCTCGCAAGTCGGCGACTTGCTGATTTTGCTCGTCCCGAAGATGTGATATTTGCTGTAAGAACGAACTGGATAACTCATCTGATAGGGTAGACATCCGTTGTGATAGCTCCTCTTGTTGGCTCTTCATCTGACTGGATAGCACCTCTTGTTGGTTCGTCATTCGTTGCGACAGCTGGGACATATCTTCGCGCTGGCTGCTTATCTGACTGGACAACTGGCAAAGTTGTTGAGATTGTTCTTCTTGTTGGCTCGTCATTCGTCCTGATAGCTCCTCTTTCAGCTGGGACATATCTTCGCGCTGGCTCTTCATCTGACTGGATAGCTCCTCATGTTGGCTCGTCATTCGTCCTGATAGCTCCTCTTTCAGCTGGGACATATCTTCGCGCTGGCTGCTTATCTGACTGGACAACTGGGACAGTTGTTGAGCTTGTTCTTCTTGCAGCCGGGAAAGTTGTTGAGTTTGTTCTTCTTGTAGCCGGGAAATTGCTTTTTGAACTGGGTCTTCAAACTCAACAGCGTCAGGGTCCAAATTATTATTTACGTAGTATTCACGGAGCCTTCTCAACAATACGGATTTGCTCCCAGTAGTTTCCAATTCTAATTCCTCGAGCTCTCTTCTGAGCTCAGTCACCAATAAATCAGTTATCTTTTTTCCAGGCATTCTTGTATCTTCACACCACACCTGACACCAATTTGAAACACTTATGGGGGCTTTTTACACAATTTATTTACAAAATTGTTAAGATACACTGAACTCTGCTGGATAACGTCTAACTACTTGACAATACAATGAACTCTTCTGAACACTTGACTCGAACTGACGTTAACTGTCCGTGCATCCCCTTATATACAACATTATTTAATCTAGTTAGTGTGTTTAGAAGTTTCTAGAATTTTCTAGAAACATTATTTAAAATGGTCAGTTGATTTTTTTACAAACTTCTAAAAATCAACTGTCAACAACAATCTTTCAAATTAAGGTCCCTTCCGTTACGGTTATCCCGTTACAATATATTCCTTTTTATCTTTCCAATACTGTATCATCTAGCTCGAACGAATCCATGCTCGCTCTCCTCCTACCCCCTGAGTGCCGTTCGCATTAGTTAGCCTCTACAATCGAGCATTTAACACCTTCCGGGAAAAAAGAGGTTACAAAGAAATACCACTTGTTCCAGAGACAGGTCAACTATTTAGGACATAACGTAAGCAAGGATGGCGTTGCTGTTGACCCCGCTAAGATACAAGCTGTTCAGGAATGGCCAATCCCTATCGACAAACATCAGCTCCGGAGTTTCTTGGGTCTTTGTTCCTATTACCGACGATATGTCAAGAATTTTGGAGACATCGCCAAACCCTTGACACGTTTGACAGAACAAGATAAGTCCTTCTGTTTGGAATCAGGAATGTCAAGATGCGTTTGAAATATTAAAGAAACAGCTTACGTCAGCACCTGTTTCTGCTTATCCACTTCCTGATGGTAAGCTTATTCTGGACACCGACGCCAGCAATGTGGGAATTGAAGTCGTCTTGTCACAGCTACAAGATGGTAAGGAAAGAGTGGTTGGATACTTTAGCAAAACTTTATCGAAAGCTGAAAAGAACTACTGTGTAACTCGGAGGGAACTGTTAGCAGTTGTAAAATTTGTCAAACACTTTTATAAATATCAGTTTAGCAGAAAATTCCTGATGAGAACAGACCATGCCAGTTTAAAGTGGCTACTTAGCTTTACGAACCCAAAACGACAGATAGCAAGATGGCTCGAAAAACTGCAGGAATATGATGTTAAAATCGAGCACAGACCTGGAACAAGACATCGTGATGCTGATGCACTTTCCAGAAGGCCATTGCCCTCATTGTACCCGCATGGAGCAGAACGAGGAAAAACTTGCCCTAGTTAAGGTTGTACCAAAAGACGAGAGCTCTATGCTAGAGGAGCAACAAGAAAACGATCCCGTTCTGAAAAAGATTCGAGAATGGAAGAGAATGGACCGTCGTCCGTTTTGGAGAGAGATATGCTCATCCTCTCCTGCTGGAAAAGCATACTGGGCCCAATGGAACTCTTTAATTTAGGACGGTGGGCTCATTAAAAGACTTGTAGAAAATTCCGAGTGCACAGAAACAAGGAAACAAATAGTGGTCCCAAGAAATGCTGTACAGATGCATAATAATAGTTCCGGAGGACATTTGGGTGTCACGAAAACGCTGCAAAAGATCCGAGATAGATTTTACTGGGTAAATTGCACTAATGATGTTAAAGATTGGTGTCGTAAATGCACCACATGTGCTGCCAGTAATGGTCCGCAACAAAACCGAAAGCGGAAATGCAGTAATATCTGGTCGGAAGTCCTTTTGAAAGAATCGCAGTAGATGTATTGGGGCCACTTCCACAGACCGATGAAGGAAACAAATACATCTTTGTTGTAATGGACTACTTCACTAAATGGGTTAAAGCCTATATGCAGTTCCCAATCAGGAAGCCACCACTTTAGCAGATATATTAGTTGAAGAATTCGTATGCCGATTTGGGGTACCACTAGAATTACATTCAGACCAAGGGAGAAATTTTAAAAGCAAGCTGTTTCAAGAAGTTTGCCAAAGATTAGGCATTCACAAAACGAGAACCACAGCGATGCACCCTCAGTCTGATGGAATGGTGGAACGAATGAACCGGACTATAACCAACTATCAGTCAAAGGTGGTGTCAGAGTGTCAGAGGGATTGGGATCGACATATTCCACTATTTCTAATGGAAATTCGATCGGACATTAACAAATCAACTGGCCAAACGCCTGCGAAGGCCCTGTTCGGTAGAGAAATGAGGCTACCATGTGACTTGGTGTTTGGTTGTAAACCTGGTGAAGAAATGGCCCGTAACAATATGTCGCCGATCTTCAGAATCGAATGGAGAATATACACAACCTGGTGCGTGGAAAACTTCAATTATCTAGTGATCGGATGAAGAGGTACTATGACACGCGGACAATGGAAAAGAGTTACCAAGTTGGAGATTTAGTCTGGCTCTATAACCCCCGACGGCGTCGAGGTATTTGTCCCAAATTACAGAGGAACTGGGAAGGTCTATACACCATCAAGAAGAAGATTAACGATGTCATTTATCGGATCGTGAAAATTCCCAGAGGGAAACCCGTTCTGGTCCATTATGATCGTTTGGCGCCTTCCAAGGAAACCACAGTGGAGATGCGCAGCAGCTCCAAGAAGATGGTTTGGCTGGCTCAGGGAGTGTGCGGGATTCCGATTTAGGAAATAACATTCCAGGAGGAATGAATCTAAGGAGGGGGCAGTGTAACGGGATAACCGTAAAGGGGGGGACCTTAATTTGAAAGACTGTTATTGACAGTTGATTTTTGGAAACTTCTAAAAAAAAATAATGTTTCTAGAAAATTCTAGAAACTTCTAAACACACTGACTAGATTAAATAATGTTTCTAGAAAGTTCCAGAATGTTCATTTGTAGTATATAAGGAGATGTATGGGTAGTTAACGTCAGTTCCAGTTCAAATAGTTTATTGTATTGTCAAGCAGTTTAGACGTTATCCAGCAGAGTTCTGTGGATCTTAAAGTCCCCATAAGTGTTTCAGTATTTTAAATTCGTTTCGTAAATTTTTAGCATTAAATATTATTAAAAAATTTGAATACAAGCTTGTGAGTTTTTTTTTTGCTATCATACTTTTCAAATTAGTTTTTATTTTGTCATTTCGATCGTGCTATTTATCCACTTATTCACTTTATTCACTTATTGCTGGAAAATAATCATTAATAAAATTTCATTTTATATAGTTAAAATGTTATCGTATGTCTCTTATATTATGATTATTTTAAAGCGGAGATTTATCTTTCCTTGTTTATTTATCTACTCTAAAAAACTATGGCGCTTTTTTTAAAATTTACCCTACTACGATCGTAGCACCACCCTTATTTAACACATTTTGACAGAAACATTCAATACACGGAGACAGTTCTTCTTACCTCTACCCTCCATATGCTTAAACTACCTTAAATTTATATTAAACTAAACGTACTAGACTAGGTACGAATGTAGATTCCTGCTTACCGACTATTGACAATCATCAAGTGTCAACATTGACTTTTCGTTTTCACTTATGTTAAAATACTTGTTGTAATAAAGCGTTCCAAAGTTAAAGTATTATATGCGTTATATTTACAATAAAACCCACGTTACAATATGTTTATGTGTCTTCTTGACATTTGACGGAATTACAAAATTTTTGTTAAAATTTGTAATTCCCTCGTATATCCAAAACTAAAAAAGTTATAAAAAAATAGTTACATTTTTAAATTTGTGAGAACATTTTCTATCTTTTAATAGGTTATAACTTTTTGTACGTTTGCAAATAAAAAAGTTATCGAACTTTGAAATTTTTGTAGTTATTTTATAGGAAGATTCTCTGCTAGAATTTTGTAACACTATCCAACATTGCTTAATGTTTATCAGTTCAATTATATTTTAATCTAAAAAAATTATAAATTCAATAAAAAATATGTCTTAAAGAAAGAAAATAATATCGACAACACTCTCATATGCTGGACCTAATGGTTCTAAAATGAGAGTTTAGTTAAAATCATAAATTTTAAATTAAAATTTTTTAAATTTTCATAATGTGTTTTTTAATTAAATTATTATTATCACTTTAGGAAAAGAATATATTTTGATATTGAATTATGTCGAAATTGCTTAAATTTAAACTTTTCCTGATTTTCAAAAAACCTGCCAGATTATTTAGAATAGTTTCATAATGATAATAAATATAAATTTTCACTACCCAAACGATAAGATAACAATCTTTCTATTATAAACTTAAGATATATACCTCACAAGTTTATACATATTAGTGTGAGCACGTCGGCGTTGGTCGGTGGAGCTAAGTTAAAGGGTTAAAGCTACCTTAAAGAAAAGCTTAATATGGGCAAATTGTGGACAGCCTTAATAAGTTTTTCGTGGACAATATTAATGATAATTGCAATAGCAATTTTATTAGTAATGTTTTACATTTTTTGTTGCTTGCATGACAGGTAAGTGTTGACTTTAATAGCTTTTATTTATTTATAGTCTAGCAAACATATAAGTAGGTAATGAAATTATAGCATTCAAAAAACCCTACCTTTGATATCAAGTCAATTTAGAAATTTATTTTTCTATGAACCTTGAACATAGGCAACCAAATACACAATTTCGATTTACTTTAGTATATTCTTGAGTTTAAAGTTGACAAAAATGTTCTCTCAATTATCCAAGATTCGAAATTACGGTTGTCAATTTTATCTAGGTGCATAACCACCCTGGTTAACAATTGCCTACTTTCCAACTGTTTTGTAGGGTGGAAAATCGACAAAAACAGTAACAGAATAGTTTATTTATAAAAATCGAATAAATAAAATTATTGTGCTTCTAAGAAACTACGATCCAAGTAAAACTTTATCAGAAAATTAATTGATATAGGATTTTAAAATTGCATCTTTAATCTTAACTTAATACTTGATAAAGAAAATGGTAATAATAGATAATTATAAATGTTTATTTCGGAATTCATAAATAAATACAATCTTTCGGATTATAAACTTTATTATGTAACAGCAGAATGTACTAATAATTCTAATCAATCTAAAAAAAAAACGTGTGCGTCTCAGGACGCGCGACAGAAGTGTTAACTTCAAACTTCAACTAATGTAAAAATAAAAAAACTACAAAAATTTCAAAGTTTGATAACTTTTTTATTTGTAAACGTACAAAAAGTTATAACCTATTAAAAGATAGGAAGTTTTCTCAAATATTTAGAAATGTTACTATTTTTTTATAACTTTTAAAGTTTTCGATATACGAGGGAATTACAAATTTTAACAAAAATTTTGTAATTCCGCCGTATATTGAAAACTATAAAATATATAAAAAAACTAATTGGAATTTTGGATTTTTGAGAAAAGTTCCTATCGTTTGATAGGTTATTACTTTTTGTACATTAATAAATAAAAAAGTTACTAGCTTTCTTAATTTTTCGTAATTTGAACTTTTGTTAATAAAAATGAAGAAATTGAAAAATTTACAAAAATTTCAAAGTTCGATAACTTTTTTATTTGTCAACGTACAAAAAGTTATAACCTATTTAAAAATAGGAAATTTTCTCACAAATTTAAAAATGTAATTATTTTTATTATTATCATTCTGGTTTTCGATATACGAGGGAATTACAAATTTTAACAAAAATTTTGTAATTCTCCCGTATATTGAAAACTATAAAAGATATGAAAAAACTAATTGAAATTTTGGATTTCTGAGAAAATTTCGTATCGTTTGATATGTTATAACTTTTTGTACGTTGCCTACTAGACCGTAACGCGTTACGTTACAAAGCAGTTTAATAATAATAAAAAATGTGAGGTGTCAAGGGACACCCGGATGGAACGAAGTTCCTTTCGATTAATTAGTGAAGGAATTAGTAATTTGTAAACACAACAGAGTGTTTATACATACATAAGCATTTATTATTGTCTGTATAAAATCTCTACTTACCTACCTAACAGTTCGTTTCTTTAAACAAAAGTGTCCATTTATACAATACCAGAGCTTTAGATAACACATCTTTTTAGAATTACTTTTTATAATTTAAAACAGGAATTAACAATTCAATACAAAATTTTAAAATTAAAATATTTGACAGTAACTGACAGTTAAGGTAATTTGACGTAGGTACCTAAATAGTCAAGTTACGAACTATTTTTAAAATGTTTATGAATTTATTAATTTATAAAAACAGGATGAAATAAAATGTAATACTATTATAGTTAATTATTATTTTTTCTACAGTATTTTCTTTTTAATGTACATTTTCCTTTAATTTAAAATAGTGTCTTTTTAATTGTAATATATCTATCTATGAGAGAGAGAGGGAGAGAGAGTTATTTATTTTTTGGTCTGTGAGAGAGAGAAACATGCGTGTGTCGTGTCATAGTGTCGTGACAACTTCTGGTATGAATTTTTTTTGGCTAGCTCCTAGCGTCAGTCGTAACTGTTCGTAACGCGCGAAAGGGAACTTCGTTCCAATAATAATATATTTATTAATCTTTTAAGACATTACAAGAATGTATTAAAGGACAAGTCGCTTATGTATAAACAGAAATGTAAACACAGAAATATAGACAAAATTACAATAAAAGCAATAAAATAATAATAATAATTGTAAAGATCTATTGATCCTTTAATATACATATAAATACTATCGCATCAGTCAAAGTATTCGCGTACACTATAAAGACATTTTTCTATTAAATAATTTTTTCTCCTACCACTTTGTAAAATAGCGTTTTACATGATACTTTTGAGGAGTGTAAGTGATCATAAACATTCATCGGGATTGTAAAATACAATTCTGTCCAATCAGAAACATGTAAAACAAACTCCCATGGGACTTTTACTTTACACGATTTTGATTGGTTACAACTCGCCTGCAAAGAATAAGTTATGTTCGTAGGGTAAACTACGAATTGTCTCAAAATTAAATGTCAAATACAAATTATAAATTTATAATTGTATTACTATTTTTTAATTATTTATTAATATGTATAACAGCAATGATTTTTCAGTAAATTATACCTATACAAATTTATATTTTTTAGATTTAGAATCATTACTACTAACAAAGCTATTCTGTTTGACAGCTGTCAAATTTAAATTAACTATTAAATTCGTTGTTATTTTTATAGTACGTATTTTTAAATGGTTGTTTTAAAATTATTGATTTCGAGAGCAGTAGACAGCAAATGAAACTAAAAGAAACTTCTTCCCAATAATCTGAGTTTCGTTGTAAGAAAGAATATTCAAGTTTTATGGAATGGCTGAAATCTAAACATACTTCTTCACAGAGAAAGCAAAAACCTTAAAAGCGTCGTTCATATGGTCTATAGGTACACAGCATGATAAAAGCTACGATAGAAGTAAATCATAATATTATAAGTACATTTGCAAAACTAATAATGTTTCTAAAAACACAAAATGTTGAATACGTTCCAAAGTAATCGAAAGTATTAGATAAGAATATCAGATAAGATATTTTTTTAAAAGATATTTTTAGGTGGCTCTAATAATGGGAATATCTGGAGCATGTTGGCAAAGTGAGCTTACACAGATGACGGTAGATCACATTGACAAAGACAGTATTTTAATTGTAAAGGTGCCTGCCACCAAAACAAATGTTTCTCGAACATGACTTATGCGCGTGGTAGTAGAAAAAATATTGTACGCAACACGGGAAGTAAGTAATTTGCAGTCTCGAAGTGTTACCGCTCTCGGCTAACGCCTCGAGCGTTAATATCCCTTCTCGACTGCAAACGTCTACTTACTTCCCTTGGTACGTAAATAACTATTTTAGTGCACTTTTAAACTGGTTGAACTGATGGACATTTTTGGAACGAAGTTCCGTTTCGCGCGTTACGAACAGTTGCGACTGACGCTAGGAGCTAGCCAAAAAAAAATCATACCAAAAGTTGTCACGACACTATGACACGACACACGCATGTTTCTCTCTCTCACAGACCAAAAAATAAATAACTCTCTCTCCCTCTCTCTCATAGATAGATATATTACAATTAAAAAGACACTATTTTAAATTAAAAGAAAATACTGTAGAAAAAATAATAATTAACTATAATAGTATTACATTTTATTTCATCCTGTTTTTATAAATTAATAAATTCATAAACATTTTAAAAATAGTTCGTAACTTGACTATTTAGGTACCTACGTCAAATTACCTTAACTGTCAGTTACTGTCAAATATTTTAATTTTAAAATTTTGTATTGAATTGTTAATTCCTGTTTTAAATTATAAAAAGTAATTCTAAAAAGATGTGTTATCTAAAGCTCTGGTATTGTATAAATGGACACTTTTGTTAAAAGAAACGAACTGTTAGGTAAGTAGAGATTTTATACAGACAATAATAAATGCTTATGTATGTATAAACACTCTGTTGAGTTTACAAATTACTAATTCCTTCACTAATTAATCGAAAGGAACTTCGTTCCATCCGGGTGTCCCTTGACACCTCACACTTTTTTTATATCAGATGGGAGCTGATTGTAAAGTTTTATCCCTGTATATTCTGGGCTATGTTCATACATAGACGAGGAGTGTCTAGGGACAGTTAATAGGTCATTTCCTCTGGTAGGGTAACTATGATAATGACTGTTTTTAACAAACTTAGACATATTACTCTTGACATACAAAATACACTTATAGATAAAAATTGACGGTACAGTTACCCTCCCATAAGAAGTTACCACTTCAAAAAATGTCACAAAATTACTCAAATGGCTCAAAATATGCAAAAACATCTTAATAAACAAATAAACGGATTCGGAGATACGTTTTGGGTTTTTGTTTCACATTTAATTTTTTTTTTCATTCTTAAAAACATTTTTATCAAATTCGAAAGGTGTTTTATCTAGAAATTATTTAGTTGTTGGCGATCAATTTCACAAATTTTCGCTACGAGTCGGTCCGGACCTGTCACCCAGGAAGTACCGTCAGACAAACGCCAGTCTCTGGAATTTTGGAAGAGTCTAGTTTGTTTTCGATCAAACGGATATTTCGAGTACCTCTGGAATTTTCGATTCTAGAAATGTAACGTTGGCGATGTTCTTGAAGGAATTAATTTGGACGGAGAGAAGAACAGAGATAACCGTTTAAAAGATACGAAAGGTGGAAGGAGATTTTTGGCTAGAACGATATATCATTCCTTAATTTTTTTGTTGTTTTCTCTTGATACTCTTACAATTCGTAACTTAACCTCTAACTGTTGTACTTTCAGATATTGTGGCTTTGACAAAAAACCGAAGAAAAAAGAACCTGAGATGTTTCCTACTGAGATATTAAAATTTAATTAATTACGTACAAATATATGATAGTTAATAGGATTTAATATAATTGTTTATCTATGGATATTCAATTATAAATATGTTATTTATAAATTTTTAATAAACTGATTTATATTTTTTAAACATTTTTCCCTATATTTTGTTTACTTTGTTTTTGTTCAGCATCGATGTCAGAATTTCACATTTAAATGACAGTTGATGTAAAAAACTTCAAAAATCACATTTATTTAATATAACAGATTAACACTAAATTTGACGTTTAAATGACAGTTGACGTATATAAACTTCAAAAATGATATCTAATTGATAGCTGGATTAGTTAATCTAAATTATAAGATAAAAGATAAATTTCTAATTCTAATAACGATCACCAAGTGCTTGGGTAAAGTATTTTACTAAAAAACTAGCAAATGTATTAATCAGAAAGAAATTCAATACAAAAAGAATTTGTTATGATTTGCTTCTGATGGTGCCTTCTATTTGGTAAAAATAATTCGATAATCACTTGATTAACAGATTAATACTAAATTTGACATTTAAATGACAATTGACGTGAACAAACTTTAAAAATGACGTTTAATTTACATTTTAACAATAAAGATGACAGTTGAAGTAAACAAACTTTAAATGTCATTTGCTTGACAGATTAACACTAAATTTGATATTTAAATGAGATGACGTAAATAGATTTCAAAAATTAAATTAACCAATTAACACTGAATTCAAATGACATTCGGCATAAACAATTTTTAAAAATGACATTTACTTGACAGATTAACATTAAATTTAACATTTAAATGACAGTTGACGCAAATCAACTTTAAAAATGACAATTAGTTGACAGATTAACACTAAATTTAACATTTAAATGACAGTTGACGTAAATAAATTCAAAAATGACATTAAATTAAAAGATTAACACTAAGTTTGACATATAAATGAGAGTTGAAATAAACTAACTTAAAAAAAACATATGATTGATAGATTAACACTAAATTTAACATTTAAATGACAGTTGACGTAAACAAACTGCAAAAATGCTATGTAATTGACAGATTATAATACTAAATTTGACATTTAAACGACATTTGATGTAAACAACTTAAAAAATGACATTTAATTGACAGATTAGCACTAGATTTGATGTTTAAATGACAGTTGACGTAAATAAATTTAAAAAATGACATTTAATTGACAGATTGACAATAACTTGACATTTAAATGACAGTGGACGTAAACAAACTTCAAAAATGACATTTATTCACAGATTAACACTAAATTTAACATTTAAATGGCAATTGACGAAAATAAGTATTAAAAATGTAATGTAATTTACAGATTAACACTAAATTTGACAATTAAATGACAGTTGACATAAACTAACTTTAACTTACTTTTTTATAATTATAAGATTAACAGATAATATTTATCAGAGCAACCCACTCCAGAAAGGAAAGAAAACTCTCTATTAAAATAGTTATTTATTATACAAGGGAAAAAAGTATTAGATTTTAGCTCGAGGTTGTGTTGTCTCCCGACGCGAAGCGGAGGGAGACAAAAAACCGAGAGCTAAAATCTAATATTTTTCCCGTGTATAATACACTATTTTTTTCTGTGACGACGATTTAATATTTTAAATAAAATCAGAAAATTACTGATGCAAAATTTGAATTTTAAAACTAGTAGGCTGTCCTTATAGTGACAATTAGTCTGAAAGGATCAAAACTACACCTTAGTCAACCCAACAACTGCATTTTCAATATTCACATTACCAAATGAAACATTCATAATTTAGTTGTTGATTTTTGTTTATTTATTATTATTAATACTTTTCCAATTCCAATTTAGTTTTTGTATTCGTTGTAAGTTACAGAAGAAATTAAATTAAAATATTCTAAATCTTAATAATTTGATTATTTGTATAGGACTGTAGAAAAAATATTGTATGCAACACATGCATACAGTGTCTTTTTTTCACTCATGGAATTGCCGCACTCGCCTAACGGTGCGTGCGGTCAATTTTTCCATTCGTGAAAAAAAGTACCACTTGGTTTCACGTCAATTAGACGCGAAAAATTGGACGCGCGTCAATTGGACGTGGCGACAATTTGACGTGGCGAAAATTGGACGCGGCGACAATTGGACGCGACGACAATTGGACGCCCGACATTTAGACGCGGCGACAATTGGACGCGCACGTCAACTACTTAATAAATAAAAGTTATTAATTCTTTCTATTTCAGTGGTTGACTTTAAAAGTGGTTGTCACAATATATGACTATTTACCTTCTTGCCTAAAATTTTCTTTCTGCATTATTCTGTACATACATTTATTTCTTGGAAACTAAAAATTCGCCATTTCGGGAAGAAACGGTTAAAACTTTTCATTGGTTTAAATATAGCTTGGATATTTGGGAATGTTTAGAATTCACATTTCATTATTTCCATTTTAAATTTAAAACCTCATTTATGATCTTAGTAGGTACTGCACAAAATAAAATAATCTTTTAAAACTTTTAAACCTAATGTGTTTTTGATTTCTTTTATTTTCCTTTTCTGCAATTTAGAATATTTCCTGTTAATAAATAAATAATTAATAATACCTTATGAAAAATGTTTATATGATCTTAGTAGGTAAATAATCTTTTAAACCTTTTAAGTCGGCTTGTGATTACCCATGGGTACCTGTAATGGTACTTCTTATAAATTGCAAAAAAAATAGCTCTTGATCTTAAAACGTTTGACTTCCAAACATGGCTTTGCAATTCGTGACAAGTGAAAGAAGTAACCCAATGTTAGTTTACAAAGGATTTATTTTAAAGAAAGAGAGGACTATTGGAAACAAGACTATTTGGAAATGTGCCAATTACAATAAAAACCGATGTCCTGGAAGGGTAAGTAGTATATATTTATATATAACCAATTGTTTTATTATATGATTATCTTCTTAATGGAATATGCACGTCATGTTTATTCCGGAAATCTTGAATAGATAGTCCCAGAGGCTGGCGACATTAATTTAATTATAATATTTACTTGTAATATTATTATTATTTGCCTGTTAATTGTTGTTTTACTTTCTCATATTACAATTTTTTTTTATATTTTTACATGAAATAAAATCGGAAGAAATTTAAAAAGAAAAGACAAAAACGGAGATCGGTTTTCCATGTATAACTTAATATAACAGTAACATATAATGAACATTTGTTTTCCAGAATATTTAAATTTTTCCCATTTAAATAAATATAAAATACGAAAACTCTCTACCTATTAAGAAAGAAAAGTAACTTTCGCATCCGCACCTCCTTGGGCGTCCAATTGTCACAGCATTCAATTGTCGTCGTGTCTAATTGTCGCTGCGTCCAATTGTCGTCGCGCGGATAATTATCCGCGTCCAATTGACGTAGATCCGTACCACTTTATGCACTTGTTGCATAAATTACTATTTTCTACTCTACCTCATATTATGTATCAATTTTTAGTTCGTGAAAACTGTCATTATAGACAGCAGTGCGTGAAGGATTGAAAGCGTGCGTGAAGTAACAATGTATTTTAAATGGGATTTACTTTTTCGCACTGTTTTTGACACACATTCATATAATCAAATATCCTTAGCATTCGTGTTGTCATGGTGTTGCTATGAGAGGATTAAATTTCAACAAAAGTTATTCTGACAGTTTTGTAGTTTAAATTTTCAATTTTGAATTTGTAATTATTGGAACGAAGTTCCCTTTCGCGCGTTACGAACAGTTACGACCGACGCTAGGAGCTAGCCAAAAAAAATTCATACCAAAAGTTGTCACGACACTATGACACGACACACGCATGTTTCTCTCTCTCACAGACCAAAAAATAAATAACTCTCTCTCCCTCTCTCTCTCATAGATAGATATATTACAATTAAAAAGACACTATTTTAAATTAAAAGAAAATACTGTAGAAAAAATAATAATTAACTATAATAGTATTACATTTTATTTCATCCTGTTTTTATAAATTAATAAATTCATAAACATTTTAAAAATAGTTCGTAACTTGACTATTTACGTCAAATTACCTTAACTGTCAGTTACTGTCAAATATTTTCATTTTAAAATTTTGTATTGAATTGTTAATTCCTGTTTTAAATTATAAAAAGTAATTCTAAAAAGATGTGTTATCTAAAGCTCTGGTATTGTATAAATGGACACTTTTGTTAAAAGAAACGAACTGTTAGGTAAGTAGAGATTTTATACAGACAATAATAAATGCTTATGTATGTATAAACACTCTGTTGTGTTTACAAATTACTAATTCCTTCACTAATTAATCGAAAGGAACTTCGTTCCATCCGGGTGTCCCTTGACACCTCACACTTTTTTTTTTTATTTGTTTATCGTAGATAAAATATTTTCTATGGAAAAACTGTTATTTCAAAGAAAAAAACAACTTTTTATCGAAAAACTGTAATTTCAGTGTAAAAAAACAACTTTTCTATGGATAAACAGTAATTTTAGTGGAAAAAACAACTTTTCAATGGAAAAACTTCAATTTAAGTGAAAAAATTAACTATTTTATGGAAAAACTGTAATTTTAGTGAAAAAAACAACTTTTTTATGGAGAAACTGTAATTTTAGTGGTAAAACGAACTTTTTCATGGAAAAACTGTAATTTTAACAAAGAACAAGTACATAAATTTATTTATAAGATATTTTATTCTTAAAAAAGTCGACGAAAAAATTTTATAACCAACTCGTAAATTAAAATATTTCGATTATTTATTAACTCATTGTTTAAATAACTATTAAAAAGTTATATGTCAGTATGAGTTTTAATATGCTCTTTTAAGGTACCTTTTTGTGTGAAACATTTTGAACAAATTTCACATTGGAAAGGTTTTTCACCAGTGTGACTTCTCATATGCCTTTTTAAATTACCAGACTGTAGAAAACATTTTGAACAAATTTCACATCTGAAAGGTTGTTCATCAGTGTGAGTTTTAATATGCATTTTTAAATAAGTGGAAGTTTTAAAACATTTCGAACAAATTTCACATCTGACAGATTTTTCATCGGTGGCCGATTCTTTAGTGTGAATTTTAATATGCCTTTTTAAATGACTAGAACTTCTAAAAAATTTTGAACAAATTTCACATTTGAAAGGTTTTTCACCAGTATGAGTTTTAATATGATCTTTTAAATGTGCGTTTTGTGTGAAACATTTTGAACAAATTTCACATTTGAAAGATTTTTCAATAGTGTCGATTCTAATATGGTTGTTTAACTTATCAGTGTGAATTCGAATATGCTTTTTTAATTGACCGGATTGTATGAAACATTTCGAACAAATTTCACATTTAAAAGGCTTTTCGTTAGTGTGAGTTCGAATATGCATTTTTAAATGATCGGATTGTTTGAAAGCTTTTAAACAAATATTACATTTAAAAGGTTTCTCGCCAGTGTGAGTTTTAATATGTTTTTTTAACTGCCTTTGTTGTGGGAAACATTTTGAGCAAATTTCACATTTGAATGGCTTTTCATCCATGTGAATTCTAATATTATGCTCTTTTAAGCCACCTTTTCGTGTGAAACATTTTGAGCAAATTTCACATCTGAAAGGTTTTTCGTCAGTGTGAGTTTCAATATGACTTTTTAATTGACTGGAATCAAAAAAACATTTTGAACAAATCTCACATTTAAAAGGCCTTTCGTTAGTGTGCATTCGAATATGCAGTTTGAAATGACTGGATTGTATGAAACCTTTTAAACAAATTTCACATTTAAAAGGTTTATCACCGGTGTGAATTTTAATATGCGTTTTTAAATCTCTTTGATGTGGGAAACATTTTGAGCAAATTTCACATTTGAATAACTTTTCACCCATGTGAGTTCTAATATAATGCTCTTTTAAATTACCTTTTTGTTTGAAACATTTTAAACAAATTTCACATCTGAAAGATTTTTCACCCGTGTGAGTTTTAATGTGTTTTTTTAAATCACTGGAACTCTTTGAACATTTGGAGCAAAATATACATTTAAAAGGTCTCTCATCAGAATGAATTTTAATATGATCTTTTAACTTATTTTGAAATGGGAAACATTTTAAACAAATTTCACATTTGAAAGGTTTTTCACCAGTGTGCGTTATCATATGGCTTTTTAAATGACTGGATTGTTTGTAAGATTTTGAACAAATTTCACATTTAAACGGTTTGTCGTCAGAGTGGGATCTCATATGTTTTTTTAAACTACTTTGTTGTGTAAAATGTTTTAAACAAATATTACAACTTATAGAATTTTCACTAAATTGAGTTTGAGAATGTATTTTTAAATTATAAAATGTAGATATTTGTTCACTGTGAGTTTCCATATGTTCGTTTAAATTACCAAGATCTTCTATTTTAACGTGTTTTGTAGCAGAATTGTTCCTTCTCAAGATAACAGATTTTTTACAATTAGCTAAAGAGTGGTAAATATAAAAATGATTTAAAAATAGCACTTTATCATAGAAAAATTTTCCACAAGAATAACATGTTCCATTCAGTTTTCCAAAATGAGTTTGCCATTTTCTTGTCGCAGATAGGAAACCTGAAATATATAAGCTCATATCAATAGGAATAATGCTACAAATAAATATAAATAATAAAATAAAATATATTAAAAACCAATTATATTGTAATGGTTGGATATGGAATGAATTGAAATGAAATTTTTACTCTATTGGGTCTGGGTTCACTTTTACTTTTTCATTGTTTAATTTATTTATAATTAAATTAAAACAAAACGCTCGTCACTGTCTCATAGTCGTCTCGAAATATTAAAGTTTATCAAATAGAAACAAATCAGTAACTTTAAACCAACCATCAAATGTCAAAATTATATTGTAAAATATTAAGTAATAATAAATAAGTTGTGAAAATTCTCGAAAGTGTCAATTGTCAAAAAATGATATTTAGGTATGTCAGATGACAAACTTATCACGTTTGTATCGTCAAATGTCAAAATTGTCGTGTAAAATATAAAATATTGATTATAAGTATGTGAAAAAGACAAAACTATCATATTTGTATTGTTAAACGTCAAAAAAGGGACATAAACGTATGTCACTGTAAATTTTGGGATCAAATGTCAAATATCAAAACTGTCAAGTGTCAATCTAGTCACTTTTTACATTAAAATGTCAATCTTGTCAGTAAACAAACTATTTACTATTTTTGACACTAATCTATTAATAAACTAACAACATAACGTCAAATGTCAATCTTCTCATTTTTCACACTAAAATGTCAAACTATTAACTGTTAATCTTATCAGTAAACAAATTATTCATTATTTTTGACTTTAAACTGTCATTAAACTAACAACATAACGTCAACTGTCAATCTTGTCATTTTTCACACTAAAATGTGAAACTATCAACTGTTAATCTTATCAGTAAAAAAATTCTTCACTATTTTTGACACTAAACTGTCATTAAACTAACAATGTAAAACATCAAATGTCAATCTTGTAATGTTTCACACGGAAATGTCAAAATTTTAAATGTTAATCTTGTCAGATAACAAAATATTTACTATTTTTGAGAGTAAACTGTCAATATAACGTCAAATGTTAATCTTGTTTACTTTTCAAACTAAAATGTCAAACCATAAACTGTTAAACTGTGAGTAAACAAACTATTTACGATTTTTCACATAATTGTAGTGTCAAATATTAAATTTAGATATATAAGTATGTAAAAACGCCAAAACTGTCATATCTGCAGTGTTAAATAACAAAAAGTGACATATCAATGTGTCAAATGTCAAACTTATTATATTTGTATTGTCAAATGTCAAAATTGTTGTGTAAAATTTAAAATATTGATTATAAGTATATGAAAAAGACAAAACTATCATATTTGTATTTTCAAATGTCAAAAAAGGGACATAAACGTATGTCACTGTGAAATTTTGGGATCAAATATCAAAACTGTCAAGTGTCAATCTAGTTACTTTTTACATTAAAATGTCGATCTTGACGGTAAACAAACTATTTTTGACAGTAATCTATTATTAAAGTAAAAACATAACATAAAATGTCAATCTTGTTAGTAAACAATTTATTCACTATTTTTGACAGTAAATTGTCAATAAACTAACAATATAACGTCAAAAATGTCAATTTTGTCATTTTTCACATTAAAATGTGAAACTATCAACTGTTTATCTTGTCAGTAAACAAATTATTCACTATTTTTGACAACAAACTGTCATTAAACTATCAATATAACGTCAAATGTCAATCTTGTAACTTGTCACACCCAAATGTCAATCTTGTCAGATAACAAAATATTAACTATTTTTGAGACTAAACTGTCAATATAACGTCAAATGCCAATCTTGTTATTTTTCACACTAAAATATGAAACTATAAACTCTCAATCTTGTCAGTAAACAAACTATTTACGATTTTTGACATTAAACAGTCAATATATCTAACATAAAATGTCAATCCTATCTCCTATCAATGTTCACACTAAAATATTAGTATACACTGTCAATTTTGTTAATAAACAAACCATCCACTATTTTGACAGGAAACTGTTATTAAACTTTCAATCTTGTCACATTTTACACTAAAATATCAAACTTCTCATTTTTGACACAAAAATAACAATCTTGTCAGTAAACAAACTATTGACTATTTTTGTCACTAAACTGTCAATATAACGTCAAATGTCAATTTTGTCACTTTTCACACTAAAATGTCAAATTATAAATAAATTTATCATATTTGTTGCGTCAAAATTGTACAAATAACAAAATTATACCTAAATAAATACATATTTATGTAAGGAGTTTTATTTCAAACCATTTTATTGAGTTGTCCTATAATTTTTTCCAGAGTACTAAATTTTTTTACTTTTATTTTAAAAATACCATTGTTTATCAAAAAAAAAGGTGGCAACTCTACTCTCCACCAATTTCTCCAATTTCATTTAAATTCATTTTGATAAAAAAATAAATTAATTAATTGTTTATTATTTACATAATATATATATTAAAAGTGTAATTTTGAGTAAAAGTATTAATTAACCTAACTGTAATAATTTATACAATATTCACAACGAAATAGCGTTAAAAATAACGTTCAAAAAGTACGTACTTTAAATATAAAAAATCAAATTTCATCACTTTTTTCCTAAGGATTCTGGCAATTCTTTTTTATAGTTTTGTTTGAACTATCATTTCTAGAATGTTAATAAAATATATAAATATAAAAAAATACACAAACTTACGTTTTTTCCTAGAATAAATTGTTTGTAATTTTTGTCGATATTCACCAAAATTTCTACAAACAGGGAAATCAAATGGACGCTGTGTAATTTCTGTATTAATTTCAATATTACTTTTTCTATCTTCCATACCATCATTTGAATCAATATTTTCCGGTTTTATATTTTCTCTGTTCATTAACACATCACTTTTAGTTGAAGAAACTTTTTCTACATAACTTTCCGTTTTGATTTTACAGAAATCAAATTGATGCAAGTTGTCAAATTCGAGATTAGATTCTTCGAAAGTATCAGGTTCTTCGGTTTTAATATTGGATAACACATCGTTAGAATAATTTCCTATTTTATTATTTATTTGCGTATTTGAAGCATCTTTGAAAACCTCCATTTTCTAATAAGTTCCTGGAGATAACAAACAACAGCGAAATTTATGTTAAACTGTATGGTCAATTTTACTACTGGAACACTTTAGCCATTTAAAAGCGTATCATAATCTGGGGCTCTGGAGCACTTCGGGTTGTTTTTTATAAATGTAACACTATTTCAGATATAATAATAATATACTGTCTCTGCAAACAATTATGACATACGACCAAGCGCCGTAAACACAAAGACTAGATACCCATAGATACCAGGAGTCTACACGGTATAGGTTTTATCATAATATTTCTGGTCTCAATAATCAACCCAGATCATAGTTCTAATTTTTGCCACTGGCAGCGCGAACTTATAGAGCCTTATTAAGAACCGATTTTTATGACATTTGAATTTCGCGAAATTAAATTCAATATATAATTATTAATTTATTTATTTAAAATTAGTTGTCATAAAAGCTGTCAATAGTAACAAAACTTCCCGCGTAAGGGCCGTAAGGATTTAAACGAGTATCTTAGGAACACGAGCGCACTCTATCGGCAATAGTTCTGTCCCCTAAATTGAGACCATTTTTTTAACATTACGTTTAAACTCCTAGTATCTATCTATACTTCGTGGCCGTAAACAATAATCCTTTGAATATAGGTTTTATATTCAAAGCAATAATCAATAATAAAAACTTCTTCTTTTTTTGTATTCGCCTCTTCTCTTACGACATTTAACCAGGTTTACTCGTATGAGCGTTTGTACGTATTTTAATTATATAATAAAACTAAGGCACTATAAACATAGGTATTATCATATATTAAGGTAATTATAATAAGTATAATCTTTGGGTATTATCGTCAGCCATGTTTTGTCCAATGTCAACCACAAAACCATATATGTAATACTCGTTTCGGACTGCTGTCAGTAATAAGTAAATGCGGGTAGTGAACGCATGCGCAGTTATTTATTTCTAAGGGTGCATTCGTCTTGGACGCTCACACGCTTTCAGCGCACTCAATCGTCTTTTTCAGCGTTCGACTTGGCGCTGTGAGTATGGAGGGTAGAGGTAAGGAGAACGATCTTAAATGGGAAATGATTAAAAAGGTGTCCACTTTTTAGATGTACATAACACTTCTCAAACTTGCCACTACAATGGCGCTAAAGTAGATGTAGGGTACAGAATGAATGTAGCAGTTTTTGACAAATTGATTGAAATGTCGTATGATTTCGTAATATAAGTCACAAATTATATAAGTGCTATAAAAAAACGTGGTCAGCGAATTCAGTTTAGTGTATTTTAAATTCGTTTTATACTTTATGATTATCTTATGTATCTTATGATTATTTTAAAAATGGTGTCATAATAAAGCGGAAATGTGTCTTTCCTTGTTTATTTATCTATCCTACTCTAAGAAATTATGGCGCTTTTTTTAAAATTTACCCTACTACGATCGTAGCGCCACCCTTATTTACCACATTTTGACGGACACATTCAATACACGGAGACAGTTCTCCTTACCTCTACCCTCCATAGCTGTGAGTAACAAAAAGTCACGCTCGCGGCTAACTTCGTGAGATTAATCTCGTGCTCACAGACGCTAAATCCACAGAGGTAGGGCAGCAAAAGCGTGAGCGCTTAATGGTACTGTTTTTCTAAACGAATGATGCATGAGCATAAGCTAACCAAACTTTTTAATCAAAAAACAAATTGTTAATATTAAAAATGACGAGATTTAAATTCTTTGTTCGTAAAAGCTGGTATAACCTGTTCAACGAAATGTTTAAGCCTTTATAAGCATTCTTTTTATTAAATAAATTTAAATATATACAACAATATTCCCATTCCATTTCATTATCACTACCTTCTATCATATTGTATTCATCATCACTATCGTCAGAATCATTTATAATTTCTAATAAATTATAGTTGATTCAAATAGAAGTGTCATCAAGTAGTCTCTGGAAAATTTAAATTTGTAGTGGCAGTACCTACGTTTAGTGAAATTTGAATCGCAATATTAGCCAGCTTGTGATCAGATTGCTACATATGCTCAATATAACTATCACAGATATAGACAATATAGATCGGAAATGTCATTTTTATAAAATACGTACAATTAAAAGCGTAAAAGAGAGGTTTATGCGACTGCGCATTGAAACGTACAGAGCAGGATTTGTTAAAAATTTAAATCTTAACTTGAATTTAATAAATTTAATGTATAAAGCGTTTTGAGCACAGATTAATAACGCCAAATAACTAATTTACAATAAATAATAAAAATTTCAATTGACACAAATGAAAGATGACACTTCTGGCATACGCTTCAAAACGATAAAAGAGCAAATGCGCATGAGCATAAACCTCTTTTTTCAATCGCATGGTGTGTGTATTTTTAGGATTTGGCCAAATGGTTATTTCCGATCTAGATTGTCTATATCTGTGATAACTATAAACATTTTGACACATCGCGATGACATATAATTCCCTAACTAAAGTCCTGTTTTCATTGAATCTAGTAATAAAGTTAAAGATGATCTCACACGTACCCAGCCCACTTGATGACACTTCTATTTGAATCAACTATATGTATTACCTATCTAAAAAACATTTCCTTGATTTACCATGCTGATACAAACTAACGCAACGCTCACAACGTCCAAAACGAACGATATTTTCTAAACGATTCTAAGCGTTTTTAGGCCAACACGAACAACAATAATTTGTGGTTATAAGCGTGAGTGCTCAAAGCGTGTGAGCGTCCAAGACGAATGCACCCTAACGTACATCAGCCAGGAAATGATTTTATTAATTTTTATAATAATTGTTACCGTTTTTCGCAAATTTTACGATGGTGCAAATTAGAAAATTAAAATTGCAAATTTTTGGTAAAAGACGAATATCAAAAAACTCTTTAGGGAGTGAGAAATGAGTAGGTATTTAAATCTGGTTTGTAAAGCAAATTTTTAATCAAATTTATCAAAAAAAGTATGAGGGTGAAAATTATGAAAAATACATTTTTGAAAGGTGCAAATTAAGCCCTTTTAATAGGTATAAACAATTTTTTTTTTAAAGAAATTTTTGGGGCTGGAAGAGCGGTGTTCAATCGGACTTTTAAAAGCGCGTTCTGTCTGGGTACAAATTCTTCAGGTTTACCTATTCCACGGTTAAAATTTAAAAAACTTGACATTAGCAACATTGACGCGCTCTGGTGAGAGAGTGCGAAAAATTTTCAGCATATATGGCGAGCGGCCGGAGCGGCGAGCGTCCTCATTTCTACCTATCTAGCCTACGTGCTTCGTGTTCGTGGTTAACGTATCTCGTACTCGTATAATAGTGTTGGGTTTATGTTTATCAACAACCTAAAGTGTTCAAAGCACAGATTATAAGTGTTCAAAGTGTCAAGCACTAGATTGTTATATTAATATTAATTAAATAGAAAGTGACCGAGTAGTGAAATACAGTTACACGTTACACATTAATTTCACTGTTGTTCATTACAACCAGAAAGTGATTAAAAAATGGAGGTTTTCAAAGATGCATCAAATCCATTAATGAATAATAAAATTAAAAGTAATCCTAAAGATTTGTTATCCAATATTAAAACCGAACAAACTGATATTTTCGATGAATCTAAACTCGAATTCGATCTTCGTAAGATGAAAACAGAAAGTGGTATAGAAAAAAATTGTCAAACTGAAAGTGATGTTTTGTTAATAAGCAGAGATAAAATAAAAATCGAAAAGGGTATTCAAGAAAAAAAAAGTGATATCGAGCGTCCATTTGATTTCCCTGTTTGCAGAAATGATATCTATGATTTTGATTCTGGTACAAATCAAGAAACAGTACAAACAATCGAAATGTATTCTAGGAAAAAACGTAAGTTGGTGCATTTTTTCTATATGTACAAATAGTCAAAAAAGTCTCCGTACACCAAATACTTTTTAAACAAATTAAAGTCAAATTAGTTTCTAAATTTAATTAATGATTTTGTAACTGTTGTTTTGAAAATGTAATGGAAACTATAAAACATTTGGAATTTGGAATAATTATTATTGTATAATATACTATCTGACCCGGCGGATTCTGTCTCACCTAACAATCAATGATTTTTATCCATTTTTCATTATTATCTGTTTCTTTTATTCATTCTTTTAATTCAATTTGCTAGTTTTTTTATCTTTTTCTGTTTTTTAAATTTTTTTCGTTATTTTTTTTTTCATTTCTTTATATGCCTACTCGTTTATTTATTTATTCACTTCTTATTTTTTTACATTTTTGACAAGTTTTTATTTCAATAATTTAACTTATTTAAAAATATTTAATAATATATTTGGGTTTTACCAGTTTTATTATATTTCGTACTATTTTTCACAATTGTCAACAATTTTTTACGAATTTCAACTTGTTTTAATGATTTTTGACAGTTTTTTAACTATTTTTACCAATTTTTCATGGTTATTAAGAATTTCTCATAATATTCAACCATTTTTTTTAACGTTTCTGAACAATTTTCGACATTTTTTTACCATTTTTAACAATTTTTGAAGATATCAACATATTTTTGCGATTTTCATAATCTTTTCACGATTTTTAAAGTTTTTTCAAGATTTTTAACATAATTTTTAACATCTTTTTAGGATTTTTGCCATTTTTTTAGAGTTGTCAATTTTTTTGAAATTATCGACATTTTTTTTATAATTTCTGATAATTTTTTAATATTGTCATGAATTATTTACGTTTTTCAAGATTTCTTTGTAAACTACGACAATTTTTTCCTATTTACAACATTTTTTCAAGATTTAAATTTTTTTATTGATTTTCAACAAATTTTTATAATTTTTAACGTTTTTTTAACAATTTTTTGAAGTGCGCATAGTTTTATTTATAAAAAACTGAGTAATTTTTAATATTATTTATACAAAGTTTCAACTCCCTATTTGCACCCTTCTATTCTTCCCTTCTAATAAACCATAAAATACCTACGTGTTAAAAAAAATTGAATTTTAACTTTCACAAAATCGGTGGTGATTTAAAAATTTTTTCCATACAAACTTTTAACTCCTATTTCAGCCTTCTGAGTTAAAATTTCTTAAAAATCCCTTATTAGGGACATTATGAAAATTAACATCTGTCCAAATTTCACGTTTCTACCATCAGCTGCGACTATGTGCGCGACTACTATACCTCCTTTTATATGTAGAGATACTAACTGTGCCACCTTACGGTGGCGTCATAGTACTTATTTAAGTAAGAATTGCTCGTTTAAATATATAAGATATTAACTGCGCCTCGCTGTCCAAGGTTTATAGAGTTAAACTTCACCGTGGAAATAGACAAATAACTAAAAAAATATTAAAGGAACTTGACAAAACAAAAAAATATTTTTGTTAAAGAAAATTTTATTTGTCAAATAAAAAATAAGGGTTGATCGTAGAGGTGTGAAAATTTACGGTTGTATGTAATTTTGTATGCTGTATCATAAGAAAAAACAAATAATTTTGTACTAAAGATAAAAAAATTAGGTGTGGACCACCCTTAACATTTAGCGGGATCAAGAATAGATGTCCGATTCGCCACCCTAACCGATGTGCATGCCAAGATTCTCGACAATCGGTCAAGCAGTTTCGGAGGAGTTCAACCACAAACACCGTGACAAGAAAATTTTATATATTAGATATATACAATGGAAAGTGTTGTTATAACTCAAGAACTCCTTTACTTTCTTTACTATTAGAATACAAATTATGTATTTATTTTATAGTAGGTATAATGAATTCCTTATACATGGCGATGTAACTTAATTTATTTTTGGGTATCTAGGTAAGATAGTGTTGTTTTTCGATTAATAAATAGAAAAACGTGAAACTAAAATAAAATGAAAAATGAGAAAATACTTACTAAATCAAGTATATTAACGCAACAGTATAAACGAGCAATTCTTACCTAAGTAAATATCATTACGACACCGTAAGGTGGCGCAGTTGATGTTTAAGATATTTAAACCTAGCAATTCTTACTTAATAAACGCCAAAAAATTGTTACAAATTCAAAATAAATAAAGTTTTTAGGTGATTATTTTTTTCACCTGTCAAAATATCACAATTTTGTGATTTCGTCCTATGAAAACGCTTAATCTTCAATGTTTTATGCTAAATCTAGCCAATCATTCCGGTTTATATTGGTAAAACCACTAGTGGTGTTACTAGTATTGATAAAATTATAGAACTGTCAAAAATTCAATAACAATATTGAACAATCAATTTTCTTGTTTATAAGTACCTTACTATAAATCAACATTCATTTATATTATCTAAATATTCTGAAATATATTTTGTTATTATTATTATCACAATTCAATTCATCTAAACGATAATGAAAAATCAAATATGTAGGTACTTTAAAACTAACCTGCTTCCTGGTTCTGCATGCATTTAAAACTGCCTACAGGCAAATGTGGTCTTGTAGGTAAACTTTAAATAGATAATAATTTTTATTTTGGTAATTTTCTCTTTAATAATATAATTGTATAAATAGGTATAAAAATAAATATTTATTCAAATTATAACCCTGTTTTCACGACGCTCACGACAACTGACAACTGTCAATACTATCTAGTGTACAGGATAAGTTAATAGGTGGGGTAACGGCATTTCGTTTGTGTTAATTTATAGTGTACAGGATAAGTTAATAGGTGGGGTAACGGCATTTCGTTTGTGTTAATTATAAAATATAAGTTGGTCTAGGAAGTTTTTTTAAATAAAGTAGTTTTTGTACAGAATGGTTCAAAAAATAATCTTCTCAAATACCACTCGTTCTGTAATATTTTACTAGATAAATTTTAAGGACTCGTGGTATTACCTTTGAAAAAACGACGTTTTCAGATTAATAAACAACGTTTTCATTTAAAAAACGACGTTTTTTACGAATATATGTTATAAAACTGTCAAAACCTCAAAAAACTGTCACAACCGTCAAAAAACTATCACAAACGTCAAAAAACATTCATAAAAGTCAGATAACTGTGATAAACATAAAAAATCTTACAAATGCGACAAAAAAATGATGCAAAATAACATTTTTTTGGGAATATATGTAAAAAACTGTCAAAACATCAAAAAGTGCCACAAACGTCAAAAAATGGTAAAAAAACGTAAAATAACTCTAATAAATGTCAAAAAATCTTACAAATGTTGAAAAAATGAGTTTTGTGGCGAAAAAATACCATTTTTCGCGATCATATGTTATAAAACTGTCACAAACTCCAAAAATCTGTCAGAAACGTCAAAAAACTGTTACAAAAGTGAAAAATTGTCATAAACGTCTGTTGAGTTGTTTAGTGGACTGTATTCTTTAAATAATCGTTGAATTAACTTTACACAAAAAAAAGACTTTATTTGGATAATAAACAATTAATAGTTATTTGTGACACAAGGACGGAAAATGACATTTTGCAAGAGCGAGTAAAGTTGTGCAGCCGAGGTGCGTAGCACCGAGGCGAAACAATACGAGCACTTGCAAAACATTTTCCGGACGTGTAACAAACACTATTTTTTGGTCCGACTAATTTTTAATATTTTTAAAAGTTCTGTTATGTTCAAGACTTGACTGATTGTGCTACCTGAACTAAGACCACTGACTAGAAGACAGCCGACAGATATAAGCGCCACATTGGATGTTAAATATTATAGTTGTGTTGTTGTGTATTGTGCAATAACTTGTTTAAGACTTAATATACGTGTTTAGCTTTAGCAGTTATTAGTGTTTTAATTAACATATGTTGCAAACACAACAAGTTCAAAAACTTTTTACTTTGTGACATACAAGACAGAGCTGGGTAATTCCTTGGTAAAAAGTAATTAATAATTACAATTACTTTTTTTTCCTGTAATTTGTAATTGTACTTAAATACTTTTTTTTATTAAAGTAATTTGGAATTGTAATTAGAGCAAATTTTGTGTTGGAATTGTAATTTGTAATTAAATATTTATTAATCTAATTACAATTACTTTTACCAATAAAAACAAGAAAATTCCTGCATGACTCATGATCTTGCAGAGTTCCTTCCCAGACCCTTCCTCAAACGTTAGGCTAGAATCTGCTTACTGTTTATATTTTTTATATTATGTGTTGTATTTTTTGTTTAAAGTAAATAAATTTTTATTTAAAAAACTAACTTAGTTACTTAATTTTAAAATAATTATGTTTTTTATCACTAATATATTTGTATTGGGATTAATTTCTTTAAGTAATCTTTTAACATTTTAAATAACTAAAAAAGAATTAAAAAACTGCTTAGTCCAAAAAGTAATTATGAAAGTAATTGGTAGTTCAATTTTTCAAGTAATTGTAATTAAACTTATATAATTCCTTTCTCCTAACCATGTACTTTGTAATTGTAATTAATTCCTTTTTTTTAAAGTACTTTGTAATTGTAATTAATTCCTTTTTTTAAAGTACTTTGTAATTGTAATTAACAGTAAATGCAAGTAATTACCCAGCTCTGATACAAGATTAGATGTTTATATAAAGATGAAAGAATGAACTATTTTCATAAATTGACATAAATGTAAAATTTTAAAATACAAGTTGTGAGAGAAATTAAATGTAAATTAGAATCCTGCTTATGTTTAGAAAAAGTTATAGGTAAGTTTAGTATATTATACGCTGTTTTTAAATAAATTTAATTAAAATTTGTATTATTCATTATGTATTTTTGATGACTTAAAATTTAAACTCATAGCGCCATCTCTTTAGATAATCTAAAAGCTACTTTGCCGGCCTAGGCCGGAAAATGCCATTTTCCGGACGATTTTGAAGTAATTAATAGTATTGTTTCTGGACGGAGGACCAAAAAAACTGTTTTAACGTATGAAAATGAAAATAATAATGTCTATCTTCACTTCTCTTGAACGAATGTCGAACGTACAACCATGAATTGTCTCGCCCCGGGGTGGCGCAGGCCCGTTTCAACCATCTGGCTGGCAGTGGCTAATCGTCCGAAGTGACTGCTCGTACAACGTCAAAAAATCGTTACAAAGGTGAAAAAATACCGTTTTTAAGTGAAATAATCGACGTTTTTGGCAAACATATGTCAAAAAACTGTCACAAACAAGTGGCGAAAAAATATCGTTTTTAGATGAAAAAACGATGTTTTCGGGTGAAAAAACGACGTTTTTTACCAATATATGTCATAAACGTGAATTCGGCATTTGACACCTTAAACGAGCAATTTTTACTTAAAATACAAAAAATCGAAATAAAACACCGTAAGGTGGCCCTTTTGATATATAATCTTAGTTCTTTGATGCCACCATAAGATAGGGCATTTGTATATTATATATTTCAACAAGTATTTATTCTTACTTAAAAGATAAACAATCTAAACAAAACAACTAAAAAATGACAAAACCAGAAAAATTACCATAAGGTGGCGCTTTTGATATACAATTTTAGTTTTATGGCATCTAATTTTAATACTATGATGCGCATTTTTATCGTAAAAATTTAAACGAGCAGTTCCTACTTAAAATGTAAAAAAACTGTCATAAACGTCAAAAAACTATCAGAAACTTCAAAAAACTGTCATAAAAGTCAGATAACTGTCATAAGCGTCAAAAATCCTACAAATGTGAAAACAATGGTGAGTATCAATAATCCCACTATCAGGTACAATTTATAATTATAAGGCGATTACTTTAAAATAACTCTTACATAAAATATCCAACAGATCGTTACAACAGTTTGAAGTAATTTTTCTGGCAGGTTTTGGATTGTTTGCTACTTTTTTCAAAACAATACGTTCCTTACAAAGTGATAATTTTTTGCGACGTCCAACGTGAATAATGTAGGTGTGGCTTATGGGCTTATCAGTAATTTCGCCAATTTTCCTCAGTAATTTGTTCTACTTACACAAATCTATTAGCCTTTTTCAAACCGGAAAATCAATTTCCCGATTTTCTCATTCATTTTTTCATAATTTAGATGCTTTTAATACCAAAGGACTGCTTTGATTGGTATAGTCCATTTCATCGTTTTTGGCCGATTTGATATTAGAAACCACTGAAATGAGATTAAACTGTCATCCAAGTTACCAATAAATTAGGTCGTAAGTTTCTAAAACTATTAGTGTGGTTTGACATCTACAAAAATATGACGTTAATAATTATTAAATTCAACCCTTTAACAACGAGCCGTACATGACGGTTACTAGGAATGTGAAAAAAGTCAAGACTTCCGTATTGAATACTTTTTATCTACCGGTGAAACAAGATGCAATTACGTAAGTGTTGTATTAAAAAACAAACGTCTTCATTTAAATTTCTAACTTTCCTGTATCTGAGAGAGATCTAACTCTTAATTTACTTCGAGTATGATTTCTGTCATCGGCCAAAATCGGTGAAATGGACTATATCACATGCATACTTGATAACATCCTATGAAAATTACTTTTTTTTCTTGTTTCTTACTAATTTTCACTTAACTTTTTTTTATTTTTTCGTAATTTTTCCTATTCTATTGTTTTCCCATTTTTGCTTTCTTTCCTGTTTTTTCGATTAAATTGACGCAATTATTTTGTACTTCTATATTTTTTTGATTTTCTGCAATACTAAAAAAAAACAAATCCACATAAGCTTTTTAATTCTATTATTTTGCAATCAAAATAAATCGCCATCTAGCGGGTGTTTTTGAAATTAAGTTTTTTTAATTAGAAATTTGTTTCATCCCGTGCCACACACTAAATTTTTCATATTACAAACATTGAAACAGTGAGTTTTGATCTCTGTAACCAGTCGAAGTAAGACTATTTTAGACAAATAGCTTAGTAATATCTTGGCAACGATTTGACGACAACTGTCAGACGATTATGATTTTATTCGCTTTTGTTTATTTATTATAAATGCGATTCTGAAAGACTTGAAATAATGACATAAATAATAAATAAATGAATGTGCCTGGCAGAAACAACTGTCAGTTTCTGACTGACAGTTGCATTGGTCTGAAATTGTCTTGTTTCGACTGGCAAAAGAGGGATCAAAACTAGCTGTTTCAATGCATGTGATATAAAAAAATATTTGTATCTTTAAATTGCAACTAAAAAGATTGGTTTACATGTTTGTTTAAAAATTATTGATTTTATTTTATTACTGCTATTTATTTGGAGCATTATTATTATTGATATCAGTTTATATATTTCAGGTTTCCAATCTTTGACCAGAAAATGGCAACCTCAATTTAAGAAATTCCATGGAACATGTTCCTGTTGTGGACGATTTTTCTGTGATAAATTACAATTTTTTATCCATTTTTATATTTACCACTTTGTTGTTAATTGTAAAAAAAGTGTCAACATTAGAAGGAATAATGCTGCTACAAAACACATTAACCTACAAGATTTGGGTAATTTAAAGCAACAGATGAGGACTCACAGTGGACAAAAATCCTTTAAATGTGAAATTTGTTCAAAATGTTTCACAAAACCATATTACCTAAAACGTCATATTAAAACCCACACTGGCGAGAAACCTTTTAAATGTAAAATTTGTTCAAAATGTTTCACCCAATCCAGTAATTTAAAAACGCATATTAGAACTCACACTGGTGAAATACCTTTCAGATGTGAAATTTGTTCAAAATCTTTCACACAAAATGGTAGTTTAAAAGAGCATATTATTAGAGCTCACACTGAAAAGTCATTTAAATGTCCAATTTGTTTAAAACGTTTCACAAAATATACAAATTTACAAATACATGTTAGAATTCACACTGGCGAAAAACCTTTTAAATGTGAATTATGTTCACAATGTTTCAAACAATCCGGTCATTTAAAAGCGCATATTAGAACTCATACTGGTGAAAAACCTTTCATATGTGAAATTTGTTCAAAATCTTTCACACAAAATAGTAGTTTAAAAGAGCATATTATTAGAACTCACACTGGAAAGTCATTTAAATGTAAAATTTGTTCAAAATGTTTCTTAAAATCTAGTCATTTACAAATGCATGTTAAAATTCACGCTGGCGAGAAACCTTTTAAATGTAAAGTTTGTTCAAAATGTTTTACACAAATCGGTCATTTAAAAAAGCATATTAGAACTCACACTGGTAAAGAACCTTTCAGATGTGAAACTTGTTTAAAATGTTTCACAAAATATAGTCTTTTACAAATACATGTTAGAATTCACACTGGAGAGAAACCATTTAAATGTGAAATATGTACAAAATCTTTTGTACAATCCGGTCATTTACAAACGCATATAAGAACTCACACTGGTGAAAAACCTTTCAGATGTGAATTTTGTTCAAAATGTTTCACAGTAAATGGTAGCTTAAAAAAGCATATTATTAGAACTCACACTAATGAGAAACCTTTTAAATGTAATTAACAGAATATTTTATATAAATTTTTAATTGAACTGCAAGTTTTTTCTTTCTGAATAATCACCTTATATTTGACACTATTGTTTATTAAACCATATAATACACGGTTCTAGAGGTCTTTTAAGCTGGCATATCTTCTTTCTGATCCTTCCTTATCCCAAGCCCAGTAAAGCTCGGATCATTCGTTTCCAAATATATCTATTCAAAGTATTCTCTTTTAGGTCCTCATTTATTTTATCCCTCCGCCTCAACCTTGCTTTTAGTCTCTTTCTCTTACCTGCTATTCTTTTACTCACATAATTCTCATCCCTCCTCTGTAGATGAATGTCTCAACCTATTTTCACGAATTTTCTTGTTCAGCTGTCCCCATGTCACTGTACCTCTTATTCTTGCATTTCTTACTCTTCATCTCAGCCGCTTCTAAAGATGGGTACATACATGTAACAAAAATCGAAGATAGGCTGTGTAATTTTCATCGTATCAATACATCGTTGCGTATTTTATAAACGCAACATTCTGCTGTTCCGACTTTACTAACACAGAACATTTGCTTCTCCCTGTGTGTAAGTTTAATAACGTAATGGAAGTTGCTGCAGCAGCTTATATTCGTTAGGAAAAAACAAGTGGCCTTTACAAACATTTTACCAGAATGTCTGCAACAGACTTCGAGTACTTGATTAATTTAATGGGACCAAAAAAAGCGCGACTAGATACTAGATGGAGAAGGGCAATTTCGGTCAAAGAAAGTTTGGTAGTAACAATTCGATTTTTGTAGACTGGTGATTCTTTTACTAGTCTACAATACCTCTTTAAAATTTCTAAACAATCGATAAGTGCTATAGTTTCTGAAGTGTGCGAAGCCATCGTAAAAGGATTAAAAGAAAATATACAGGTAAGAACTCATAAATGTTTTATTAAACAACAAGTATCATAAACACAAACAGTAAACAAACACAAAAATGTACCTATAAATCCTCTAATGCAGGCATATCCAATAACTGGTCTGGTACTACGACTTGACTGATTCGAAATACTAGAATAAGTAGTATGCTGGAGATTGTAATTGTGATTGCTGCTGAGGAAAATTGTATACTCGGCTATCCTGGTAGTGTTCAAACTGTGAATGTTGTTAGTAAGATATGATTGCGAATGATCAAAATTGATTGAACGATGGTTGAGATGGTTCCTGTTTGCTGTACACAAAATATACATAATATTTTGTTGTACAGTACTTTGTAATTCAGAATATTATTTGGCCAGTTTTTTAGCCACAAGATTTCCATTCGGTTTGCTCCTGTTGGTTACTAGCGTTTGCTGATGCTTCTGATCGTATTTAAAAATCTTTATTTATCTTATTTTTTAGAATCTTCATTCCTCTTCGGACGTTTCCTATTAGGTTTCGCTTCTGTAGGTTTGTTTGTTGATAAATTTTCTATAGTCTTCTGATTCTCTTCTACACCAGAATTTTTATCGTTACCTGCACATAACCTGATATTTCTTTTTCTTCTATAATCTAAAATTATACAATTTAAAATAATTATTTAGTAACAAGTTTATTTATAAAATAAATATATAATTTACTAGCTGACCCGGCCACGCGTTGCTGTGGCTAAGGTTTTTGTTATATTACATTGTAGTAATCTATTTAAGAGGAACAGTAGGAGAACATCAGTCATGGGGACCACCATGCTTGTTTACATAGATGGCATTTGTAAAAAATATGGCGACCGCCATGACAGATTTTCTACTACTGCAACCCCTTAATACAATGAAATTATTATTTACGAATTAAGACGGAATACAAAAGAATTTTAAAAGTTATTATTATTTTTATTCAAGTTTCTAACAAATGAGTATATTACTGTCACGCCTGGAGAGATTTGGGAGAATGTGCCTTAGTGTTATAGGATAAGGAGTAGCTTACTAAAGGCACTCCCGGCCAGGTATCCTGCTGAAGGCAGAAAACTAACCAAGGGTAAGATGAAATAAACAGCAGGAAACAAACAACAAATATATTAACGAATAAAGAAGCAATAAGAATGAGTAATAAACATTAAGAATAGGGAGTCTTACCAAATAAACTACATGGTGGCATGTCACAGCACTTACTCACGAAAATACGTCAAGAGTCACAATGGCCCAGACCCCAGGGTCTGTTTTAGGGACACCCCAAAGGGTGACCCTTACAGACAACCTCAGACTACAAACTCCTGGTGTCTGACCTCAACAACCTGCTTTTAAAGCCAATTCATATTCTACGTGAGAATAAAAATTAAACTATTTAAACACGTGCCGAGATCTAACGTAATGACTTTGACCTGGTAAAATGTAATACATAACAATACAGTAAAATATAAACTAATAAATTAATATGTAGGGCAAAACTACCCTATCACCTATGTGACATTACAAAGTAAATAACATGTAACACTTTAACTTATGAATGAGGTAGGTAGGGCAGATAGTCTTAAATCTTTAACAATAGGCAATACTTATTATTTTAAATTATATTTACTTTTATTTTCAGTTTAATTTAGCACTAATCGGAACACAATATTTTTGGTTAACCTGTCTTTAGCTACCACAAACAGATTCGACGGTTTCCCTACACGTGAACATGCAACATAGTTGCCCAGTTTATTAAACTGTATAGTTTAAAAGCACATACCACAACTTTTTATGTTAATACTTTTCAATAATTAAAACTGAATTTAAGTGTCATCTGAACAATGCACAGCATCCTTCATATTGCAAAAATATTAAGTCATACAACGCTGTGATTGATTATAAAGAGGATTGTTTCCTTGTTAACAAAATCAAGGGTAGTTGTATCTAAAAACTTTCTAAAATAGTTTATTTTATTAACAGTTAAAATTAAAATAATAATTACTGTTTTCACATGTAAAAACAAAAAAAAAACTTCCCTCTGGCGTAATCGATCCCATTACGATAACCCAACCGAAGTGTCATAATCAGCCGCTGATCCAAATTAGCTACCAAGACTTTACATAAAGACTTTCAAAATGATAATATCATATTTAATATAATAACAATTCAATAGACAAATAATTTGCAATAAAATAATATTGCGATTATAAATTGAAATGTAAGCTTTCCTATCTTTCAAGTTGGATCAAACTGCACACGGTGTGCAAATTTGATTAAAATCGGTTTAGTAGTTTAGGAGTCCATTGCGGACAAACAACGTGACACGTAATTTATATATATTAAGATTTCAATTTTTATAGATACAGGGAACACCAAAAAAATTGTTAGAAGTGGCAAAAGATTTTGAGGACATCTGGAACTTTCCTTTAGTCTGGATGCATTAAATGAAAAGCACGTTATTCTACAAGCACCAATTAATACCGGAAGCAAATTCTTTAAAAGTGTTCTAAAGCATTAGCATTTTGCACGGAAAGGACATTTACCGTTGAGGGTTTTTATCTCGATATGTTCATACTAATCGTACCTCTTCTTTATTAGACTCTCTCTTACGTACATGTCCTTTTGAGTCTGCAAATACAAATACTCTCTTATCATTCGGTATATCATAACCGCATACAATTCTCTCCAGAACTTCTCTTTGTCACTTATCTCACAACCCTGCTTCGGCCCATATACACTCACAATTTTACATACATCTGTCTCTCTCTCTCTCTCTCTCTCTCTCTCTCTCTCTCTCTCTCTCTCTCTCGCACACACACATCTTTGATAGTTCAAACACTCTCTCAGCACACATTTCTTTTACACATTTATCCACAATAATTCCTAATATTTTTATTCACACTACTATTAAAAACTTATATTCCACTATACACACAAGATTTATTTTCCTTTTGGAATACCTAATAAAAACTACTTAAAATGGAAAGGAAGATACTACATATTTTAAATGGTATGTTATTATTGTGAAAAATATTTCACGGTAGGAACTTTTTGTGTTTAGCCTCCACTAAGTTATGGTCCTTTTTACTTCTTACTACATAAAATTTAAAAAATGTTGTAATGATAAATTATTTAGTTTTACTTCACTTTAATTCGTGATAGGTATTAAATTTTAAAACTTAAACAATGTATGTTGATGCATTGGGTAGGAGGAGGATACTTAGGGTGTACTTCAACGAATTTTTAGTTGCTGAAGCAGTAAAGTTGATCGAAGTATGGTATTTAAGGCGTCATGTAGCCCAAAAGCTTAATGTAGGTAATCCTGCGGTTTCCTGAGCTTGAACTCGCTACCAAATTCACGATATAGTAAGAAGATCCCCTTATCCAATCGACAACCCAGAGAGAAGATCGTATTTTACGATTTTGGGAAATTAGGGGTCGCACCGCTACTGCTAGAACACTGCAAAATCGCCTTGTAACAGCTATGAAAACGCGAATTTTGGAGCAAACGATACAAAACTGACTTCACGAAGGACAAATCCGTGCAAGACGATCTGCAAGAGCCCCTAGATTAACTTAAGCTCTTCGATGAATCGTAGAAACTTTTTTCAAGAGCATTATAGTTGAAATTTAGAGCAGACGGTCAATGTTTTGTTTACAGATGAATTAAAACATGTTATTAATAACTAAGTCTACACGAACAACAAATAATATTGAAACATTAATAGACTATGTATTGGTTAATAATAATATTGTTAATGCTACAGTTCATCATACTCCTAAGATTAGTGACCACTGCATAATATCTGTTAATCTCAGTAAAAATGACAAAGACATAAGTGTTACCACAAAAATGGATAGAAACTTTAGTGAATCTAACTTAAACTAAATCAAACTTGATTTATTATGTTGTAATTGGAACTTGAATTCTGTTGACGTAAATATTATATAGGAAGAACTTTACAAGAATTGCCAAACGCTAATTAATAATGTAGTACCTTTACAAGTTTGTCAGTACAAAAGTAATGTGCCATGGTTTGATAATGACATTCATTATTCAGTATATATACTGGTGCTGATAGAAATGATAAATGGGAAGCATTTAAAAAACTAAGAAATAAGGTCTTACATTTACTAAAAATAAAAAAAGAACCATATTATTTTAATAAAATTGATAGATATAAAAGCAGTTCTCGATTAATGTGGTAGATTCTAAAAAAGTTATTTAGTAGTATAGTTGTTCCAATGTCAATGTGAAATTTTTTGCTCTTTGTCGAAATTTTAGTGCCTTTGATAGCAATGCCGACCATTGGCGTGGAATTAAATAAAAAGGGTTTTTATTAATTTTTGTTTTAAATTTCGAAAGAAAAACGGTTTTTGTATATTTGTAAATTTTGTATCAATTTGTAAATTGTCAAATAACAAATTAATTCTTTCAAATTAAAACTTGTGAATTTTAGTTATTAATAAGAACATTTGACTCATTATTCAAATAGTACATAACTCATAATCTTTTTATAACAATTGTCTACAAATATAATAATACCAATAATTTTGTCAGACAATCTTAAAAGATTGTCTGTCCAGCAAGGACCACGAGGAGGTATGAGCCTTCCTTGCCTGGAAAGGAAAGGGTTGTGTATGTTAGTAAGAATATAAAATTAGTTTGTTTTTGAAAACAAGTTTTCAAGATACATCACGATAGTTGTAAAGAAAATTGGTTAGAATGACTAACAAGAATTGTCAGAGTCTTCTGAAGTAGAATCGTTCCCAGGTTGAATAACTAATGGTGCTATTGGCGGTAAAACAGGATATTTCTTTTCTATTTTTATAACATATGCTTCGCAATTTTTTCTTTCATACATCGCTATTAATGCCACTAATTACCTCTCGAATATTATCAAGAAACAACTGCGCTTAAGGTTGGTGACTGATTATATTTTCGTAAACGTTTCTTTACAGTACTCCAAATCATTTCGATTGGATTAAAAATACAGTAGTAAGGAGGTAAACGCAAAAGGGTAAGACCATGTCTGCTGCAAATGGTGTCAATGACGTATTCATTTTTAAAATTCTGACTTTTGATCATTCTTATTAATTTCTTCTTTACTGGAACCTTCTTAGGAACATTGATATTTTTGATTGCTATAAATCTTAAAATTTTATTCTTTTTTGTGTTATTAGGTATTTTATTTAATATGCGGAAATGATACGACGCATTGTCCATAACAATTACCGAATTGTAAGAAAACCCAATACATAGTGTTGAATTTCGATTCATAAATAAATAAATAAACGAAAAACTAAAAGAAAGTAGAAAATTAAAAACAGAAAAAATGCGAAAAAAATAAAGTCTAAAAAAATACCTTTCTAAATCAAATGATATAACGCCACCGTTAGGTGGCGCAGTTATTATCTTATACAGGGTGTCCCAGGTTTTTTGATCAAGACTTTAACAGTGATTAGAAAAAGTTATTTTAAAGTAAGTTACCCTTATGAACATTGGTCGTGAAACTTTTTGTTTCTGAGATACAGGGCATCAAAATTTTCCACAAAAAAAAAGTTTTTATTTTTTAATATCCGAACTATTTAAAATATTTAAATCAAAATTGGTACAAACAATACTGGCATGAAGAGTCACAAACTTAAATAATATCAAACTTTTACATTGACCAGTGGCGGAGATATGACGAATTAATAATATTAATTCGGCTAACAAAGTAGCACGGCACTGGATTAAGTTTTATAAGGTCATATTCAAATAGTACATTCCATTCTTAACAAAAGTGTCCTCTTGAGATTTGTTCGTAGGTAGCGTCGTTTGTCCTCAAATTAGGTTTTTGTAATTAGTAATTCATAAGGATGTAGATTAGACCCGAGTTTGATATTGCCAGACATCGCAGTTGCGATGGATGTGTTTGTTTAAGGTTTGCCGTTATGTCTATTTAGTTTTTTTGTATCTAAGCTTATAGCTCTTTATCCCAATATTGTTTGTACCAATTTTTGTTTGAAAATCTTTAATAGTTCAGATATTAAAAAATAAAAACTTTTGTTTTGTGGAAAACTTTGACGCCCGGTATCTCAGAAACAAAAAGTTTCACGACCAATGTTCATACGAGTAACTTACTTTAAAATAACGTTTTCTAATCACTGTTAAAGTCCTGATCAAAAAACCTGGGACACCCTGTATATTTAAACGAGAAATTCTTACTATATTAAGTACTATCAAGCCAACCGTAATATATATCTAATATAAAAAATCAATAAAAATCACTAACGCTACTGTGTACTGTAATGGGGAACAAGACTATGCGCCATATTTAACTCACGCAATTTTTCTCTTTGATGTTTCGTTTGATGTAGCACCGCGCTTAGTTAGAGCCGTCGGCATTACTTTGCATTAATATCAAAGGGGTACGAACCGACTTTGAAATGGCAAACTATAAACACAATGTTGCCTTTACTTAAAAAAGTCTTTAGGTATAAGTAATATATACAAAATTGATATCATTAGAAGTGAAAACTGTTTAAATATGAAGAACCTAGTTAATTAATTTAAGTATAAATTTTGTAAGAATATTTTTATATTATCTTTCTAAGAGTCATTGAGGAACAATTGAATAGTAAAGTAGAGAGAAAATTTTCAAAATATATAAACTTAGGAATATTCGGAAATATATCTGGCAACCTAGATTCGAAAGTCGGTTCCTTTGAATTAACGCCAAATTGAGCAGAATATAAATGAAATTGCAAGTAAATTTAATAACTTCTTTATAAATAGCATTACCCAAATAATTGATAGCATTCCAACTGAAATAACAGGAAATTTCTGTAAATATAATCTATATCCAAGTTTTTTAAACTTTACCACCTATCGAAAACGTGCTTGAATTAGTTGTGTACGAACAAACTCTGGAACATATTGAAAACAATTATATTTTATTCAGCAACCAATCTGGATTTTGTAAAAAATATTCTTGTGAAGCAGCGTTGCAATATTCTGTGTAAGTTTAAAACAGAGGTAGAGAATGGTAATTATGTAGTTGCCGTTTTTCTAGACTAAAAGAGAGCTTTTGATCGTAATAGACTCTTGGAGAAACTTACTGGATATGGCATTAATGATTGCGCTTTGAACTGGTTTATTAATTATTTATTTCGGAGAAAACAAAGGGTAAATAATAATAATAATAATGCTTTATTGTCAGAAATTTTACAATTTGTCGACAAAGCTAAAAAACATACAAAAAAGTACAAAAACCTTAAAATCTAACATATTACATAAACAAAATACAAAAAAAATATTTATACAATTAAAGAAATTGAAAGTCATTAAAAAAAAGAAAGAAGAAGAAAAGGAAAAAAGAAAAAGTTCCTTGAAGTAGTAAATTAGTGTGTATTTAGAAGTATAAAATCATAATATGAAAAATTCATTTACTGTGTAAAAAGATCTCTCCAATAAGTGTGCCTTCAAAGCTCTACGGAATGCGGGAAAGAGTGTATAATAGATTTGATATTGAAAGGCAGACGATTGTGCATCTTTTTTGCATTATACAATATAGAGTTTTTGATTAACTCTGATCGTGGGATTGGTAAACAAAGATCAAGCTCCCTGTTTCTAAGTGGATAGTTGTGGGAAGGCGATTCGCTGACGAGTGCTTGCGGACTAAGCAAATTGATTCAAAAATGAATAAAGAAGGAAGAGTTAAAATTTGATATTTTTTAAAGTATTCCCCACAATGAGTTCTATTGTTTAATCTTAACATGTAACGGATAGCTCTCTTTTGAAGTTTGAAAATACGGTCAAATTGAGTCGCACAACACGTACCCCAGAATGGAATGGCGTAACGGAGATGCGACTCAAAAAGGGCGTAATAGACTGTTCGAGCTGTTGATAAGTTTAATTCCTTGGAAACTGATCTTAGCGCAAAACACGCAGAACTTAATTTTTTTGACAATGCATTGATGTGCAAATCCCATTTTAATGCGTTGTCAACAATGAGACCCAGGAACTTTACAGAATCAACGATTTCCACACTATTGTTATTAAGTTCAAAAGTTTGCAATGTACCTTTATATGATAAGATTTTAGTTTTAGAGAGATTGAGGCACAGAAAGTTAGAATCGCACCACGATTTAATAGTGACTAAGTCACGAGATACGGTACTAAAAAGGGATGTACTATCCGGGTTGCTACAGGTAAAACTAGTATCATCAGTAAAGGGCGGATTATATGTATGAAAATATGTACATGTATATGTAAAGATATTTTAAAATATATGTAAGAATTCGTCAAAAATATGTAATAAATTAAAGCAATAATTATATAATATGAGTTAAAAACAAACAACATTAATACTCAGCAACTTTATTTTTACATATTATATACAAAATATACACATATATACCATATATCTTAATTATGGATATTGTAAAAGGAATTTACAACTAAATATTTTTCAAAATTTTCTATGGTAAAGGTTTGTCTTTTATCAGAAAACATGTGTTTATATAAAGAAAAGCTTTGCTCTACATCTACTGAGGTAATAGGGGCATATTTAAATTTTGGCAACAGGTTTCCATCAATACACGTTTCTATGTCAAAATGGCCTCTAAAAATGTATGATACATTCTGAATAATTTTGAAGCCTTCATTATTTTCTAAAACCTGCTTAAGCTTCCCCAAAACTTTTGTACCAATGTCGCCTTTTACTTTCTGGCATTCCTTCTGAAAATTTTCAATTAGTTCCACAGAATCAACTAGAAGTTGCGACTTCTTTTCTAGTAACGTAATTGTTTCCGGTATAAAACTATAATTCGTTTTAATAAATATCAGACTTTTATGCAGCTCTTCGTTATCGAAAACTGCTTTTGATGATGTGACAGCCTGTGAAGAGTCTGATATCTCGTTTATTACGTCCTTTATTCTACCATAATTTTCAGCGCAAAAAATGGCTGCACTTAGCCAAGTCCCCCATCGAGTCAATACTGTCAATACAGGCTGGGGAGGTAGCGGTATGTCACGAAGCCTCTCTTTGTATAATTGAACCCGCAAAGGAGCCTTAAGGAACACCGTCTTTACATTGCTAATTAATTCGTTAACAAGAGGAAATTGGGCTCTAATAATCTCTGCAACTCTGTTAACTCCATGAGCTAAACAAGTAATATGAAAAAGATTCTGATAAAATATTTTTAAATTTTGCCCCACCTTAACCATATATGGGACAGCATCCGATAAGAAAATCACAAATTTATTTATTGGAATGGCATCTGGCAAAAAGAAGTTTGTCAAAGTGTCTTGAGTGAATCGTGTAACGGTCAAATTGTTGGCTTTTTCAAGTTGCTTTGAAGATATTAAAAATGAGTTTCCTGGACCATGTTCCTCTAGTGTGCCAATTAGCAAATGAACAATATATCTTCCACAGGGGTCTGTAGTTTCGTCCACAATAACATAAAAGTAATTATCACGTATGGCTTCCCGTATTTGGATCATTGTTGATTTATATATAGAGTCGACACTTGATTTCCTCAATGTGGATTCATCTGGGATATTAAACTTACAATATTTTTCCAAAAACGATCTTAGATTAACGTTATTCAATTTTTTTAATGGAATGTTAGAAGCAACCATTGCCTTGCACAGATCTTCATTAAATTGTGTTTTATCGTTGCTTAATGCACCCGAATTAAATAGTATATTATGCAACGAGCGTTTAATGATGGCCATTAAGATGCGAGTATGAGAGTTACGACACGAGCCGCAGGCGAGTGTCGTAAAGAATACGAGCATCTTAATGGCCATTAAATGCGAGTAGCATACACTATTTTTTCTACGACCTTTCACAATAATAACATACAACTTATATGAACTAAAATTTATTAAATTAAGACACGAATACAAATCATATTATGATCTAAAATTAATTATTTGTTGTACGTAATTATATTTTGTATTGTACAATTATTAAAATTAAAGTGAGACGATGCTGACGTTGCTACAGCATCAGTTGATGTTGAAGGAGCAATATGTACTTCGTTGGTAATATTATTGCACTCAATAGAGTTCAATATTTGGTTACTTACATTAATTTTATTTTGTATTGACTCGTCAATATAATTTTCGGCAACTGCTGTGGACTTCCACCCACCGTGTCTTTTTAGTGAGGTTATGTCTCCACCCGAATCAACTAATATTGTCGCAGAACTGCGACGAAAACAATGTCCAGTGTATAAATTCGGATTCTGAAGATTTAAAAAAGTGGCTATTTGTTTTCCCATATTGCCAAATTTATTGATTCCGACATTTTGGACAGTGCATTTTCCATTTTGGTAATTTGTGAAAAAGTTTGGTGCAATACAATTTTTTGGGCGTAGATTCATATACTTCTTGCAAATTTGATAATACTTCCCTGTGATGGTAAATTTGCGTGTTGTTTTAGTTTTTGTATCTTTTATTGTTATTAAAAGAGTGGAGTCAAAATCGTGAACGTCATTAAGTTCCAACTTATATAACTCATGTCGTCGGCATGCTCCCATAATTCCAAAAATGCATACAACCTTCAACAATAAATACTGTTTATCTGGGGCTTCTGTGATAAATTTTTTTATTTCATTTGAAGAAAATGTTTTGGCCTTTTTGGATGTATATCCTTCAGATTTTCTTTTTAATAAAGCATGTAATTTGGTATATTTGCTTATATCCACTTTGTTTTTAATTGTCAACGTAGATTTCAAAATAGAATACTGGGTCCATAAAGTTGGAGATTTAAACTTTTTGGCCAATTCATCAAAATAAACAATTAAAACGTTTTCAGAAAAACTGGTAACCTTATTCGTATTTCGCCATTTCATAAACTGTACATACACTTTCTCGTATGCTTCTCTCGATTTTTGTGGCAACAAGTTTTTTGCTGTGCAGTTGGCACGTTCTGTTATTTCTGGTGGTGTTAAATTCTCTTCATCACTCTCAACTTCAATCATTTTTAAAGTTTTTCAAGTTAAAATTCAAGATTCTTTGACACTTTGCTTAAACTTGAACTGTCAAATGATCTATTTCTGCTGTTCATGACAGATGTGATATAACCAATAGCTATGTAATTTTAATATGACGTCACCACCTGATGCTTTTTTATTGGTTAAAAACTTGTATCTAAATGAAAATCTGTACTTTAATGAGATCCATTTAGATACAGTTGTTGAAATTTTAATTGACATTTTAAAATAGGGGAGTAGAAAAACAGTTTTTCAACGATTGTTGACTTTTTTCCCCATTTCTAATCTTTTTTATATTTGCAGTATGTTTGGCTGTTTTGACATGCTGATGCACGTGTAATTTTGTATCGACGTTAATCTGAAGCAAGGAGAAATTGAATAAATATTTAGAGTAGTGTATATTTTATAAATACGCGCATTAGATATAAACGAATTGCAGATTTTTGTTTCATTAAAAGTTACTTACAGTTTTTGAACATGCCGTGCAGAACACGTTTTCACCATTTGAAGTTCTGCGTACGGTTTAATCCACAGCAAATTAAACTTCATAGGCATTTTTTTAACAATTTATAAACACGTCTAAACTCAACTAAATGCAGCGCTGAACTGAAGTCCAGGAAAGCGGAGATTATAAGAATTGTTATAAGAGCTTAGGTAAATAGTACCTAGAAATAAACGGACAGGCCCTGCATAATTACATCTTAATGGTTTTCGGGTTTTTCCTTATCCTTGTAGGGTAAAGTGACGAAAATATGTAAATATATGTATTTACCACTTAAATATGCACTTTTTTCAAAAAAATCTAAAAATATGTAATATATGTAAAAATATGTAACTTACATATAATCCGCCCTTTAATCATCAGCAAAGAGGCAGAGTTTACCACTAATATTTAGGTAGGCAATATCATTAATAAAGAGCAGAAATAAGATAGGACCTAGAACTGAACCTTGAGGCACCCTACAGTCAATTGGCTTACAGGAGGATGTTCTCACATCAACCCTTAACAGCTGACTTCTGTAGGTAAGATATTATTTAAACCACTCGAGTGGTATTCCTCTAATCTCATAGTGTTGTAATTTGTTAATTAGGATGTTGTGGTTTACACAATCAAAGGCCTTAGAGAAGTCGCAGAAGATTGTTGCTGTAGAGTCCTGATTGTTAAGACTGGAGTAAACATTGTCAAAGAGCGAGAACATAGCATCATTGGTAGATTTATTGCTCAAGAAACCAAACTGTTGGGGCGTTAGTATTTTATATTTGCAAAGAAAAGATAACAATCTTTTTTTAACCAATCTTTTAATAATCTTCGACAACGTGGGGAGAAGTGCTACTGGGCGATAGTTAGAAGCTTGATCTTTATCACCTCCTTTGTGCAAGGGAATAATTATCGCAGTCTTAAGGCAGCTTGAAAAGACTCCAAGTTGAAGTGACTTGTTAATCAAGTTAGTCAGATAGGGCTTAGGGTGTTTACCGGTAGATTTGAAAACATTTTCAGAGTAAGCCCATCCGTTCCAGCAGATGATTTGTTTTTAATCTCATTAATTGTGTTACGAAGCTCGGCCAATGATACAGGTGAAATGAAGAAACTGTGTAAATTTTCGTTTCTGAGATAAGAAAGAGGATCGTGGGAAGGAGTTATGGAGCTCACTAAGTTTTTTGCTACATTAACAAAGAAGTTGTTTAAGTTCTCTGGAGAATAGGAATTTTGTTAGATGAAGAGGTCCGGTCCCTTAATTCATTTACAATAGACCAAGTTTCTTTAGCAATGTTACCCGCATTTTCCAATCTTCTATTGTAATACATATCTTTGGCAGCTTTGATAGTTTAATATAAGTTTTCCTGTACAGTTTTTCATAATTTTGGAACGAGACGCTATCTGAGAATTTTTTTAAATATGATAAACAGCGCATGTTCTTAGAAGATAATCGTAAGCCTCTAGTAGACCAGGGTTTGTGTTGCTTCACTTTAATAGGTCTGAGAGGAAAGGATTTGATTGCAAGATCAGACACTATCTTTACAAATCTAGAGAATTCGGAGTCGACGTCATCAGATAGAAAATTCCAGTCAGATGTTAGACACAACTCTTTGAAATTTTGGAAATTTTTATCTCCGAAAATACGGCCTAATTTGCGCGAAACATTTTTACTTTTGGATTTTAGGGGAAAAATTAATAATAATATATCTAATGAAAATGGGATTAAAATTGGTGTACCTCAAGGCAGCGTTGTAGGACCACTTTTATTTATTTTATATATAAATGATTTAAACCTCTTTGTGGATTGTGATTGTGTTCATCTGTTTGCAGATGATTCTCGGGTGGCCTACTTTGCTAATAACTTGGAAACTGTGGTACAAAGAATGAATAGGGCTTTAAATTCCGTCAATAATTATTTAATGTATAATAAACTTAAAGTATTAAAAAAAGCGATGATAACCAAAAAATATTAATATAGTAATATAGATTTGAATCAAATTAATATTACAATTAACGATGAGAAAATTAAAATTGTAACGTCAATTAAATACCTTGGTTTTCAACTTGATAGCTTCTTACTATTTGGTGGTCACTTTAAGTATGTTTTAAAAAAGATTTCAAATTACTTTATTACCTTGCAAGAATATCAAAAAATTTATCAACTCAAAAAAAATCACAAATTATTCAACCACATTTGGATTATTGTTCATCAGTTATGTTTCCTTTTAACGTAAACCAGATTAGTCAGTTACAAAAACTCTAAAATCGTGGTATGAGGATAATATTAAAATGTAGCAAATATAATTCTATAATTATTATGCTCAAATCGCTAAAATGGCTTTCAGTATATCAGAGATTATACTATTTGACAATGGTATTTGTGTATAAAATATTAAATAATTTAGCACCACCTTACTTTCAAGACTACATTCATTTTAACAATATGTGTCATTCATAATTACTCTACCAGATATAACAATAACTTACATATAGCTAGAACAAATAAACGAATGTCCATGAATTCCTTATTTTTTAAATGCCTTGACCATAATAATAAATTACCAATTTGTGTTAAATCTAGTTCGACAGTAAGGGTTTTTAAAAAGAAAACAATTGAACATATTAATGACAATGTATAATGAGCAGTACCTATTTATTTATACTTAAGTATATTTTTTGTTGTCGTTTTTACATATTTAAAAAAACAAATGAATATAAATAAGAAAACATTAATAAAAAATTATTTTATAATAATGTATTTTTTTATTTAAATTTTAAATTAATTAAAATAGTACAGTATTCGCCAAAAGAAACGACAATGAAAAACTAAAGCTGTATTAAACATGAAAAATTTAATAATAACATTTCAAATAATGCGAATTTTAAGTTTTGCTCCTATACAAAATGTGAAGTGCTCGCCATTGCGTTTCAAGCAGTACTCATAACGCTTAACAAGGTTGCTTAGCATGTTATTAAAAATGGGCTGCTGCATTCTTCTGAAAAAGGTCAAAAATTTTTCACGGAGTTCATCAATAGGCATGTTCACTAATTTTTCAAATTGCTTTTATTTTATAGATAGAACTTATATAAACACGAAAAATATATTTTTGTCAAAAAAATATTACTAATTTCAGTAAAAAATTAATAGAAAGATCTGTTTTCATAATTGCCGCCAAAACTCTCCATACTATCACTTGATAAAAAACTACATCACTAACCGGTAAACAAAGCTCTCGTTCCATTAAAGTACATTGTATTTGACTAAATTATTAAGAACTTGTTGATCACAAGCTGTAAAAATGACGTCGTTTTACAAAAACTGTGCAGTGCCAATGTCTAAGAATACTTCAATAAGTAGGTACACCGCAGAAACTTTTTATAAACGTTCCAAAGAACATCCTAATAAGAAGAAAGTGGTTAACACTTGCTAAAAGACAGTAAAGACACCCACAATCATTGTCACCGAAAAGTACCAGTCATTTTTGTAAAGATCATTTTGATATAAGTAAGTACTAGCAAACTAAAAATGTAAATACAAGTATTTAAATTGGATCTAAATAGAAGAAATCAGAGCTTAAGTAAACTGTTAAAACTTTGTATTTAACACGGATTTAAGGTACATAACCTCTCTTTAAATATTTTTTTTGTTTTATATCATAATTATAGTTCCAAATGTGATAACGTAATACAATGTATTATGTAAAAAAAGTAAGCTATTGTAGTCGTTCGCTGGTGGCTCTTGAATATGACAGATAAATTAGATTATTTACCGAACTGTGACGTCATATCGCTCTAAATGGTGTTAGCAATCACGTGATAATAGATAATAAATAATGCATTTTAAATTGTTTTTATTTAATTTCAGACTAAAAATTAGGTTCTTTTAATTTTATTTTAGGTTTTTAAATACTGTATTTAATAAGAGAAAAAAAATTAGATGGATTTGTAACATGAGTGAACATGCCTCAATTGTTGCCGGTGGAATTTCTGTAAAAATGACTTGTTTCAGCATACCCCATACGTAAGCATTAGGAGTTATTAGATAAGGTGAATGAGAAGGGTAAGGAAAATTCGTGTTACGGGAAATTACGCGGAGACTTCTTTTTGGTGATTCTAACACCTGTTGAAATAGCCTTCCTTGATTCGCATTTGTTGTAACAGTAATTGGACGACCAGTACAGCTTTTGCGTTGAGTTAGAACGCTTCCTGTTCGTCGAAATTTTGCAACGACTCTTAACAAGTGCAGGCTTCTGAAACCCTTCCCGAAATTGATTGGCAACCATTTACAAACTAGGTCCATTTGATCGTCCATTCCGGTATGAGCGGAAATAATACACAATAATAAATATTTTTTCTTGCGTTGTAAGCACCACTTCGAATCTTTTTGACAGTTTGTTAGAATAAACAATGTTTAAAAATACCATGACAACTATTGTCACTTGTTTCATATGACGCGATTATATTTTACAGGCTTCCTGATTTCACTGTCCTTTGTTTTGGTGCATACCGTATAAACTCCTCTTAGTTTGTATGTGTTTGTGTGTATTTATATAAAATAAAAACGATAAAGGAATAAAATCTATGCACCATCGCTTGATACCAAAGATGATATATTATGTTTGTCCAATATTCTCTTCCCAGTTCATCTACCTCTTTCGACTTTACATAGTCCATTTCCATTAGGGCCCATTCAAAATTATTTCTGGGTTGGGACTGGTAGTGTTGAAAGTGCCGATATAGGTGGCCTATTAGTTGACGTCTTACTATAACCACTCGGTTCTGAGAAGAAATTGTTGTTGACGACGACTATGACAAACATCAAAACGATGATGTAGCTGCAATAATAAATTTTAAGATTTTTTTGGAATTGTTTCTAAACAACGCAAATCATCGGTACAAAGTTTTCTTTTTGTGATTTACATATTACGGCGTCCAAATGAATCTCGACAAAAACAGAAATGTTTTTCACAGGATTCACACCAAACTTCCAAATAAATCAAACAAGATTAAAGATTTATTTTTATTTTTTTATGATATTTTTTTACATGATAATAATACGATGTGGATTTAATAGGTGTATATCAAAATTGAAAAATTGTACCACCTCTTCTCCAACGACTATTAATAAATCAGGATCATAATTTAGGTATACCTAAAACAAAAAAAAAAATTAATCATTAAATCTCCATGTGTCTGTTTGTGTATGAATAACAATTCTTTTGTCTTCATAAGGATTCAACACTGATTTACTTTCTTGGATAGTAAAAAAATTATGTTTCTTAGATTTAATTACATTTTGTTTGATTGTATAATGTATATTGTGTTTCATAAAATAAACAATTTTTGTAATCATCAAAAGGAATCATACGTAGTGGTGATAATGGAATACCTTTAGCTTTCTTTACTATACCAATTTTAGATATAAATTTTTTCATATAATTTTCACTATATCGTTCCAATTGTTGTTCCTGTATTTTTTATCTATATTGTCTTTATCAATTTGTAATTTAAAACTGTACATTTTTGATCGTAATCCCACAAATTCCAACAGTATTTTACCATTATTTTCATCTTTCATAAGACCCAAACCTTTTCATTCCTTTATGGGATGTCATACACATAGTTTTCAGTATAGTCAGATGTATCAAACATATTAATGTCATTTTTTATATACTTATAAACGTTATCGTCGTGAAATTGTAAATTAAAGCTTTTATACAGCGATTTGAATTATTATTATTGTACTAAATAAAGATAAAATGACATTATCCCGAGTCTCTTTCGAAGCAGTAGCATAAGGAAAGCGACATGACTGTACTACTATTTCAAAAACCGCAGCAAAGAATAATGTTACAAAAATAGTAAAAAATCTTTTAAAAAACAAATATGTTCCACTCTAATTTCAGAAAAAAAAAATTTTTTTCGTCAACTGTAGTTCACTTGAAAAACATCCTGCATGAAAATCCTAAACCTACTATTTTTTCATATTACAGGATTTGAGCAATTTTATTCGACGCAATGCAGGAAATGCCAGATCGTGACAGTAAAAAAGTTTGCAAAAGAACTATTTTTTTTAATAATTTATATAAGTGGATATCTTGAATTTCAAAGTAGAAAAGAATCATCATCTATCTGTCAAAATTATTATACCATAGATTCGGTGTGATGTGAAAGATATATTAAACAATATAGTGACGATAGGCGGAACCTAATTGGTAATTATAAGTTTAAAATTCAGGCAGATTTTTGAAGTGAAAACTTCTTTAGCCGCGTTGAGCATTTTTTCTGTAAAGGGTAAAAAATCTTAAATTCGCGTCAGGACACGTGACTCTGATCGAAAAAACGTAAGATAACAAATAAACAAATTAAAGAGACGTGCAATCATATTTTGTAGTGGTGAAAATAGGAACTAAACCAGCTGGTAGCGCGAAAAGCGGAAAAGTAGTTATAACCGTATAGTGCCTAAGTAAGTACTAGTAGTGTTATTTTAATATAATTTTTTAAGGTACTTTAAGCATAAAAAGTGTGTAGAAGTATAGTGAATAGTTTTAAACATGGTGCACTGATGTCGGAACTTGTTGCCAACTTTATATTATGCATCAACACATCTGTTCTATTATTTTCTCTGGTTTTGTAGTTGACATTGGTCAAAACATGGCTTTACTGTTTATAGTGCCTTAGTCTTAATAAACTTATTTATAAATAAAATTATGAAATTATCAAGTTGTGAAAAAATTATATAGGTTTTAAATAGATTCGACAAAAAAGCGAATATTCGATGTTACTATGAATAAAAATATCGATATATCGGATACAATAAATATTTGTCAAAACTCAAAACATCGAATTAATCCGACATATCGTATGGAAAACATCGAATAAATTCGATATATCGACGTGTGAATATCCCTATGCCACGCGCACCTATAAATAGTGACAGGTGACAGCTAATAATTCAAAATTCAAACGTCTGTGTTTAGTGTTCTTTAAGTGTTTAAAATATGGATATTAAACAAATTAATGATAAAAGTGACGAAGAAATAGCGAAAGAAAATGAGTAAGTACTTTATAAATATACTAGATGAAAATTTAATAAGTTTTAATTTTTAATTAATATAATTTTATTATTAAGCTTAGGTTTCGATCTAGTCTATCGTACTGCTTAACGAAATTATTAATATAGATACATATGTATGTACTTACATATTATAGATGTAATATACGATAGCAGAATAAATAAATATTGTATTCTACCACCTAAATGATAGTACTTTTATACTGATAAAGCAATTCGTGCTTCTGAGAGATAAACTTTTTAATGTAAAATAATTGTAATACTTTTAAAGTGTTAAATTTTTAATGTAATATAAATTGTCATGTTTGTGTACGATATACGATAGCGCAATAAATGAATATTGTATTCTATCACATAAATGATAGTAATTTTATACTGATAAAGCAATTCGTGCAAAATTATTCCCTAACCATTCCAAAATATCAAACATGCACAACGTTAATAATCAAGTTTTCACTTCTGCTGGCACTCCCGGAGTGCAACCCGTCGTTTTTTTTTATCAGCATGTCTGTTATTCCGGACCTACATATTATTGAATATTCAGAACAACATAGTGTAATGTTTAGTAGTGTAATTAGGATATTAGGATATTTAATGAAAACTTTCACTAGTAGGTTTTCGAATATGCTTTAATATAATAATAATGTCACAAAGAACTATACTAATTCGATTGCTGATTATAAATAGCAATATATTAGATCCAAGCGACCGAGTACAACATAGCACATGTTACATACTAATTTGCTGGCGGTGTTGCTGCACCTAACTGGTAGAATATAAGTATCACATTGAAATAACTAAAACAAGAACTGATTTATAATAACTAAACGAACTGATTTGTAATAACTAATTATTGACTAATTAGTTATATTTATATACATTACAGATAGCATCTTTAAAAACGCGCTGGCAGAACTCAATATAGGTATTAAAGAAATGGGATATGGGTCAATAATTTACGATATCCGGACGACACAGTGCTAATTGCGGACAACATGAAATGTCTTCTTAATGCCATAGATAGCACCAGCCAAACTTAATATATCAATATCATCACCAAGAAAACAAAATTTATTATAGTCTCACGCAATCCGGAGAAACATCAAGATGTAAGTTTAAGTCATAACGGTAGTATAATAGAACGAGTGGTACGCAAATTTAAATATTTAGACAGGTGAATATCCGATTTGCTTATGTTGTAAGGATACGAAACATTTTTTATCTACTCTACCTCATATTATGTATTAATCATTAGTTCGTGAAAACTGTCATTATAGACAGCACTGCGTGAAGTAACAATGTATTTTAAATGAGATTTACTTTTTCGCACTGTTTTTGACACACATTCATATAATCAAATATCCTTAGCATTCGCGTTGCCATGGTGTTGCTATGAGAGCATTAGTTTTGTTAGTATCTTGTAAATGAATTGAAAATAAATTGCTTTCTTGTAATTATTTTTTATTTAATTATCGTAGATAAAATATTGTATGAAACTGCGCGTGAAGTACTTCACGAACTGTTTCATAAATAACTATTATGACTATGTTAATCCACAAAGACTTACGCTTTTTACAACGTGGATCCTGTTTTAGTAGTGAAAGAATTTATTGAAGGATTATCCACTCTTATGAATTGCTGCGACAAATATGGACAGTTTTTAAAGATATAATAATAGAAGCAGCAAAAAAAGTATGCGGCACATGTAAAACAACTAACAAGAAAAAACAAACAGCTTGGTGGTCGGAAGAAGTAAGAGAGGAAATAAAAATTAAGAAGAAAAAATGGAAGGAGTACCTAAAACAGAAAGTTCTTATGAAGAATACAAACACCAAAGGAAAAGAGTAAAAGAAAAAGTACGAATAGCAAAACAAAATTCATGGACAGAATTTGGACAGAAATTAGAAAATGATAGCAAAAGTAACCAGAAGCTCTTTTATAAAGTATTGAAATCATTTAGAAAGGGAAAAATAGTAGATACAATGTCAGTTAGAAGTAAGGAAGGTACTATAATAACGGAAGAAGGATTAGTAATGAAAAGATGGAAAGAGTATTTTGAAAGCTTATTAGGAAATGATAAAAAGAAAGAAGACGAAAAAATAGTTTACGAAGAACCACTAAAAGAATATGAAGAAATAACAATGGATGAGCTAAAGGAAGTAATTAAAGTAATCAAAAATGGAAAGGCTCCTGGGCACGACAAAGTTACAGGTGAAATGATGAAAAATATGGGCGAGAAGGGAAGAGAAATTTTCTTGAAAATCTGTAACAAAGCATAGCAAGACGAAGAAGTTCCAAAAGACTGGGAGGTAGGGACAATACTACCAATTTTCAAAAAAGGTGACCCAAAAGACTGCAATAATTACCGAGGAATAACATTATTAAGTACAGGAGCAAAAATATACGAACAAATCTTAGATAGAAAATTAAAAGTCTTTTCAGAAACATCACTGTCTGAATCACAAAGTGGTTTTCGTAAAGGAAGAAGCGTTCAAGATCATATATTTACCTTAAAACAGCTATATGAAAGATTTAGAAAACAAAATAGAAAAGCCTGCTACGCATTTATCGATCTAGAAAAAGCTTTCGATTCTGTACCGAGATCAAAAATATGGAACAGTCTACAACGCATAGGAGTCGACAATAAACTGATTAGAGCGATCATGAGCCTTTATAGAAACACTTTCAATTATATCATTAGGAAAAATAGTAAGTCAGAAATATTCACAACTCATAACGGACTTAGGCAAGGAGGAGGATTAAGTCCCACTCTATTTAATATATACATGGATGAGATAATCAGAAAATGCAATTTAAATACCAAGTAAATAAATAAATAAAATTAATAAACTTACAATATGTGAATGTAAGTTTATTAATTTTATTTATTGTACTCCAGCAATTATTCTTGTTATATTTTAGAAGTCTGATGATGCTCGTATGAGCGAAACGCGTCACAATAAGAATTAATATAAATATTTTGCTGAGACCGAGACTTTGATTTATTTTACTTGGTATTTACATATTCCGGTCTCTTTGAGAATTATGGACGAATTTTTTGAAATGCAATTTAAAAACTAAGAAATTTTACGTAGGATATAGGCAGCTGAAACAAGTATCTATTTCAGAATGCGCGTTTGCAGATGATATCATACTGATTACAAAAAACGAAAAAGATCTACAAGACAATTTAAATGTATGGCACGAAGAATTAAGGAATTATGGTATGAAAATAAATGAAGAAAAAACTAAAGTAATGGTAGTGGCAGAAAATGAAGATGACATAAATATAACAATCGAAGACACAAAAATTGAACAAGTAAGCCAGTTTAAGTATTTAGGGGTATTATTGGATAGAAATGGAGATCAGGAACCGGAAATTAACGAAAGAATCGAAAAGACTGTTAAGCTGTATTTCGCAATGAATAAGAACTTCATCAATAAAAAGGAAATTTCAAATAAGACCAAAATAAACGTTTATAAGGCAATATACCGACCAACGCTAACATACGGCTGTGAATCGTGGATACTAACTCAACGTCAAAAAAGTAAAATACAAGCCATCGAAATGAAATATCTGAGAAGAGTAAGGGGCGTAACACGAAAAGATAAATTAAGAAATACGCAAATCAGGGAAGATTTAGGGATAGAGCCCATATCAGATTTCATAGAGAAAAGACAGATGAGCTGGTGGGGGCATCTACAAAGAATGCAAAACACCAGACAAGTAAAACAGATATGGGGTTCGAACATTCAGAAAAATAAGAAACGAGGAAGACCGAGAGAAACATGGAACAATGTAATTAATAAAATATTCAAACGCAAAGGAATGACATGGACAGAGGCAAAAACAAAAGCAAAGGATAAAAAAGAATGGGAGAAAATTTGTGTACGAAATAAGATAAGTAGTTACTTTTTTCCCCTACACTAAATGGTAAAAGGGGTTAATGATTATATATATATATATGAATTGCTGCGAGTTTTCATATTCGAATTTTGGTCCTCTCTTAAATATATTACTTTTGGAGGGTTGTTCTTCAACTAAAATCAAAGATAAACTAATGTAATGGTTTAATATATAAGTAAGTTGACAGGTTTTTTACATGATTGTTGGCCATGATATTTTGACAAATTTAGGAATGTGAATAATACTTAATTCGCTTCAATTCGCCTTTAATATCACACTACAATTTTTAAACTATTGAATATGGAGGGTAGAAGGAAGAATGTATTAAAAAGTGTCTATCGGAAGGGAACAAATAAGATAGCTCCATAGTAGCAAATAGAAAGGTTTTAAAAATAGCACCAATAGGTTATTTTTACTAAAATACCTATGTTTTTATTTTAAATACTGCATATTTCTCAACTCTCAAGTCACGAAAACTATTAAATTTTTCAATCCATCACACTTCGCTCTGTTTCAAATCGCTCAATTCATATTATTTCCATTATTTACATGAGCGCCATTTCGAATTATAATTTGCTGTTTACAGGTAGACACTTTTCCAACTTGTCCCCCATTCCTTCTACCCACCAAACTATTAAATATTATATCACAAACAAAAAGTATACAAACAATTTCTCGTTGATGTCATTTAAAATAATCTTGTTTGTATGCTTTCTAAAATTTCAAAAATCCCAGGAGATATCTCAATTAATCGTTTACTAAAAATTCATGGTTCCAGTCTCTTAACAGGACAAAAAAAGTGACTTAGAGTTTGATGTCTCAATTGTCGATTTGACAAAATCTTCTTCTCATTTACTTCATGCTATATGTGTTTAGGGAAAAGGTGATTAAGTGTCACATTTGACATGAGTTAAATTTAACAACCAAAAAGCGAAATAATGACTAAGCTTAAATTATGGAGTACATCTACCCTCCATAGCTTAGATGTTAGAGGCGTTGCCGAATCGAAGTATTGCAATTTTTTAAAAGAGTTTTATTAAAAATTTAAAATTAGTCAGATAAAATTCAATATTATCAATATAAAATCAAAGCAAACGAAATATGTCACAACAAAAACTTAAGTTTTTTAAAATTTTAGGAAAATAAAAAAAGATTTAGAATAGATGTCAAAGATAATAATAGTATATACTATTATGACGTTTTACAGAGTCTTTGAAAATCAAAGAACATATAGACCGTTTACTAAAAACCAACAACTACTTCCCTGGCTATATAATAATAATAATAATAATGATGTTTATTGTTTACACGTAAATGTAAATACATGAACAGTGAGTGGCTATTCGTAGTTAGGTACACATAGTAAAAAAAAAGAAAACAGGTAAATTAAATCATAATTACTACAGTCAAAACATACCTACCACGGGTTGGATGATTGTGTTGATTCTATTAATAGGTTATTCGTTTATAATAAATGACCGAAGCTTCATTGCTCCTCCTATAAATTTGTATATATTACTGAGTACTGTATGATCTGTAGATGACAATATAGAGTCTAAATCGTCTGAGAGTCCTCGAGGTTGAATAAAATGATCTCGTAGGTTTTTATACATCGGACAGACTAGCAGTATATGTTCGAGGGTATCGGGTACTAAGTGACTACAGATAGAGCAAATAATGTTTATATCTATCCTATACGAATCTGGGGGCAAGGTAGTGCCCCCGCCAAGACGAGCCAAGCGAAGCGCACGGGCACTACCTACCTTTTCTCGAAGCGCTTCGTCGTTTTTTTGAACCCTCATAACTTGGGTTTGAATTATGCTAGATCAACAAAATTTTCGGGATATATTGTCAATAGCGGACTTATTGAACATATTAAGTTTTAATTACATTAGCTTTTATATTTCAGATTTTATTTATATCTAAAAAACGCTGATTTCGTCACTGACTCACTGATGATCATCAAAATTATTAAGGTATTTCCTAATGTCCTAGAAAGCTGAAATTTTGTATGTAAGCTAGTATTAGCACACAAACAACAAAGAAATTATAAAACTTGTAACTTTCATCCCCCAACCCCTTAAACTAGGGGATGGGAGTTTGTATGAGACCTGTAATTTTAAATTAAATTTTGATGACGCTAGAGGTCTAATCTATTAATCTAATCTAAAACTTGGTGCCCCCAGATATATATATATATATATAGGTATAGGTACTCCTTGTTAAAAAAAAAAAAAAAAATAATCGACATATATTGAGACATATCGACATATATTGAGAGAGATATACTTCAGATCAGATCATATAAATATGAATGAATAGAAGTGTGCGAACGTCTCCTGCCTCTTACGTCCACACGTAGCTAAAAATAAAAAAAAATTGTCCTTGACAGCGAGCGCGTCGATTGTCGATTGTCTTGTTTTGTTGATTGTCGATTGTCTTAGACATAAATAAAAAAAAAATTGTTACAAACAACTTACAAAAAGAAATGAAATCCCACCAAAAACATTTTCATGTAAAATGTTGCCAAGACGAGCCCATATGACTCGCACTGTCAAAAAGTTATCAGATCTCATGTAGAGCCAAGCTTCTAACACTACACGCCCTAACTCTACAAGGCCTAACTTCACAAACTCTACACCTTAGTCAAAATATGTGGCTTGGCCGTTCGTTACTACAAGAACTATTGTATAACAAAAAAGTAATGAACAGTGAATTGATTTTTCACCTTACGCCGATGTGAATGTAGCGAAATGGCCAAGCCACATATTTTGACTAAGGTGTAGAGTTTGTGAAGTTAGGCCTTGTAGAGTTAGGGCGTGTAGTGTTAGAAGCTTGGCTCTACATGAGATCTGATAACTTTTTGACAGTGCGAGTCATATGGGCTCGTCTTGGCAACATTTTACATGAAAATGTTTTTGGTGGGATTATTGTTTACATAGATATATAACTTTTCGGAGTTTGATGTACGGAGTTGAGCTACTAGTCTTTTAACATGCAGAGGAATTGTGGTATGTAAATAATTTTTACCGTTAAAATCACCATGCAATAAATATTTAAATGATGGATGATGCGTGCTGAGTAATACTCTATTTACATCTTCTTCAAAGTTTTTGTTAAGCTAATCCCACCAAAAACATTTTCATGTAAAATGTTGCCAAGACGAGCTCATATGACTCGCACTGTCAAAAAGTTATCAGATCTCATGTAGAGCCAAGCTTCTAACACTACACGCCCTAACTCTACAAGGCCTAACTTCACAAACTCTACACCTTAGTCAAAATATGTGGCTTGGCCATTTCGCTACATTCACATCGGCGTAAGGTGAAAAATCAATTCACTGTTCATTACTTTTGTGTTATACAATAGTTCTTGTAGTAACGAACGGCCAAGCCACATATTTTGACTAAGGTGTAGAGTTTGTGAAGTTAGGCCTTGTAGAGTTAGGGCGTGTAGTGTTAGAAGCTTGGCTCTACATGAGATATGATAACTTTTTGACAGTGCGAGTCATATGGGCTCGTCTTGGCAACATTTTACATGAAAATGTTTTTGGTGTGATTTCATTTCTTTTTGTAAGTTGTTTGTAACAATTTTTTTTTATTTATGTCTAAGACAATTGACAATCAACAAAACAAGACAATCGACAATCAAAAAAACAAGACAATCGACGCGCTCGCTGTCAAGGACAATTTTTTTTTATTTTTAGCTACTGTGTGGACGTAAGAGGCAGGAGACGTTCGCACACTTCTATTCATTCATATTTATATGATCTGATCTGAAGTATATGTCTCTCAATATATGTCGATATGTCTCAATATATGTCGATTAAATTTTTTTTTTTTTTTTAACAAGGAGTACCTATACATATATATTATAACATATAAGAGTGTATGAATAATAATTTCTTTTGATTATATCAATTACTATGTTATAAAATATTCCTTACCATGCATTAATTTTGAATTTAAATATGAATATTGAATAGGTAAGAATTAACTTAATTTAATTATTTTCCAATATGATTATTTAAATATGCTACCGGCTATTCCCTTATATCAGGGTCAGAGTTCCAAATATTCAACAAAATTAGATTCAAAATCAGTTAATATAAAAAATTTTCAATAAAATGGCTGTAAAACCACACTATCCTAGACCAATGATGTTTTCTAGGCATGAATTGTATATAAATTTCTAACCTTACTAATTCAAAAATGTGACATACCTCAAGAGACCGTTGTTAAAACCAAATATGCATCAAATATATGAAATGAAGTAATCTGACTTTTGTTAATAAACAATTCAAATTAAACTTATCAAATAGTGAATAATAATAATAATTTAGTTAATTACATAAAACAGTGAAATAAAAATGTTCATCAAAATTACAAAAATCAAACACATAAAAACTCTTTATTGTAACGAGTGAAAAGTGGTTACCATTTGTACGAAGCTTCGCTCCTCTTCTGGAAAACCAGGATTCAGTTCTCAGGACAATATACTTTCTTCCCCGGAACAGCAAAGATTTCAGGATACTTTGTAGAGATCAAACAAGAAATTCTTTTTCAAACCAAAAGATAAACTGCTACTACTTCCTCTGGTAAGTGTAATTATGACTTTCTTTCTTGTTAAATATTAGTTTAATCTTCATTAACTTAATTAAAATGCAGTTATACCATATACTGCTCAACCCCCAATTGAAATATCTATTTCTTCATAAAATAATATAAGTTTCTCTTACCAATTGCTTTCTCTGGTTACCTTGTGATAATATTAATACTTTAAACTGATTTAAAACTTTCTTTTATCAATATTTTCAAAAAAAACTCAAAAATTCTACGGAGCAATTTTTTAATACAACTTCCATATCAAGAACCAGAAAACAAGAGAGATTCTATCAAATCAACAAAAAAACAACTGAAAAATTCAACAAACCTAAATCTATACATCCTTACCACCTAATCGCCTACTAATTCCTTATTTAAATAAAATTACTAACAAAATCTAATTCTTGATTCATTATTACAATTTAAAACCATGATTATTCTTTTTACTTTTATAAAATTTACTAGCACTATAAACTAATAATTTTCTCTTTTTCAGAATATTTCATTTGTCATTTGAACTATTAACAAATTAGAATATGGTTGATAAATTTGTATATTTTAAAAGTAAGTAAAAGTTTTAATATTTATTTTAACTATTTGTGATATTTTTATAATTTAATTTTCTTATTTAATTATACCCTTAATTCATTTAAAAATTAATGTTTAATTACTAACGTATTGGCAACTTTATAAGCTTTTAATTATTTACTTTTCCCATTTATCAATTTCATAATTATTGAAACTTTATATAATGTAGATTAAACCATTTTGAATCTTTAAACAAAATCTTTGAAATGAATTTGTATTTTTTTTCTTTCTTATTCTATTTTCTATTTTCTTTTTCCTTTTTTAGGAATTATGAAGAAGATGATGATAATTAATCCTACTGTTACTGCATTTGCGCTCTGACCCGAAATAAGAAAATTTTCCTTTCTCTATTTGCCATAAGATTTTCATTCTACATTCTTATTTAATATAGCATAGTAACTCATATCATCTCAATATATATATATATATATATATATATATATATCTGGGGGCACCAAGTTTTAGATTAGATTATTAGATTAGACCTCTAGCGTCATCAAAATTTAATTTAAAATTACAGGTCTCATACAAACTCCCATCCCCTAGTTTAAGGGGTTGGGGGATGAAAGTTACAAGTTTTATAATTTTTTTGTTGTTTGTGTGCTAATACTAGCTTACATACAAAATTTCAGCTTTCTAGGACATTAGGAAATACCTTAATAATTTTGATGATCATCAGTGAGTCAGTGACGAAATCAGCGTTTTTTAAGATATAAATAAAATCTGACGTATAAAAGCTAATGTAATTAAAACTTAATATGTTCAATAAGTCCGCTATTGACAATATATCCCAAAAATTTTGTTGATCTAGCATAATCCAAACCCAAGTTATGAGGGTTCAAAAAAACGACGAAGCGCTTCGAGAAAAGGTAGGTAGTGCCCGTGTGCTTCGCTTGGCTCGTCTTGGCGGGGGCACTACCGTGCCCCCAGATTACTAAGTAGAGTATTTTTTATGGTTTGATTAATATTATTAATATTTACATTCGAATCACAGTAAGCATTTAAAATGTGGACTAACTGACTTGCCCAGTTGTATTTTAGGTTGCCGTTATTGGCCGCCTCATGTAGTTTTATTGTACGTACAAGGGCCCGGTGAACATATCTGTTATGGTCTTTACATTTTAACCTTAGTAGCAGTTCTATAGATTGTTTTATTACGTGGTACCCAATTTTACATATACCTGCTTCGATTCTTATTATGTGTGCAGCTGTTGATTTTTGCAAAAATAAAAGAAGCTTCCAAAAATATGTCACAACAAAAACTTAAGTTTTTTAAAATTTTAGGAAAATAAAAAAAGATTTAGAATAGATGTCAAAGATAATAATAGTATACTATTATGACGTTTTACAGAGTCTTTGAAAATCAAAGAACATATAGACCGTTTACTAAAAACCAACAACTACTTCCCTGGCTATATGCCACGACAGACATTGAATTACAGTTCAAAGTTAAACGGGGTTAGTATATCTGAAAGATAGAACTAACCATTTTAGTTTGCAATTCAAAAGGATATCACTTGTAGACCGGTTTCGACGTATTGCGTCTCATCAGTACAAGGAAGATATCCGTCCAGACAATTGATTAGCAGGAAACTGTAAATCAAGTAGTTAACCCTACAAAGCCGAGAGGTTTTTTGTCAAATAGAATTTCAGTTTGCAATTAGTTATGGAGATGTCGCTATTATCGCACTTTTAACATTTTCTTTACTAAAGATAATGTATTTGTGTGATTTCAGACATATCTCTAGTCTAGATGCTCTTAGAGTTTCTGGACGGATATCTTCCTTGTACTGATGAGACGCAATAGTCACTATAAAGGCGAATACATACTACCAAAACGTGACACGACGCCACGCCATCCGACGCATGTCAGTACTTATCAATTCCATACATTTAATATAGTCAGAAGCACATAGACAACACGCTATGTGACCACACGCCGCGACATAACTATATGGAATTGATAGGTACTGACATGCGTCAGGTGGCGTGGCGTCGTGTCACGTTTTGATAGTCTGTTTTCGCCTTAAGTCCTTTGAATACCGTTTAAACATTCAGTACTTTGAAAAGGGATAGATATACAAAAAACAGTCTGAACTAATGTATGAATATCATAGTGACGGACCACATGATTATTTGACAGATTATTTTATAATTCTGTCACATAAGTATACATATAAAGTTTAGCATTTTATATTAATAATAATATTCAGTAATGAGTATTATACTGTAGTCTAAAATACCGTCACATGGTTGCAGTATATTTTGCTCCATGCTTTTAAGGTTGTTGGATACATAAACAAAGTTTTAACCAATAGTGGAGGAAATAAAGCACCAAAACCTTCTAATTTTGTAACGTAAGATGGATCGGAATGCGTTTTTTCTGCATTGGATTCGTTAAAGTATCAGGAAATTTGCCGCTATATTTTATAATGTAAAAATGGAAATTGCATTTCTGCATTCGAAAAGTACATTCAGACAATAGAGAGAAAACTTACAACTCGGTAAGTATGTATTGCTGAAAATGGGTTCAATTTATATATTCGAGGTTTTTGAAGTCGCTGAACACTAATATCACGATTCCAAAAGTCTCCGCGGCACTTGGTGTCTAGGGTATTTACCTCTTCTCCTGAGTTTTTATGTCAATTCTGTACGAAATCAGTGCACACTTGGTACTCGGTGTTTTTTTTTTGAGTCGCTAAATACGATTATAATAATAGCGATGGTGTTCGAAACACCTGGTGTTTAAGACGGACCTCGTCTTCAGGAATTTTATGCAAATTCGATACAAAAAAGAGTGTGCACACGGTACTAGGAGGTTTTTGGGGTCGCTTACCACGAATATAATATAGAAGTATAACTTCTGCCGGCAGTCCCGCTGACTGCCACACTAGCTATTAAAAAAAAAAAAAAAAAAAAAAAAAATAATACTTTTTGTTGAAATTTAATTATTTAAATAAATAAATTTGTTTATCAGAGTGAGAAATGTCAAAGTTTTGCGATAAGCGATAACCCACGCAAAATTGTTGTTATTTTAAAACGGTTTTATCAGTAAAATAACGCATTTAACAACTTGTTCAAAACTTTTAATTTGTTATAAATTTTAATACTTTTTATGTGTAAATAACACATTTTATCATTTTTTTAGTGTACCTACGTTTTTTTAAGGTGCACGAATTTTAATTTTTGTGTTTTATTTGTAACTTTTAAAAAAAAATTATGCATTTTCTATTTACAAAAACTTTGCAATAATAAAATTTGATCTTACCAAATTCGTCGAAAATTTCAATTTGTTCCAGTTTAATTTCATGTTTGGTTGTTTGTTTGGATCCATTCATTATAATTTTTTTTCTGCTGAAACAAATTAGAACATTATTGTATAAAAAGTTAAACTAGTTTAATTTTTGAATAAATTGGCCACAGCTGTTGGATGTTACGGTTAAAAAACGACAATTTCTTACATAGTTAGTTATGAGCATTTTTTTATTTAAGGATGTCCTCGTAGGTATAGAGCTTAATACAAATGTACCGGAACATCTACTGGAGCAGAAGAGCCAATTTATTAATTTGGGATTTAAAGGATTGCAAGTTAGAAGGAGTGAGGAAGAAGTGGGAAGGTAAGGAGTTCCACAATCTGGAGACCCTGGGAATGAAGAAACGATCGAATCGATCCATTCTCGATGTCTGGCACTGAACATATATAAGTCGCGTTACTCTAGCTGGTCTGCCAAGTGGAGGCAGTATAGAGCGGAGTTCATTTGAGTAAAATTCGTTTAAGTATCGGTAAAACAGGGTAAGATCAGTCACTACTGTTCGGTTGGACAATGGAGCTACGTTTTTGGTTGTGCTGGTGTCGTTTATTAGTCGAACGGCTCTTCTCTCTATCTCATCGACTCTAAGCCTTGACGGAGCCGCCGATCCCCATACATGCGAGCAGTATTCAAGATTAGGTCGTATTTGGGCTTTGTAAAGAGTAGCTAAGTAATGTAATTAAGTCAAAATACAATCTTCGAGATTTCAAAGAATCTAAATTAATTTGTTTTTTGATTAGTTCATAATTATACCTATATCCAATTCTAGGAATCATTAAATTTTAACAAGCACCATGCGGTGACGAAATAACACAATTATTTTCTAAAATGGATGGGACTAGGTAATGCTAAAATTGCTAAATAAACGGTTTTTGTTGATGCAATATTAAATACTTTACAATTTCTTAAAACAAGTCCCAAAGTTTTTGTTGATTTAATGCTAATATGTTTTATGTGATCACGTTTTGCAACAAATTTTCAAGCTTATTAACATTTTTTTATGATTTTCGACATTTTTAACAATTTTTTAAAATTGTCAAGAATTTCGTACAGTTTTGAACAAGTTTTTACATTATTTTATCATTTTCAACAATTTTCACATTTTCAAGTTTTTTTATGAATTTCGATATTTTTTCACTATTTAAAATAATTTTTCAAGATTGTTTACATTTTTAAATCGTAAAAAAGTTGCTAAAAAAGCGATAAAAGATAAAAACAATGCAAAAAAATTAAAGAAAAATTATACCGAGAAATTGCAATTAGAAATATTATTCAAATTCATAAAACATAAAAAAAAACAAATATAAAACAGCAGACAATATAAGGGAATTGCAAAAATAAACATTAAAATGAAAAAAATTGAGAACATTGTCGAAAAATCCCAAAAACATTAGTAAATCATAAAAATTGTCAAAAACATCCCAAAAACCTTAGAAAATCATAAAATCACGTAAAACTCGTAAAATAATCGTAAAAATTTAATAAAACTGTAAAAAACCCGTTTAGAAACGTAAAAAATTGCATAAAATCGTAAATAATCTTGGAAATTTTCACGTGTTTCAAGTTTCTTTGCGATTTTCTACAATTATCATCATTTTCAACGATTTTACAAGATTTTCGCAACATATTTTTATGAATTTCGACATTTTTTAACCGTTTTCAACAATTTTTCAAGATTGCTAAGAATTCCTTACAATTTTCAACAATTTTTTACGTTTCTCAAGATTTTTTGATGATATTCAACATTTTTTTTTTCAAGTGTTTTTTTATGAATTTCGATATGTATATGGAAAAAATTTAATTTATAGACATTCACGAAACCAGTAATATAATTTGTTATAAGCTAACGGTGTTTATAATCTTACATTGTATTAAAACTTACACTAATTAGAAATGTTTAAATTATTTTTTCTATTAATTAACACAACCCTTTTATTATACTATTCCTTGCTTTACATTAAGGGAGGTACATAAATGGCCCCACTAAAATAAACATGTTTAACTACAAACCTAATTTTGAGTGTAACAATGGTTGCGTTCAGTGAGGTGAGCGCTACGGAGCGCTCAGTAGCGGTGACGTCACGTTGATATTTTTGTTAGGTCCACCCACCTCTATTTGGAAGTAAAACTATGTAAGTTTTGACAGTTCTAATATTGTTTTATTGTTCAGCCACCTAAAACTTTGTCTTCTTGTTGATTTCCCACCTTGCCATTTTTTGTAGCAGTTTGTAAATTTCGCTCCTTAATTTAGCGTCATAAATGTCAAATAATTAAAATTTAAATTCAAACTTAAAAGTTGAGATCAAGTTCTTTTTAAAAAATGAAACATTTTGAAATTGAGTTTAATGATAAAGAAATTACTTGTTACGAGACACAAGAAATTAGAGAACGTTTACAAAACGGTATGTATAGAATAATACATTAGATGTGTTAAAATTTTTAATTTGAATTTTTGATTTAGGTACGGAGTTTTTTAAAAACTATTGGGATTTGGCCCTACAAAAAACAGGGCAGTCGGAAGAAGTTATTGGGATGGACTTATTAGAGGATGCAGACGCCTCTGGTTTCAGATGGACCCAGAATGCAACGCTACTTTTGTTGCAGTTGTACAATGAAACGATCGAAGCATTTAGGGATCCAAAATATAAAAAGAAGGTACTGTGGGGGCAAATACAGGAGGAATTTTTAAAAAAAGGGATTGAAATTAGTACAGACATTTTAGATAAAAAAATTAGAAATTTAAAAATAATTTACAAAAACATTTTGGATAAGAAAAAACAAACAAGGAGGGGTGGTCAAATTACTTGGGGAATGTCAAGAAATTTTTAGGGAAGATAAAACCATTCATTTTGGCCCCACAGTATCTTCTTTACCAGACGAGCCTGGACCTTCTAATCAAGTACAGGCACCCAAAACAAATTTTCAAAATTTGTTGGAATCATATCTCCAATAAATTTTGAAAATTTGTTGCCGACTTCGACTACCTCAGGGGCAAGTCGAACATCAATACGTGAAAAAGCTTACGAACTCGAAAAACTAAGAATAGAGGAGTTGAGATGTTTAAGAGAAGCAAAATCCAAAAAAGTAATGAGATCCAAGAGCAAAGGAATAATGATTGAAAAAAATATTTTGTTAAAACAACTAATAGAAAAAAAATAAATACAAATTACATCCTACCTATTATGTTTTATTTAAAAAAAAAAATGTAATAAATTTTGAAAATTTATTTTTTCAGATTTAACAAATTATTGTTTACATAAATCAAATACACTTAATAATATTATAAACATTGTTTATTTTAATTGTGGGTCATTACAATTACGCAAATTAATTTTTTAACTCCAAAGTAGCAGATTACTATAAAAGCAAAATACAACTCAAATTCATAAACATAAAAAAGTAAAAATTATTAAATTAGAAAAACAAACACCAACTATACATTAAAAATATTAACAATTTCATTGCGCTTTGCAATTCCTAAATGTTGGTTAATTAATATATCATTATTTATTTCTTCCTCTGGAATTTCATCTTGGATGTTGATATGGATGTCTGCTGGTCCTTCAAGCAGAATTATAAAATTATGTAAAACACACGCTCCGGCAATAATATTGTTACCAAGATCAAAATCTGAAATGTCTAGGCATTTCAATCTTCTGAATTTACATTTCAGTAATGCAAAAGAACGTTCGATTATAGAACGAATTCTACTTAAACTTTGATTATAATTTGTTTGAGCACCAGTTAAATGACCATTGTCTCTAATTGGTGTCATCAAATTTGTTAATAAAGGATAAGCAGAATCACCTATAATATGACGATTTTGATTTAGAAGAGGGTTTTCTATATGTTGAAGACGATGGTAGAGCGGTGAGTTTCTAAAAACCCTGGCATCGTGCATTCGACCAGGCATCCCAATAAACACATCAATAAATGATCCTTGATGATTACAAGTTCCTAAAAATTATATTTAAATTTTTAATTGAAGTAATTTTTTAACTGACCTGCCTCTAAACCTTTTGTCTCAATTAAAAAGAAAAATCATAGAATTAAACATATAAATTCAAGTATACAACATAAAAAGTAATATGTAATATGTCTTATAAATAAGATTAAATACTTATTTAGAAAGATCGACAAAGACAAGAGTGTTTTAAACCTATATTGCATAGTTACTTTAATAACTTTGCTAATTTAGATTGTTTTCACTACTTTGTTAGAATAATTTATACACTCTTCAGCAATATTATATAAAAATTAAATTAGTAAAGTACCTTGTAAAATAATCGAATGAAATCCCTTCCTATTATAATAGTCATTAGGATTGTTTACTGGTTGTTTGCAAGGAATATGACAGCCATCGATAGCACCAACAACACCAGGGAACCCACGAGATCGTGCAGAAAATACCTAAAAAATAATTATGGATAAATCTTATTTATAATTAGTATATTCAGTTAACTACGTTTAAGGATATCCTTTGTTGTTCCACATTAGGCCTGCGAATGTACTGTGGCATTAGCCGCACCAAAATATTTATTATTTCCTTAAAAATAAGATGACCAGTACTTTTGGCTATTCCAAAACGGTCCCCTACAGCCAAAAAACTTTCCTGCTTGGCCAATAACCAAATTGTAAATAACATTTTCTTTTCTAAAGGAATCTCATGATTTTGGATCTCGTTTCCAATAATTAAACTTAATGCCTGAAGAAATACGAAATAAATTTACAGTTAATGAATTTTTAAATAAATGTTAAAATTCCAAACTTACCTGGAATGAAGCTCTTGTCATTCTAAAATGTTCTTTAAACTGAATATCAGTGTACCTGGGTACAACTGTTTCGTAGTAATTTTCAATTCTCACAACCACATTTGGTTGATCGTTGTGAATAGGGTAAGCTAAATGCTCTATTGCCGGCAATCCGGCAAAATATTATTAAAATTTAATGCGACATCAACATCTTCATCCTGATCTTCTTCAAGTAACGCAATTATTAATTGGTCATCCATTTTATTAAAATCCAAAAATATTAAACAACAGGAACACAAAACTTAACAAGCACAGTTTATAGTTAAACACTCATTAAAAAATTAGAAAGCACTATAACGATTTAACGATTAATTTGTATTTTAATAAAAACAGCAAATTTAAAACTGACACATGTCAATCTTATAAGTTCCACATGTTCCAATGAGCGGTTAAAAAATAACCGCTACGGAGCGCTACGGAGCGCTCACTCCCACTGAACGCAACCAATGTTATACGATAAATCAAATTAAAAGACAGCTTCATAAGCCAACCTTGTTTTGTAACTAGCTTATAAAACAATAAAACACAAAATTTCAGGCATGTTTAAACAGATAAGAACGAAGGTCACAATATAAAAACACAACAAAAAAAAAACTTTTTTAATCACCTGATTATGTCCACTCGTTTGATTTCCACAAAAAAGTTAAGATAACATTGTGTTACTTATTCCTTTTCTATAATTAATAACAGTAATAACACCTGAATAACACCAAGAAAGAGTTACGTGCTGAAAACACAAGCTCTTTGGCTGAAAACAAACCAATCGTTAAAATGACATTGACATTTTCAATTTTGACATATTATGTACGTTTAATTGTTCTAGTGAGAATTCTTGCAAGTTCGAGAACGATATTAAAAAATATTTTTTGTTTTGTCTTATTGATTTTTGGGCATAAAAACGTATTTAAATAAAATAAATATTAACATTTTTCTGATTGTTTGGCAGCTATTAGCAGGTGGCGCTAGTAGGTTTGGCGATATCAGCTGTCATTTGATTAATTTGGTTGTTTATTTTTCGTATTTCTATTATGCAACACTCATTTTTTAATTCTTTAACGGTCTAATTACCGTATTTTTCCACCATTTCTTTCTACTATTCACTATACTTTTACATCCTTTTTATGCTTAACTACCTTAATTTTATATTAAACTAAAATTAATAGCACTTACCCTGTCACTATAGCTCTTTTTCGCTTTTGCGCTACCAGCCTAATCGTATGTTGCTGGTTTAGTTCCCATACTCACACTCACCACATCACCACTCTTAAATTTGTCTAGGATGTGAAGTTAGTGACATTGGACAGAAAATGGCTGATATATATTAATATCTACAGTGCCTTATTATAACCAATTTAATTTTTAAATTGCTGCCACTGTAATAGTAAGAAACGTAGGTATTTTTTCCAAATTATTCTGATTCTTTGTGATAAAAACAACAAAGACAACTTAAAAAATTAAATTGTTGCAAATAACTGCACTTTCCATCTAATGGCCACATAATTGGATATCAAAAGACAAAGACAAGAAGAAAAAGAAGAAGAAGAAGAAGAATTTCCAATATGGTTCCCGGTACCGTACAAGTTGGTTGTATTGATGTTTTATATTCAAAGCACGAAGGGTATCTAGTCTTCGTGATTCAAAGGTTGTATTATATACATATTATCTCTGTCTCTGTCGTACCTCGTATCCGTATGAGTAGTGTTGGGTGTTGGATTTATGTTTATAAACATCGTAACTTGCACCTTGCACCCAAGTTCCAAGTGTTAAGTAAGCTCTAGATTGTCATATTAATTAAATAAAAAGTGACTAAAGTGACCGCGTACGGAAATTGACCATACAGTTACACACACATTAATTTCACGGTTGTTTGTTGCAACCAGAAACGTATTAGAAAATGGATATGTTCAAAGATGTATCAAATCTATTAATGAACACTAAAATCGAAAGTAATTCTAAAGATTTGTTATCCAATATTAAAACCGAAGAAATTGATATTGAAGAATGTAAACTCGAATTCGATCTGTGTAAGATCAAAACGGAAAGTTGTGTAGAAAAAGTTTCTGAAACTAAAAGTGATTTGTTAAACAACAGAGAAAATATAAAAACCGAAAATGTTGATCCAAATGAGGGTATTCAAGAAACAAACAGTGATATTGAAATTAAGACAGAAATTACACAGCGTTCGTTTGATTTCCCTGTTTGTAGAAATGATATCCATGGTTTTGGTAAAAATCGACACACAGTACAAACAATCAGGATGCATTGTAGGAAAAAACGTAAGTTTGTGCGATTTTTTTATATATACATTTAGTCAAAAAAGTCTCCGTACACCACAAAACTAGCCTAAAATTACATAAAAAAAGTCTTCGTACAGTAACACAAAAATATCTACATTCTAAAGTTTTCATAAATTTAAAATTTTGTACATTACCTACCCATTAGCCTTAAATATCAACTCAATGAAATGATTCCTATATTGTATGACTCTCTGTACTATATTATTAACTTGTATGTTCCACTAAAAAAAATAAGTTCTAAAAAATTTCCTTGCTGGTTTACACCTAATCTTAAAGAATTAATACATAACAAAGAAATTGCTCATAAAATGTTTAAAACTACCAGATCACCAGAAAGCTATGTCGAATTTAGTCTACTTAGAGCCCAATGTAAACTTTTAACAAGGGATTGCTATACTAATTATATTAATGAAACTGAAAACTCCATTAAACATAACGTTAAGTCATTTTGGAAATTCGTTAATAGCAAAAGAGAAAACAACATAATACCTGACACAATGAAACTAAACAATTCTATTGCCTCTCATGGAAATGATATATCCGATTTATTTGCCAATCATTTTTCATCTGTGTATACTAACCAAAGACTAAATTATTACCATAACCAAATCCACTCCAACGTTAGTGTATCTTCCTACCACATTCAAATATCAAAAATATATGAGAGATTGTCACAACTGAATATTAATAAGGGACCTGGACCCGATGGGATTCCTCCTATTATTCTAAAAGAATGCAGCTTTATACTATCTAGACCACTTTATCATATCTTCAATGCCTCTCTCGATTCTGGTGAATTCCCCGACTTCTGGAAACAATCTTATGTAACTCCTATTTATAAATCAGGTGTTAAATCTGATATTAAGAACTATCGCCCCATATCTATTCTAAGCACTATCCCTAAAGTATTTGAAAGCATTATAAATCTGCGGAGCTAAGTCTACTCAGTTATACTGACTACCTATCTGAAGCTCTGGAGGAAGGCTTGCAGGTTGATTCAGTGTACACTGACTTCTCTAAAGCCTTTGATAAGATAAACCATGACCTTCTATTACATAAATTACGTTCTTATGGTATTGATGGTCTGATATTTAGCTGGTTATGTAGTTATCTAGAAAACAGAACTCAAATGGTTAGAGTAAATCACTGTTATTCTAACTTTTTTCCTGTAACTTCAGGTGTTCCTCAAGGTTCGCACCTGGGACCGCTACTATTTAATCTGTTCATTAATGACATTACAACTTGTTTTTCCCATACAAAAGCTCTCTTTTTCGCTGATGACCTTAAGTGCTTTACAATAATAAGATCTCATGATGATATTCTTGGACTACAATCAGAGATTAATAAATTATCCCAGTGGTGCTGTCTTAATGGCATGGAATTAAATGTTGGTAAGTGGCATACTATGTGTTTCTGTAGGAATCACCATTTGCTAACACATGACTATACTATTAACGATCAAGCATTGCAATCATGCACACAAATCGGAGACCTAGGCATAATATTAGACTCTTCACTCAGCTTTAAACACCACATTAGTACCGTTGCCCAAAAGTCTATGAAAATGCTTGGTTTCATTAAAAGAACATCTCGTGATTTCACAGATATAAATTCAATAAAAATTTTATATTGCTCACTTGTTAGATCTCATCTTGATTTTTGTTCCTCTGTGTGGTCTCCATATTATCTAGTTCATAAAAATAAACTTGATACAGTTCAGCACACCTTTCTCAGATACATAGCTTTTAAAGAACATATATATCGTAGCTACACAGATATTGAATTATTATTGAATATTACTTTATTAGAAACCCGTAGAAAAAGAAAAGATCTGACAATCTTATTCAACATTATTAATGATAATAGTAGCTGTCCCGATTTTCTGTCAAAAATTGGTCTTTTTGTACCTACTCGGTCAACAAGACATACTCAAACTTTTCACATCTCTATGCTGCCGCTACGCTGTGTCCTACCCTCGCCACCGGCCGGGCCACTTTCCTATGTTTTATTTTTGGCAGTACGTTGTTTTTAATAGAGGTGTACCTACACATCAACCACTTTTTGTGTCTCTGAATCTTGAAATTGTTTTACGTGTATTATGGAGAAATATTTTGAATGCAATACTGAAGATTTTATAACTGCTATTGAAGGTGAACCAATTATTGGGACAACAAACTTGATGATTATAGCGATAAAATTGCTAAAAAAAATGCTTGGGAAAGAGTTATCAAAAAATTTGTGCAAGATTTTAATGAGAAAGGAAACCCAGAAAAAACTGATATAGGTATAAATGTTGTTTACTATTATGCAGTCAGTACACATGATACAATTAAACAATAATCCTACATATAAAATGAAAACTTTTCACCTCAATTTTTCTGATTTACAAATTGAAATTAAAGAAACATTTAAACAATTTTTTTGCTTTTTTATTCCCACTGCTTTAACTATGTAGTTGGGGGTATTTTTATGAAGGAAGAGAAGTATAATCAAATAATATGTATGATACGACTCCTTCTTTTCAATTTCAATTTCTTAATCAGAAAACTTGAGGTGAACTTAAGTATACTTAATATATAGATACTTTTAAATTTTATCTAGTTGCCATGATACTTGTCCTTCATTCATGAAGTAGTTTGCAAAATCATCTCGAATTCCATTGGCTGTTTTACCCCCCTGTACCGCATTCGCTGTCATATCTACCAAAGCCTCGCCCTCAATGCTTAATGTATGCTCAAAATTATATCCATCCCGTTCTCCCACAAAATATAAATAAAATAAATTTCTTATTAAACTCTTATTCATTTGTATTCACCATCCACGAATATACCAGAATAACGAGAACAACTAAATCATGTATTGACAATATTTTCACAAACTTACAAGATACTTATAAAACAACAATTTTGCATTCTTCTTACTCAGATCACACTGCTCAAAAAATTAGTTTCTCTGTAGACTATGTGCCAGAACCAACTGAAAAGATGGTTCGGATTTTCTCTACTGAAAACAAAACAAATTTCATAAACAAATTAAAAAATCAATGCTGGACAGAGATCTACAAATTAAACTGTAACGAAGTAAATGAACAGTGGGATTATTTCAGTTATATTTACTCACAAATATATCACGAATGTTTTCCACCTCAGAAGATTAAAATAAGAAAAAAGCAAATAATAGATCCTGAAGTGAGAGAATGCAAAAACAAAATGAACGCATGGTTAGCAGTGTCTAAAAAAAACCCTGAATTTAAATTAGTTTACAATAAAGTAAGAAATGAATACAACGATCTATTAACCAAAAAAAGAACAGAAGCTTTCCATCAAAAATTACTTCAATCTGATAACAAAATGAAATGCATGTGGAGCATTCACAACGAGATACTTGGAAAACGAAACACAAAAAATACAATATTTGAAGGAAATCCAACAAACATTGCAAATAATTATAATAATTTTCTTCTAAATGTGATTCCAAACTTGCTTAAAAATAATAAATCTATAGGTTTCACTTGCAATATATCAAACAATCCACAATCAATGTTCATTATGCCTGTAACTGTACAGGAGCTGTACGAGCTAGCACACAAAGTTAAAAATAAATACACCTGTGGTGACGATGATATCCCAATAAATATAATGAAATTATCAATAAATACGGTGGCTGAAGTACTTTGTTACCTATTAAATAATTCGTTTCAGCATGGTATCTTCCCTGAAACACTTAAATTGTCCCTAATAAGTCCCATTTACAAAAAGGGTGATTGTGAATTGTTTGAGAATTACAGACCAATAAGCGTATTACCATCATTCTCCAAGATATTTGAAATGGCTATGTGTAATAGATTGATGCATTTCATGAATCATTGTAATATTTTAAATAACTTTCAACATGGTTATATAAAGGGCAAATCTGTAGAAACTGCAATCATACAGTTTACTGAATATATTGTCAAATCTTTTGAACAAAACGAAATAGCGTTGGGTATATTCTTGGATCTCTCTAAGGCATATGATTGCCTCAACCATGAATATATACTATTTAAATTAGAAAAATATGGAATCAGGGGAAATGCTTTAGAATGGTTTAAATCATATCTCAGTGGACGTAAACAACGAGTAAAAATTGTCAACAACTATGAAATAACTAAATCTGACATTCTGGAGAATGCTATAGGCATTCCACAGGGCAGTATCACTGGTCCAATTTTATTTATAATATTTATGAACGATATTTTAGAAATCTTACATAATGATGTAAACTCTGGTCATATTACTAACTATGCTGATGATACTAATCTGTTGATTTCTCATAAATATTATCCTGACCTATTAAAAAAATCTAATAATTTATTACATAAAGCTGAGAATTGGTTTACAAAGAATAATTTAATACTAAATATTGACAAAACAAATGTTATTTTATTTCGAACTCAACAACAAAGAATCGAAACACCAGATGCTGTGCAACTCTTAAATAATGAAATTGAATTAAAAAAATCTTCAAAATTTTTAGGTATGTATATTGATGAATATCTTCATTGGCACAATCATATAATTAAACTAGGTAATAAACTTAATCAGATTTGTTATAGTATTAAAATTGTTAGTAAATATCTAAAAGAAAAATCTTTAAAAATAATTTATTTTGCAAATTTTGAATCATCTGCAAAATTTGGAATCATATTCTGGGGAAGTCACTCAAATATATTAGAAATATTTATAATTCAGAAACGAGTAATCAGAACCATCTTCAAACTTAAATATAGAGATTCATGTCGAGGTCTATTTAAGAAAAATGGAATTTTAACAATATATGGTGTCTATATATATGAATGTTTAATATATCTTTATAAAAACAAATCAAACTACACAGAATGTCGAGAACATCATGAATATCCAACTCGAAATTGCAATATTGCATATCCTATACACAGATTGGTATCATCGGAAAGACATCCTACATATGCAGCTATTCGGCTCTTTAACAAACTACCAGAAAATTTTAAACGCCTAAATACGTTAAATAAATTTAAAAAACAGATTAAGATTTTATTGATCACTTTAGAACCTTATACATTAGATGATTATCTAAATATGTAGTCTTTTTTTAATACTACTTCTGTAATGTTGACACTATTTCTTTAATGTTGTATCCTTGTTTGTATACATTGTATAATATTTTATGAAATAAAGATTATTATTATTATTATTATTATTATTATTATGTAATATACAGCAAGCTTTTATGATATCTTCAGCAAGTGGTAAAGCAACATTTAAAGGTCTATGAAAAATTCGCCATTTATTGGCTAATATTCCAAAGGTACATTCTGTATACCTCCTGGCTCTGCAAAGCCGATAGTTATAGATTCTTTTTTTATTGATAAAAATTTTCCACTGTAAGGCCGTAGTAAAAATGGTGTAATTCCAAAACCTTCATCCCCTATAATGACGTGTGGAGCTTTAATATCAGATCCCTCTAGTTCAGTATAGCCAGGAATATTTAACTTATTTTCCAATAATTTTAAAAACAATGTTTTTAAAAACAGTTGAATCTGCAGATTTTCCATAGGCTCCTATATCCACATACAAAAACCGGTAATTTGAGTCGCATACTGCCAGTAATAATATAGAGAAGAAATGTTTGTAATTGTAAAATAGGGATCCGCTATGATCTGGTTTTATCACTCGTATGTGTTTACCATCTATTGCGCCTACACAATTAGGAAAATTTACACGTTTATAAAAACCGTTAGCAACATTTAACCAATCTTCTTCAGTGTAACTAGGAATACATATGTTCTTCATATTTTCCCAAATTGCCTGACAAACTTCTCGTATTATTTGAGCAATAGTTGATACACCAAGTCTATAAGTAAAGTGTAATTCCGTCATTGAGCATCCGGTTGCCAGATATCTACAATAAATACAAATTTAATTATAATTGTTTTCAGCTGCGGCTGCTCAACGAAAATGGAAGAGTTTACGTGATAGCTATACCAGAGAAATTTTAAAACAAAAAAATGCAAAATCAGGTTCGGGCGCAAAAAATTGTAAATCATATATATATTTTCATAAGCTACATTTTTTGCAAACTTTTACTAAAAACAATACCTCCAGTTTAATAGAAGAAGGTGTAACTGAAGACAATGATGAGAGAGAAATAATAGGAGATATAACAGGCCAAACAGAAGATGCTGTAAACAGAACTGTGCCTAAACGTCGTAAAGTACAAAAAGAAATAGAAGAAGAAAATCAAATTCTTAACATAATTAAAGAAAAAATTTTACAAGAAGATACTTCTCTACCAAAGATTACGTATGATGAAGAAACTATGTTCTTGTTATCACTGGTGCCTGAACTTAAGAAAATTCCAGATAATCTTAAACTGGAAGTGAAAATGGAGATCATGAATGTTTTCAGAAAGGCAAACTCCAGGTTACAATTTAATAATCCATCTGATTTACCCAGCAATTCCCAACAATACAATTCATATCAGCCAATTACAATAAGTTATTTGCCTCAGGCTCACCTAACTGAAATTCATCGACCACCATTGCATTCCGTCCATAGAACAACTACAGCTCTTCCAACACCATCACCAGCTGAATCTCAATATTCCCAATACAGCGATATATCGTTCATTGATTTTAATAATTAAATAATTTCTTATGAATTAGTGTACTTATACTTTTAAAAAATATATTGAAATGGATCCTCCTTCCGGAACACCCTTCTTCAATGAAAATTATCGGTCGTGGATTCAAGATTTCCAAATTAGTTGTCTATAAATACAAAAATTATAAATAAAAAAAAATCTTTTGCTTCTTTCTAATTCTTTCTCCTTCTTCCAGTATTCAATTCTTACTCCATATTGTCCTCTTCCTGTTACTTTCCAATTCCTTCTTGTTGATGCGTTTCTACTTATCTACTGGCTTTTGAATCTTCTAAAATTTCTATCTCTTTCTGCTTTTCTATAATTTCCAATCTCTAGTTTTTTTTTATATTTTATATGATTTTAATCTTTTGATCAATACCTTTTATTTACTTTTCATTCAAATTCAAATTCTTTTACTCAAATTAATTTATTCAGTGACAATTCTTTTTTACAAACTTTCAGTCTGACAAATTTCAATATAATCCTGCCCATCCATCAAACAATCTCTAAACTAAACAAAAACAATCCAAACACAAAAATACTTTTATCTCAAAAATAATAGTTTACTAAAAAACAAAAATACTTAATCAAGACAACCAATTTACAAATAATGGATCACATTCCAACATTTCATTGAAAGAACGTGCACCCATGAAGAAAAATCCATATCAATATCTTAAGTATTTTTCTCTTTAACTTACCTTAATGTTACCATAAGTTTTTCCCTTGGAGAAATAGCCTTTCTCATAACAGTATCTTGTTTGCGAAGTCCTCCTTGCAATAATATTAAAAGTTCATCAAAAGATTTTATGGACATACGAAAATATTGAAAGAATTTTTTTTCATTGCTTTGTAACTCTGGTATCAAACTAAAAAAAATACCTTTTCGATATCTCTCCAATAACAGGGGTAGTACCGAATTCCTAACTATGGTCAGATCATTACGATCGACCCCCAGCTGAGCTACCGGTCTCAGACCCTCTCCGTTAATCCTATGTCCGAATTCCTAACTGCAATATTGTATATTATTGCATTCTGAATTGAATAAATCTAAAATAGTCTCCAAAATTTTAAAAACGAAATGTGTTTTGGAAAATTTTACATTATTTTTTATACGATTAGATTTGAGTCGTAAAAGTATCGCACGTTAAAATCTTGAAGTGCACGTTTTTAGTGAAGATAAACTGTATAGTAGAAGGTAAACTGTTTGAAGTATTTTTTTTTCTAATTTTGTGTAATTAATAAAATTAAAAAAAGTTCAAAATTGCAATTATATATTTATTTTTGTAATTTTTGTCTAACTTTGTGTGATTAATAAAATTAAAGAAATTTCAAAATTGCAAATATATATTTATTTTCATTAATTTGATAAAATATGTACATACATACATGTCAAAATATATAAAAAAATAGTTAAAATAAATATATACATAAATACAATCCGATTAAGAAATCTAAAGTAGTCGCCAAGATCAGGTAGAAGATGTTGAGTTAGGAATTCGGACATAGGATTACCGAATTACTTACTAATCCCCAAATTTTATGACCTCCGTTAGGAATTCGTATATCCCGAATAACAGTGGGTGTATCCATAATTGTTTTGATTTCATTCTCCTCCTGCGTCGTCGTCGAATTATTAACAAAGCACTCGCCATTAATGTTACTTTACTTTACATTGTAAAATGACTAGTTTGCTATATTTATTTTTTCTAATGCATACCCGGCTGATGCACCCCCGGTGGCAACCACCGGTGTCGGACACAAGTCGCTTCATGTGTAAAGACTCGCCCGACCGGTGGTCGCCACCGGTGTCGGACACTGGCGGTTCGTGTGTATATATGCTTAGACTTGCGAATTCTCTAAATGACTTAAATATATTCTGCAATTCCTTGGATAAATTTAAAAACCATTTGTTGAACATACAATGTTAGTGGTATAATTTCTATCAGCAATTTTTAAGCTTAAACTTTGTTTGTTTTTTATATCGTAATGTTCTTTTTTTCCTTTAACTTATTAGCTTTGTTATCCAATACATTTTACAATGTTTGTTCTTTGTGTTGACACTGTTTATGGTTTTGCTTTTGTCTTTGTAATATTTTTTTTTCTTTTTGTAATAATATTTTCTGAATTGGGCTTGCCCGTAAAAATAAAAAAAATAAAAAAAAAATGTGAGCCGTCACGGGACGCCTGGCAGATGTGAAACATCAACATTATTTTGTAAAAGTATATGCAGTATTCAATAAAAAAAAGAGTGTGCGTGTAACCTTTACGCGAATTATATAATGCAACATGCTGACCAAGACTATTTTTCCTGGAATCTAATCCTAGTCAGCAAGGCGTGACAATAGCTTTCTTTTTACATTTTTTTCGTTTCATTATTCAGTCTGATATTATTGTTCAAAGCTTTCGGTCTCTTATTTTTGTAATATTATTAAAATAAAATTTTTTAAAAACTAAGTTTTCGAACCGAGTTATATTATTGGCGCAGTCAGTAGGATAGTCACGAAGTATCCATCGAGGACAACTTTAGCTATTTCTATAGTGAAGTGACTATTTTCGAACATTTCGAATTAATTTTTGAGTTTTCGAACTTTATCGAGTGTTATTGACAATTCCTTGGACCATAGGTACCAGTTATTCCAGACCGATACCGAATTATTGCAGTTGGACTTCAATGCAGATGAAAACCGTACTGTAAGTTGATTTATTTTTGTACATGTCAGACTCCTCTATTTGTTCCGATTCCATCTGTGACAGCGAGAACGATATAGAGTTAGATTCAGTAATAAAAAGTTTCAATTCAATAAATATTAGTGATAGTCTTTTAGAAAGAAACTACACTAAAATGTCTCTTCCAATTTTTTCAAAAGTTCATGCCGAAACCATTCCAGAATTTGATGGTAACGAGAATGAACTTCAATTTTTCTTAGAAAGCGTAGAAAGTATTGTAAATCATTTTATTGATTCAACAAATCCGCGAAATTATCAAAATGTTATAATTTTTAGAACTGTCATTAGTAAATTGACAGGACCAGCTCGCGAAGTAATTAATATTAGTGGATGTACTACTATTGAGGAAATAAAACAAGAGCTTATTCGCAATTTTAGTGATCCTAGAGATGAAAACTGTTTATCTTTAGATTTAAATAATTTAAGACAAGGTTCCAACGAATCCCCTTACGACTTTCATGGTAGAGTCAGGAAATTGTTGAACTCTATGTCTAATTATTTGGCATTACATGAAAGAGATGTTAATCTCCGTAAATTTAAACAAAAAATGTATAGCAATCAAGCTTTACAAGTATTTTTAGCAGGATTGCGTAATCCATATGATATTATGGTTCGTACTAAAGAACCCAAAACCTTGTTAGATGCTATTAATTTTATTAGAAAAGAAGATAATATTAAGTATATGCAACAAGTTCATTTAAATAATGGTCAACAACAACCAAAAGTTAATTCTCATAATCATAGAAATAATAATAACCCAAAACACAATTATAATTCTAACAGACATCAACAGCCCCCTTTTAATAATTCAAATCGTTCTAATTATCAACAGAATTTTGGCAATTTTAATAATAATCGTCAATCTTATTCTCAACCTGGTACTAGTAACCAGCAAAATAATACTTTTCCTTCCGGGCCCATAAATATTCAATCGAGACCAGTTAACAATCAAAGATTTTTCACTAACCAAGAAGTTTTTGGTCCCCGTACTAATGTTTGGAAACCAAACCCAAATTTTAATCGAAATCAACTTCCTAAACCGGAACCCATGAGCACCACTTCTAGACAATCTTTTAAAAACACACGGACACACGCAATCAATACGCACAAAATCGTAATTGGGTTTCTGAAGAATTGCATAATGTAGAACAATGCGAAATGCAAAATAATGAAAATCAATTTAATAATTCTCAAGAAACTGATTTCGAAAATGAATTTTACGATTCGAATATAAATCAAAATTCTGAAACTTGATAGAATATCATAATTCTCACGATCAACGGCAATTGCCTTATATAAAAATAAATTCACCGCCTTTAAAAATTCTAATAGATTCAGGTGCAACCAAATCTTTTTTATCACCGGAATGTGTTGATAAGTATTTCTCCGATTACAAGGTTGAAGATCATTTCACGGTGTCAACATCCTTCGGTTCATCTAATCATAATTTCTCAGTAACTATACCGGCTTTTTCAGAGTTTAATGAAAATTCCAGTATTAAATTTTATGTTTATAAATTTCATTGCATATTTGATGGATTAATTGGAGTAGATTTATTACAAAGCTTAAGCATGTGTATAGATATTCCTAATTTAAAATTAATTTCTCGTAATGCAGTTTTACCAATAAAGGGATGTTTAAATAAAAATGCAGATGCGCTTTCTCGGATAAAGATTAACGAACTTAACACCAACGATGTATCTTTAAATAAAACAAATCCTTTAGATAATCAGAGTAATTCTAATAATAATGAAAATCAAATCGTTGATATTGATTTAGATTCAATAATTGCTAACGTAGACGAAGTACCTAATTCAAATGAATTAGATAATATAATCAACGACATCTGTCAAAATGCCCAAACTCATGACGACAATGAAACTATTCACACTATCATTGAAGACCCAATTTTAGAAATTCTTATTTCGGAATCAGCGATTAACAATTTTCAAAATCAAATATTTTTAAAAGTTGTGTATCATTCCCCAGCATTACCAAAGGTCATGCGATTATTCGAAAATAAAACTAGAACTATTATACAAATTTCGGAAGAAAACTTTGACAAAGAAATAATAAATACATTTAAAGAATTTACTTCGACAAAGAAATTATTTGCTATCAATTTAGACAAACAAGAGTTAATACCTCGATTGTGTACCACATTACAAAACACATTTAAAAATTCAGCTTTTAGAGCAATAATTTGTAAAAAAATATTAGAAGATGTGGTAACACATGATCAACAAGTAGAATCGGTAAAATTATGTCATACAGGTAAAACAAACCATAGGGGCATATTGGAAACAGAAACGGAAATTAAAAAACGTTTCTATTGGCCAAATATTAGAAGTACTGTTACTAAATACATAAATAACTGTAAATTATGTCAAACAATGAAGTATGACAGAAATCCACCAAAACAGAAATTTGAATTAACCCCTACACCAAATAAGCCATTCGAAATCGTTCATGCCGATGTATTTTCAATAAAAGGTCAAAAATTCTTAACAATCATAGATAGATTTTCAAAGTATGCACAAGCATACCCATTAACGGGGTTAACTGCAATTCATATCGCAAAAGCGTTTATTAATTTTCTTACCCATCACGGTTCTCCAAAAATGCTAGTATTAGACAGAGGTACAGAATTGAAAAATCATGTCATCGAAGATTTTGCAAAATTACATAAAATCGAACTTCATTACACAACAGCTTTTAATCCCAATTCAAATAGCATAATCGAAAGGTTTCATTCAACCTTAATCGAACATATAAGAATTTTACAGGAAACTCAAAAGAATTGCAATATTTTAGATCAAATGCCGTACGCTATTCTTGGTTATAATAGTTCTATTCACTCTGTAACTAAACAACGTCCCATTGAAGTAATCTCGGGTCATTTAGACATTAACAGTTCTTTCAGTATAGACCTTAATCAAAAATTGTATTCCGATTATATCAATAAACATAAAGAATTATTAACAGAAATGTATAAGTTTCTTAACAAAAAAATTCAATAAACTCAGCTGATTTTCAAATTAAACAATGTAAAGATAAATTAAACTTTTTACACTATAATAAAAGATTTAAACGTGGAATCATAGATGGTCTAGGTACTATTTTTAAAAGTATATCTGGAAATTTAGATGCCGAAGATGGTAAAAGATACGATGAAGCGATTCTTACTTTAAATACTAATCAAAAAGATATAGCGGTCACATTAAATAAACAGATTTCATTAACTAGGAAAATAATAGACGATTACAATAGTAGTATTTCGCTAATAAAGCAAAATGAAAAAGAAATTGCTGAAAAGGTTAATGAACTTAGTTCAGAACTAGAAAAGTTCGTTTCAGATTTCTCAGGATTTTTCATGGCAAAAAATGCTTTGGACCAGATATTGGCAGTTCTTAAAATTTTAACAAATATTCTAGATAACGTTGAAAATTCTATTATGTTTGCAAGGTTAAAGACTCTTCATTACAGTATTTTAAAAATCGAAGATCTAGAATTTATTACTAAAATACTATTAAAACATTATTCAATAGATAATCTAGCTTTTGGAACTAATCTCGTTGACTTACACAAATATTATGATATTCTTAGTGTAGAATCTTATTATTCTAAAAATAGAATCGTTTTTGTTGTTCACTTTCCTATAACTTACCCTGTATTATATTCATACTACCACTTATATTCCATCCCTACAAAAAATAATTCCATTATGATCCCACCTAAACCCTTCTTGGCAATACAAAATAATCACTATGAGTATGGTTACGAAGAATGCAAGAAAATACATCCAATATATTTCTGTTCCCGGACAAAACAACTAGAGACAATTGAGACCGAAGACTGTATTCAGCAGACACTAAAATTAGGGACCAAAGAAGTACCGTCTTGTGAAATCTTCCCTGTTAAAATCGAAAACGAAATTATAGAAATTATAAATCCAGCCCATTATATTGGAATTTTCCCAGAGGAAACAAAAATTAAGCTGACTTGTTTTAAATCCGATTTAGCAGTTCTTAAAGGGACTTATTTCCTGGAGGTGCCAACAGGTTGCAACTTCCAAGGGCAAATATTTTAACCATGATGACATCATCCCTGGTCAGCCACTATTTCTACCCGAAATTAAAGTAAATAAAGTGGATTACCAAAAACGAAAATATCTTAACATACAAGAAATTCCACTTGACAAAATACATCAACTTCAAAAAGAACAGGAATTAATTAAAGAAGTCAGTTTAAAAGGTTTACCAAATTCTGATGCACCCATGTGGACTACACCATTATATGGACTTGTGATCATTCTATTAATTATATTTTTCGTCAGATATATTAGATCCAAATTCATAAAGCAAAATCCATCAACCATCAATGATCAGCGGAGCCCAATCGAAGATGATGAATAACCAATCGATCCACACCCCGTATGGATCTTTCTAAGGAGGGAGGAATTATATAATGCAACATGCTGACCAAGACTATTTTTCCTGGAATCTAATCCTAGTCAGCAAGGCGTGACAATAGCTTTCTTTTTACATTTTTTTCGTTTCATTATTCAGTCTGATATTATTGTTCAAAGCTTTCGGTCTCTTATTTTTGTAATATTATTAAAATAAAATTTTTTAAAAACTAAGTTTTCGAACCGAGTTATATTATTCGCGCGATTAAAGTAAACATTGAAAAATTTAAGAACTTTGAAAATTATGAAAATTTTCAAAATTATCATGATTTTCAAATTTTTGAAAAATTTGAAAATTTTGAAAATTCTAAAAATTTTGAAAATTTTAAAAATTTTGAAAATTTTATAAATTTTGAAAATATATATATACCAATTTTCATAATAATCGGTCCAGTAGTATTTGAGTTCATCGATAACATATATACAGACAAACATTCATTTTTATAGAATAGATAGTATGCGGAGTTGTGTTAGATTTTTGCGTCACCGTCGCCGCGCGAGAAATCTGATTTACGTGCGGCTATAGATGTTTCACATCAAAATTTGTTTATTATTTAGTTTTTATATTTATTTACCTAAATATGCACTTTTAAGTCTATATTTTAATTTTTAATATTTTTACACATTAGTAAAAATATTAAAAATTAAAATATGAGCTTTAAAAGTGTATTTCTATATGAAACAATTCATACCCTGTCCCGCCAAATTTTTGAATAGATGAGCTTCTTCCCCCTATTGTTGGCGCGCCACCGTCGCTCAAAACATGAGACCAATTTCATATTAGGGCTCGGAGTTTTATTCGAATAATTCGAATATTCGAATATTCGACTATTCTAAATTCGAATTTTTTGTGATTCAAAAAATTCGACTATTCGAATAATTCGATTAATCGAATATTCAAATAATTTGACTATTCGAATAATTCGATTATTCGAATATTGACTATTTGAAAAATTCTCGACTATTCGAATCATTCAACTTTAATTGACTACTCAATATTCGTGTTTTTCGTACAAGTTTTTTTGCTCAGAAATTAAGTTTAACTCGAACTAATTTTGTAAGTTGCTCATTTAAACATGACGAGTCCTGTTTTCGTGGTTTTCAAGCACTCTTTATAAAATTCACAAAATCCTAAGCCCCTTTGCGCATTTTGAATTTAACGCATTTGTCCTCTTGGGCTGTCTATCTGGGGACATACTGTACATGGGGTATGTAATAATTATGTATACAAGAATATGAAGGTACGCGTAAAAAATAACATAACTAAATAACTATAGGTACTCTCACTGTTCTAAAATTCTGAATTCCCGAAGAAGAAACAAAGCCCTAATACAGTGATTCTTAACTCCTGTGCCACGAAATTCTAAAAGAGGGCCGCCAAAAATTTCATTTTGCACATTTAAAATTATCATCATAAATGACTACCAACCTAATTGATTATTGGAATATTCGAATAATCGAATTATTCAAAAATTTAATTTGAATTATTGTTAATAATTAATGTAATAATATATATGTAATATATATAAAATTATTCGAATAGTCGATTATTTGAACTATTTGAATTATTCGAATATTCTAATAGTCGAATATTCGAATTATTTGAATTTTTCGAATATTCGAATTATTCGACTATTCGAATATTTGAGTTATTCGAATATTCGAATTATTCGACTATTCGAATAATTCGAAAAACGACTAATCGAATACAAAAATTTTAGAAATTCCGAGCCCTATTTCATATAAGGTATCAGTACATCTCTTTATTATATATTATCTATGCGTTAGGTTTTTTACGTCATACGTCACCGTCGCCACGCCAGAAATCTGATTTACGTGCGGCTATAGATGTTTCACATCAAAATAAATAAATTATACTTCTTTATTTTTTAATTTTCTATACTCCTGACAAGTACAAATAAGCTCTTTAATTCTATTATTTTGCAATCAAAATAAATCGCCATCTAGCGGGTGTTTTTGAGATTGAGTTTTTTTTCTCCATTTTTTACGTTTTTTTCACAATTTGTGCGATTTATTCCAGATTTTTTTATTACATTCTAAAAAATGGAGTGGATTTTTTAAAGATTTTTGAAAATTTCGAAATGGAATCTGAATGTGGATAAAAACTGTATTTAGATATCTTTTTTTGAGATATCGAAATCCTCTTTTTTTGAAAATTCTAAAAAAAATCGAGCTTATCGTTTCTCGGTTCTTTTTTAAGGTTTTGAAAATTTCTAAATGAATTTTGAATTTAGGTAAAAACTGTATTCAAAATGTGAAAATCGTGTTTTGATATTAGTTTTGGTCTTTGAGATATCGAAATCCTCTTTTTTTGAAAATTCTAACAAATTGAATGTACCTATCGTTTGTCGGTTGTTTTTTTAAAATTTTTGAAAATTCCAAAATGGATATTGAATGTAGATAAAAACTGTATTCAGAATGTGAAGATCGTGTTTTGATATCTTTTTTATTTTTTGAGATATCGAAATCCTCTTTTTTTTTAATTCTAAACATCGAATGTATCGTTTCTCGGTTGTTTTGTAAAATTTCAAAACGGATTTTGAATGTGGATAAAAACTGTATTGAAAATGTAAAAACTGTGTTGTAATATCTTTTTTGATTTTTGAAATACCGAAATCCTCTTTTTTTTGAAAATTTAAAAAAATTCTTAGTTGTTTTTTAAGATTTTTGAAAATTTCAAAATGGATTTTGAATGTGGATAAAAAGTGTATTCAAATTGTGAAAACCGTCTTTTAATATTATTTTGGTTTTTAGAGATACCGATATGCTCACTTTTTTTTTTGAAAATTTTAGAAAATCGATTGTGGGTATCGTTTCTCTGTTGTTTTTATAGGTTTTTGAATTTAAAATTTTAAAATGGATTTTGAATGCAGTTAGATAGATTACCGTATTTAAAATGTGAAAACCGTGTTTTGATATCTTTTTGGGTTTTTGAGATATCACAATCCTCTTTTTTTTTAAATTCTAACTCGAGTGTATCGTTTCTTAGTTGTTTTTCAAGATTTTTGAAAATTTTACAATTGATTTTGAATGTCGATAAAAACTGTATTCCAAATGTAAAAACCGTGTTTTGATATCTTTTTTGGGTTTTGAGATATCGTAATTCACTTTTTTTGAAATTTCTAAACAGTCGAGTGTATCGTTTCTTGGTTGTTTTTCAAGATTTTTGAAAATTTGAAAAGGGATTTTGAATGTGTATAAAAAGTGTAAAAACCGTGTTTCGCCATGGTTCATGGAATTTGGTCTATAGAATCGTATAGAATATCCATATAATGGGGAAAAAATCTTACTGATTTTGGTCCAGATCGGATAAACCTAACGGTTTTCCGAATCTCGTGTATATATAATTCATGTTTTCCTACGTTTATGTGCGCTATAACTCTTAAAAGGAAACACACAGGTTCATGAAATTTAGTATATAAGATCCTTATTGTCACTAGTTTTGTGATGAGGGGTAGCTTACTAAAGGCACTTCTCACCCAGGTCGTGGTTATCTACCCCCAGGTTAGGTATCCTGCTGAAGGCAGAAAACTATAACCAAGGGGAAGATGAGATAAAGAACAGGAAACAAACAACAAATATATTAACAACGAAACAAGCAATAACAATAAATGATGAAAATATGAATAACGAACTAAATACAATAATCCTAACTAATCTTACCAAATTAACTACATGGTGGCATGTCACACTTACTCACGAAAATATGTCAAGAGTCACAACGGCCCAGACCCAAGGATCTGTTTTAGGGACACCCCAAAGGGTGACCCTTACAGACAACCTCAGACTCCGAACTCTCCGTGTCCGACCTCAACAACTTGCTTTTATAGCCAATTCATATTCTACGTGAGAATAAAAATTAAACTATTTAAACAAGTGTCGAGATCTAACGCAATGACTTTGACCTGGTAAAATGTAATACAAAACAATACACTAAAATATAAACTAATAAATTATTATGTAGGGCAAAACTGCCCTCTCATCGTATGTGACATTATGTCATGTAGAAGAACCTTATTGATTTTGGTGACTTTATTCTATAAGATATGTTAAATTAGCCTTTTCTGGCAAACTACGAACCGCCTATCAATCAATGATAGTTTTTCGTTTTTTTTTTCTATATTTGTTGATTATATTGTTTCTTTCAAAGTTTCACTAAATCAAATGGTCAACTGCCAGCGAAAAATTTAAAAAACAAAAATTTTGTTTAACAAAAATTGGATATATGTATTACACCATAGATGTGACGACTAAAATTATTTTGAATGGTAAATATAAGCTAGGGCATATAAATTTATTAATAGTGATATTGTATTAACTTCTAAGAATTTCATTTTAATTTCGCCGCCAAAACTGACAATAACGAACCTAAATTTCTATTCTTTTATCAACATTTATTGTTTTTAATAAGACTTAACTTTAAAACAAAGTTTTTGAAGGAATCAATTATTTTGACAGATACTCGATTATTCGCATTTGCTTAAAAATAATTATTTTATTAAAAAATTTCATATAAATGTTCAGAATAGTAAGATAATCTTGTTTGAAACACCGAAAAGATCGATTATTTTATGTAATTTTTCAATAATTGCTATTTTCACAGAGCCAATCGAATCCTAAACGTACTCAGAATAGGATTTTAGATACAGTAAAGTATGTTAAATGATAGCAGAGGAGGCAAAGGAAACAAGAAAAAAAATGTTTAATATAATTAAAATTAAAAATACTAAAGACTTAAAAAATTAAATTAACGTAATTTAAATAAATTTACAAAAAGAATGTGAAAAATAGTGGTCAAACAATCTTTGAAGTCACCCCCTCACAGCATGGGCTTGTATGCATTCACGATATTACAATCTATTGTTTAAATTTAAAAAATATTTGTAATTAATTTTTGATAAATAATAATTTATAAATACCAGAAACGTAAAGATAATATTTTTACCCATATTATATAATGTGATTTTGACCGTTTAATTACAAATTTTGATTGCAAACAAATACGTTTTGAAATTTTGAAAAAATTCCAAACTGAAATATCACTATTTTTGGTTGTTTCAGTTTATAAAAATCTGACATATTCATATTTTAAAAATGATATCAAAACACGGTTTTCATCGTTTGATTGCAATTTTGGAATTCAAACAAATGCAATTTGAAATATTTCCAAATATAATTGATTTGTCACTATTTTTTCGATTTTGGAAAAACTTTAAAAATCCGACATATTCATATTTTAAAAACCAAAAATGATATCAAAACGTGGTTTTTACTGTTGTATTACCAATTATGAATACAAACAAATGCGATTTGAAAAATTCGAAAAAGTAACTGAATTATCACTATTTTTGGGTTTTCCAATTATCAAAATTTCGACATATTTATATCTGCAAAAAACCAAAAATAGTATCAAAACGTGGTTTTCAGTTTGAGTACAAATTTTGAATACAAACAAATGCTATTTAAAATTTTTAAAAATTTCCAAAATCTTCAAAATCCGACATATCCAATTCTTAAAAACCAAAAATGATATTGAAACGCTGTTTTTACTGTTCAATTACAAATTTTCAATAACTGATTTATTATTATTTTTTGACTTTCACAAAAACTTCAAAAATCAGACATATTCATATCTCAAAAACCAAAAATAATATCAAAACACGGTTTTAATCCTAATTTTTGAATACAAACAAATGCGTGGTAAAAATATCTGAATTATTTTTGTTTTTTTTTTCAAAACTTCCAACATATTCATTTGTGCAAAACCTTTTTTAATTTTAAAGTTTAAATAAACAAGAAATGACGTAAAAATAAAAAAATTGAATTTATCCGACAAGAATTGAACCTACAATATCTATGTCTTTCCTAGCAGACCAAAAAACCGTTCTAGACCTCACTACATTAAAGGTATCGAGATTTCGTCTACTGTGCAGTTACCAGACGGTTCTATAATGGTTCTTTGGTTTTTACGTGATTAAATTAATGTCGATTAAACGCCAATATTGCAGAATATTGTTTTTTTCCATTCAGTACTTTTTAAGTCTCTCGCAGGATAGAAAGAGGATAGCCAGAATAAAGACAGACTTTACACCCCTAAACTTTTATTATTATTTTACATAATATATTATAACATAGCTTTGGTATGCTATAATTAAAACCTTGCAGTAGAATGTTAATTTTAGTATAAGAAATTTTAATCAGAGATAAATGAAATTTATATATATTTTTTTATAACTTTACTATAGCCCGCAATACTCTTATCTCAGGGTAGAGTTCAAAGCTTTTGAAAATTAATATTATTTATTTTAATTTTAAATTTGTTCTAAATATAATTTCTCTAATTTAATTTGAAATTTTTTTGAAACGCCTATGGTAACGGAATATGCGCCGTATTGACTTTCAAGGTATAACTTATAAATCCAATTTATAAACAATGAAAGTTAATTGTGCAAATTCTAATAAAATACGTATAATGAAATGAGAAATTCTGATTATATGTACAACAGTGATTTTAAAAATTATCCTCAAATTAAGTTGAAAGTGAGTTCAGTTCATAAGAATACACAAATAAAATACAGTTTATTAAATTGTATACCAGAATACCGTTTCAAGCCTCTTCACAATGTGGTACCAGTCCTTGCACCTATGAAACTGCTACTAACCATACAAATGCTGATCTTTCTTCAATTTTGGAATAAATCTGCTATCATCCACAAGCTGGTAAGTAATTAGAGAAGTCAATTTCTTCTTTACTTGCTAATTTCTATCATCTACTTATGAAATAATCTTTTTCAATCGATGCTTCTACGTATTAACTTTTCGATCTTTTTAAATGCTTTTTTATTCTTTCTTCCCGTTAACAAATACGTAGTACAACTTCTTCTCAACTCTTGTTATATTAATATGTCTTTCAAATCATTAATTTCCCCCAATATACTTTGAAAAAACTCAGTTTTAATTTCAGAACTTTTATTAACGTCTGCTCCCTTACAAATCTTCAAACCAAGAGAAACAATTACCACCAAACAAATTAACAATTGAACATCCTAACAACGTAACAATCTAATACATTTCTTAACAAACAAACTTGACTATAATGAAACAAAACAAATTACACATTCTAAATTTTCTTACTCTAATTACACAATTCTTACTATGATCTAATAAAGGCTTATTTTTCAGCATTTCTCATTTCTAATTAATTTTACGAAAACACATGTGCATATTATGGATTTTCATATGCAGTTGCCACGTATTTTAATGAGTTTCGAACGTAAATCAAATTTGGAAAAATTAAAGAAATTGAACTAAAGCAATATACAACTCCAGCTGAGTTCGGTAGTGGTCTCTCTACTGGCAAATTAGTGCCCAGCTCAGCCGTAGAGGTAAGTAACAAATACTAGTGAGTCGCGCCACCGATTTTGACGGTTGAAATCGGAAACCCCTGTTGTCCCAGGCACTACTTTACCCACTGGAGATAATCAAGTAAATTTAAAATTTTTTTTTTTAACGGTTCTAATTGAATTTACACAACAACTAAAAATAACGTTAAGTGAGCTAAATAAAACTAAAATGTCAACTAGACTCTTCTTTAATGAACAAATTTAAGTAATTGAAAATTTTCACAATAGGATACAAATTGTCAAGCCTCGTGCCTGACACACAATTGATATTTGTAAAATAAATTATATGAACAATAATAAAAAAAAAAAGATAAATTTATCAAAAAGGTGTGATCACACGCAACAAAAACAAGGAAAAATAGCTTTAACTAAAACTATGCCCGACTTAAAACTAATAGCTTATCTGTAGTTTAATGATTTGCCGCAGTCCTAGGCTTCACCAATACTTGGGTCAGTTCCAAAATTTAAGCCTTATCCAAAACCAAAAGGCTTGCTCCAAACACAATAACCAAAGCTCGTACCAAGTATTAGGTCAGCAACCAGAATTCTGCCTGACTCAGGGACTTATGCCCGTAACCAACAATGTAGCCGGTAACTAAAAACCCTAAAATCGTAATTAAGCATTAACATTCGGTTAAAACGATTTGAATGACTCCTTGAATTAATCTGAATTAATTACACTACTCTACTTTACTGACTTAAATACAATTAAACACATTGACTGATACTTGTATAACAATGAAAGAATAAAAGTGAATTTAAATGAATTTTACAACATTTTAGAAGCTGATTTTCCTGAATTTATAATTAATGGTCAAAACTAATAATCAAAATGTGCTTAACAAACTTAATTTTTACTGGCTAGTCCTTACAAAAATTATAACTAAAACTTTAAATCAAAATTCACATAAAATTAATTCGTAATAGTACAAAAATCAATTTCGATAGTAAAAAAAACTAAAAAGGAGTCCAGTTAAACAAAATAAAACCCTGTGGACGATACAAAAGAAATATTCATATAAAATAGGAATTTTTAACCAAAATTGATTATATGGCGTCATTAAATTATTAAAACGTAATTATATAACTTACCTATTTAAAACAAAATAGGGTTCTTATTTTCGTGAGACGATATCCCAGTTGATAGTTGGGTAAGAAAACAATTTCCTCGCTGCTAAATGCAATGTCGTACAATCTCCAACCACGATGGTTATCCAAAAAAAAGGAAAGGTTCCAAAAATACCAGACCCCGCTACTGTCTGTTTCATAAGGGACAAAAAGGAACATAAAGATCAAATAATCACATGGATACTGAAGCATGACTTACTTACCAATAGAAAATCTCAATAAAAATCCGGACAAGCCGAAATCTCCAACAAATTCACCAAAATCCAGCAAAATACCTTCTACACAGTTTTCGATGGAGACAGATGGAACTTAATTACACAAATCCAACCTACGTCGCCCCCGATGTACAGAGATGCAATCAAGTTCCCAAAAATTTTCTAATTAACACGCGTTCACTACGAGAGACAGGAGTCAAAAGGAAGAGGATTCGATTATCCAACTTCACTTAGATTTGACACACTTCAGTCAGAAACATGATGGCCTCTACTACGATACTGACAATAACCATGGTTAATTCAGCCAACCACTTATGAACAAACAGAGGTTATCTGATACATTTAATCCTATCATTTTAATTAACTAACAATAAATAATCCAAAATTACTTAGTTTCCCTATGTATTTTTGTTACCAATAATAAAGTAAAAAAAAAATATGACCGAACGTTGGCTAGAAAACTGCATTATACAAGTTATCGACTAGGGAGTCGTTCAGATGTCCCACTGTCAGAGATTTCGAACTACACACAATTATAATAATAACTTATTTACCAAAACCATTGTTAACGACAACTAAATAAAATTTTATGGCCGAAATAACAACAACAGTTGGCGTCCTACTAATAACAACCTATATCAACCGGTTTTGCCTCGATAAATTCTGCAATATTAAGGTAGGCCAACGATTTTGTTTACAAATTGAAATCTATTATTAACGCTAAAATAAACCCGTGACAACATCCCCTCCCCTAAGAAAGGAGAAAATCTACCGAAGATTTTCGACGATAACGCCATAGTGCTAAATGAGCCAACAGTCACAATGAAAGGGACAACAACCCATATGATAGTTAACGACAAATTGCTGTAGCAGCCAAGCCAATAAAACGCCATATACCATTTCGTAAGAAAATACGAACTAATTTCACCACAAAACCCAAAGAAGGAAGAAAGAGAAAAAAAAAAAAACAAAAATTTTGAGTAATACTCGGGAACAAATGCACCCAGTGCAATAAAGCTGCACCAAACTAAAACGACATTGGTCCTTCCATTTCGTTGAACCGCATTCGAAGTCCACTTAGGTAAGCGGAAGCAATGCACACTTCCAGGGGCGACCTCGCGAAGGATGTTAAACGCGTCATGGTTACACACCCCTGGACCTCACACCATACAGTGTACAAAGCCCTCTCACCCAGCAGCCAACGAACACAATCCACACCCACTTCTGGACCTCCGCCGGTGAATAACAAAGGGGACAAGTTAATAGGTATCAAAGATTCCGGTACTGCTGAGACTTCCACGGGAGGCCCCGCAAGGTCATCTGACTCTGAAAGCAGTAGTGGACCCCCGCATAGTGACAGTTTTCCCTCGGGTCCCTGCCGGCGAGCAATCCACCTCCCACTGACGGAGCGTAACCAATGCGGTTCCACTTAAGGCGACACCCCGTGCAGCCGCAGCACCCACCGGAGCCTAAGGCCATAAAACAAAGTAACACGGAGGGACATTTTGGGCCGAAGCCCGGGACCTGAAGGGACCCAGAGTGATAAAGTTCACCCCAGACTAATAACCACAAAAAAAAAGAAACCCCCCCCAACTAACATAATTCCTAGTAACCTAGGGACTAACGATATAACAAAACTAATAGTCCTAACGTACTCCTAGTACTAAATCGCAAAAAGGACACTAAACCTAACCAAGACTATCATCCAAACTAAACTGAACTAACATCCACGACACAAACCCAACAACATCATTACCCCTAAACTATAACTCGTAGGGTACCAAATTCAGGTACGGTATGCCTAATCCTCGCTCCAGACACAAATAGGGTAACGCATTGATCAATAAAACACACAAAAAAAATACTTGGGAGGAGGAAAGAGACGGTAGCATACTAGAAATGCTGATGGAAGCAATACATTACAATTACTGGTGGAAGTAACGTAAGAATACGGATTCAGAAACTAGAAACAAGATAAAATGGAAAACAGATAACGGAAATTCCGAATCCTGTAGTGTTAAGGTTAGGGGACTCTTACCCGCTCCGCCTGGAGTATCCTCGGGTGGTGAAATTCTTAGGCCTCCAGCCACAAGGCACAAAAAGGAGTCAACGATGGTCGTGTTGACAAGGTCTGAATCCAAATAACGAAAGATACCATAAGTTTACAAAACCTAAGTTCCTACCAAACAGACTAAAAATTCCCTCAATAAATCCCAACAAATGGTTTTTCCACCGGGCACTCAACAACCAATGGCCCGGTCGGAAAATAAAAGGTTTGGCCTCGAAATCCACACAAAACGTGCCGTAGAACCACTACAAATAAAGCCAAAACCATAAGGTCATTCTAAAGCCAAACAAGCAGGAAAACGATGTAACTAAATATAGATAATGGTAAAGATAAGTTTACTAAGGCAGAACGAAATTTGGGTCCAAAAAGTGTTAAGGTTAGGTAGAAATCAACGATGGACTTGCTGAAAGGGTTGGATTCAAGTGACGACGGGCAAGATGGGATTACAATAAAACAACCCAAAGTAACGAACTTGAATCCAAAAAGTGTTAAGGTTAGGGGACTTTTACCCGCTCCGCCTGGAATATCCTCGGGTGGTGAAATTCTTAGGGCCTCCAGCCACAAGGCCGACAACACAAAACACCAAACAGAAAAGTGAGAACAATAAAAGAAATAACGAATATCACAAAAGAGAAACAACCAAAGATTCAAACCTACTACAAAGAATTGTCGTCTGGAGCGAGTGATTCATAAAAAGGCTTCAAATCCTGAACATGCCAAATACCTTTCGAATTCCCTAATTCATCCTGGAGTTCATAGGACCAAGAACCACACCTACGCTTTACTACAAAAGGACCAAGATACGCTGGCGCTAATTTTGCCGAGTAGAATTTCAGAGCATCAGACAGGACTTTATTCTTTCTCCAAACTTTATCCCCACAACTAAAAGATAGAGGTCTACGTCGCAGATTATACCGATTTGCATTTTGCTCTCTTGCGGACTCTATACGCTGACGAACTTGCTGATATAACTTCGCGAAGCTCTCACGACGGTTTTTAGCATAATCATTGATTTCGATTGGGTCCGTCCGAAGTTTATCCTCGTAATCCGTTCCATAAAGTTTGTGTTCCCTACCAAAAAGAATAAAGTATGGACTATATTTAGTAGTTTCACTCGGTGTTGTCCTAATTGCGCAACCAATTTCATTTAGATGTTCATCCCAGGTCCGGTGGTTGTCTTGCTTTACAAAGGTACGTAACATGGTCTTAATAACTCTATTGTGCCGTTCTGTGGGGTTAGCGCGTGGATTGTGATGTGCGGTAAAGAATATTCTGATGTTATATTTCTCACACAGTTTCCGGAATTCCTTTGATTTCATTTGAACACCGTTATCACACGTTATGGTCATGGGTGCTCCATACAACAAAAAGAAACCTTCCATAATTTCTGTCAAGTTTTTGGCAGTAGCGGTTCGACATGGATATAAGAAGACTGCCTTACTGTAATTATCAGAAACAACTAGAATATACTGGTAGCCTTTTTTTGATTTAGGAAGAGGTCCAATGCAGTCTAGACTTATTGCCTGGAAGGGTTCGGATATTACAGGACGATCGCCCATCAACCCTGCTGGTGCTTCTTGCTCAACTTTATTCTGAGCACAACTCTTGCAACGACGAACATACCTAGACACGTCAATTTTCACTTTGGGCCAGTAAAACTTCTGGCAGATTTTCCCAAAGGTCTTATTTACACCTACGTGTCCGGCAGATGGTAAATCATGACAGCGTTGTAGAATGGGGCCGCGTTGGTCTTTAGGCACCACTAATTTCCAATCGTTTGAAAGATGCGACAAATTAGGAATACCAGGCTTCACGAACTTATAAAGATCACCATTTTGTACACGCCATAACGGATACTTTAAGGGGTTGTCCTGAACCTTCGATAACATCCTAACGTACCACTTGTCGGTGGTGGTTTCAGGGGTGACGGTACAGTTGTCTACTACCTTTACTGACGAATTGGTCGTGTTAATACGGCACTGGGAGAAAAGGTCACGACCTAACGATTCTCCCGGGATCCGTTTCCCTGCTGTTTACATTTCAGACAGTTCTTAATGGTAACGTTAGGGGCACCACATCGATAACAATAAACCCTCCTAGAGTTGGGACAATTCCTATTGACGTGTCCGGGGTTTCGACAATTCCAACAAATTGGAACTCTGGAAGAACGATCAGCTCTACTAATAGTCGTGTCATCTCTACCTATTCCCGACTGATGAAGATCGGGGTTCTCCCGAATAGGTTGTACCTCCACAAAAGCAAAGTCAGGTTCGACAAATTGATTTCTTTTACGGGAAGGTGGCACATAATTTTCTACCCTATACTTCTTCGTTTCTAATTTCATACACTCTTCCTCTAACTCCTCAATGGTTCGAACAACAGGCAATTGAGTAATATAGAATGGGGATAGATTCCTTATTAAGAGGTCTAATTGCAACTCTGGAGTAAGACTACCATGACGCCGAAACAACGCTTTCATACAACACAAATAATCAATTATACCCTCGGTGGTGTCTTGGGTTCGTTCTAAGATTTCTTTAAAAAGCCTAGCACGATAATCGGGTGGTTCAAAGTGACGTAATAACAAATCTGACAAACTTTGCCAATCTCCAAACCTATCAATGTTGGCTCTAAACCAGGTTAATGCTTTACCGGAGAAAAGATCTATGGCACTGGAAAATAACTGTTCCTCAGTGATGTTACGAGCTATTTGAAGTTCTCGAACTCTATCCAGGAAATTATAAACAGAAGACTTAGCATCCCCGGTGAACTTCACATTCCATTTTTCTAAATTTAAAGGTTTCATTTGAGTATAATGAACAGGTGAAGATTCCTCATCTGTATCGTGGGCAATATGACTAGGCTCCGAAATGCGCTTAGCAGCAATATCAAGAGAATCTAGGGCGGCTAACACATCCATCAACAACTTATCCCTCTCCGACTTCTCCTCAATTGTTAATCCAGTCTCCGGAATGCGCTGGGTACGATGGTAGATATGGACTAGTTTCGACAACGAAGAATTATATTTCCTATCGATATTTTCACCTTCCAGCGTAAGAACCGTTTCCTCCGACAACAACCTACGAATTGACTCTAACTCACCCTTAACATCTGCTACTGTATATGGGGGTCTCGTGAAAGTACCAGCTCTCTCCATCTTTAAAATTGGCCGCAGGGCCATCCTCATCTGATCGGCCGTTGGCTGTGAATCAACTAAGATCCCACGGACTAAAAGTTCATGAACCAACATGTCCTTTTTAAGGTATGAAATATCCATTTTATACTCCATAATATACGATTAAAATAACGACAATTCAACAAAATTCAACAATAAACGAATAAGTGACAACTACAACCTTTCCAACAAATCAACAACAAATTGTGGTTCGGTAACAATTAGCAACGTTGGATAATATTAAATAACTTACCAATGATATATATATAAAAATAAGAAAGTATTCAACCATGTAAATCGTTTCACGTTTGGTGTGATCAGATGTTAATAACGCCAATAATTAAAATATATATATAAAAAAAAAGTTACTACTTAGCTCACTTATATACGCGATTAATAAAAAAAAACTAACAATTACTCGCCCAATTAAACAAATATAGGCCCCACGTTGGGCGCCAAAAATTTGCCACGTATTTTAATGAGTTTCGAACGTAAATCAAATTTGGAAAAATTAAAGAAATTGAACTAAAGCAATATACAACTCCAGCTGAGTTCGGTAGTGGTCTCTCTACTGGCAAATTAGTGCCCAGCTCAGCCGTAGAGGTAAGTAACAAATACTAGTGAGTCGCGCCACCGATTTTGACGGTTGAAATCGGAAACCCCTGTTGTCCCAGGCACTACTTTACCCACTGGAGATAATCAAGTAAATTTAAAATTTTTTTTTTTAACGGTTCTAATTGAATTTACACAACAACTAAAAATAACGTTAAGTGAGCTAAATAAAACTAAAATGTCAACTAGACTCTTCTTTAATGAACAAATTTAAGTAATTGAAAATTTTCACAATAGGATACAAATTGTCAAGCCTCGTGCCTGACACACAATTGATATTTATAAAATAAATTATATGAACAATAATAAAAAAAAAAAGATAAATTTATCAAAAAGGTGTGATCACACGCAACAAAAACAAGGAAAAATAGCTTTAACTAAAACTATGCCCGACTTAAAACTAATAGCTTATCTGTAGTTTAATGATTTGCCGCAGTCCTAGGCTTCACCAATACTTGGGTCAGTTCCAAAATTTAAGCCTTATCCAAAACCAAAAGGCTTGCTCCAAACACAATAACCAAAGCTCGTACCAAGTATTAGGTCAGCAACCAGAATTCTGCCTGACTCAGGGACTTATGCCCGTAACCAACAATGTAGCCGGTAACTAAAAACCCTAAAATCGTAATTAAGCATTAACATTCGGTTAAAACGATTTGAATGACTCCTTGAATTAATCTGAATTAATTACACTACTCTACTTTACTGACTTAAATACAATTAAACACATTGACTGATACTTGTATAACAATGAAAGAATAAAAGTGAATTTAAATGAATTTTACAACATTTTAGAAGCTGATTTTCCTGAATTTATAATTAATGGTCAAAACTAATAATCAAAATGTGCTTAACAAACTTAATTTTTACTGGCTAGTCCTTACAAAAATTATAACTAAAACTTTAAATCAAAATTCACATAAAATTAATTCGTAATAGTACAAAAATCAATTTCGATAGTAAAAAAAACTAAAAAGGAGTCCAGTTAAACAAAATAAAACCCTGTGGACGATACAAAAGAAATATTCATATAAAATAGGAATTTTTAACCAAAATTGATTATATGGCGTCATTAAATTATTAAAACGTAATTATATAACTTACCTATTTAAAACAAAATAGGGTTCTTATTTTCGTGAGACGATATCCCAGTTGATAGTTGGGTAAGAAAACAATTTCCTCGCTGCTAAATGCAATGTCGTACAATCTCCAACCACGATGGTTATCCAAAAAAAAGGAAAGGTTCCAAAAATACCAGACCCCGCTACTGTCTGTTTCATAAGGGACAAAAAGGAACATAAAGATCAAATAATCACATGGATACTGAAGCATGACTTACTTACCAATAGAAAATCTCAATAAAAATCCGGACAAGCCGAAATCTCCAACAAATTCACCAAAATCCAGCAAAATACCTTCTACACAGTTTTCGATGGAGACAGATGGAACTTAATTACACAAATCCAACCTACGTCGCCCCCGATGTACAGAGATGCAATCAAGTTCCCAAAAATTTTCTAATTAACACGCGTTCACTACGAGAGACAGGAGTCAAAAGGAAGAGGATTCGATTATCCAACTTCACTTAGATTTGACACACTTCAGTCAGAAACATGATGGCCTCTACTACGATACTGACAATAACCATGGTTAATTCAGCCAACCACTTATGAACAAACAGAGGTTATCTGATACATTTAATCCTATCATTTTAATTAACTAACAATAAATAATCCAAAATTACTTAGTTTCCCTATGTATTTTTGTTACCAATAATAAAGTAAAAAAAAAATATGACCGAACGTTGGCTAGAAAACTGCATTATACAAGTTATCGACTAGGGAGTCGTTCAGATGTCCCACTGTCAGAGATTTCGAACTACACACAATTATAATAATAACTTATTTACCAAAACCATTGTTAACGACAACTAAATAAAATTTTATGGCCGAAATAACAACAACAGTTGGCGTCCTACTAATAACAACCTATATCAACCGGTTTTGCCTCGATAAATTCTGCAATATTAAGGTAGGCCAACGATTTTGTTTACAAATTGAAATCTATTATTAACGCTAAAATAAACCCGTGACACAGTCTTTTAAAAGTAAGTATTTGACACTTAATTCAAATAATTAAATTATTTTAAACCAAATCTATCTTTAATCATTTAATTTTATTTGTCTTTCTTTTTTTTAGGAATGAAGATAATAATTTTTAATATTCTGAAAATGAAATATAAATTATTCAAGTACCAATGCTTTGTACTCTTCCCTGGTCTCAAGAATATACATATTAATCATTGTTAGGCGAGCGAAGCGAGCCTCTACTAGGTCAAATTGTCACTTTTTTGTGGTACACTTTACAGAAAAACTACAAAACATCTAGACATGAAATTATATTTAATTGTTTCGTATTCATGTTTAGATGTGTTATTAATCATTATTTAAAAAAAACTATAAATAAAAAAAATATAATTTTTTTTATGCCATGTATGTATATATCTTTATATACATCTTTGAGCTACATCAAATACTAATATGTAATTGGTTCGTCTATTATCGTATAATATATAAACGTACAAATATATCACTTTGTCATAGTAGAGGCCGCGAATTAAGTTGTATAAATTTATATTTATATGTGCTGGAGCTTCCAATGATAGTATTTACTATACTATAGTGTATAATTGGGGACAAAAA